>OY101441.1:62756078-63356078 GCA_956483585.1 Gymnocheta viridis | reverse complement strand
TGAATGCAGAAACCATAAGTATTAAAGAAATATAAAAAAAACTGCTAACTTATTTTGTAACAATAAATTGCAAATTATATAAAATTATTATTTTTTCATTAATAAGTTAATAATTTAATTTATAGTCAGTTTTTAATTAATTAAAATGTAGATTCTTTCACTTTGCAATGGTTGAAATATGGAGCCTTTTAAAAGTAAAATAAGACTTTTCTATTAATAATTGTTCAATATAGAACTGCGTGTTTCTTTGTATTGTTGTATTGTACAAGGTTTATTTAAATGCGCCTTGATCGTATGTATATTGTTGGTAATTTCCATTGGAAAATTTTATACAATTATAAAATTTAATTTTATATGTTTTGGAAAAGTATTGAGAAAGACTCTCTCAGAGAACTTAAGACCTTCAAATAAAAATAAAACACAAATAATGCTTTAAGACTTATGTTCCACATTTTTATTTTGATGTTCTGGAATTCATCTACATGATATAAAAAACCACATATTTTTCCATAACATTGTTTAACAAAAACTGAAATTTTTGAAGTTTAGTTTATCTGTAAACAATTGAAAAAGGAGTAGTGCCACATGTGGAAGAAGGTAAAAATATTCAAAAAATTTAATGCACTTATTTATAGTTTTTAATGTACAATATTATACTTTTAATGCAGTATATAATGCACTAAGACCCAACTTAGTGAATTAATCGTTTGTAAAGAAAAGGAAACTGTTCGTACATACAAATAAAAACTTTTTGATATATAGTTGGCAAATCTGTTACTTTATCAGATTAAATTTTTTCTTCAGTTTTCGAAATAAGTAAATTTATTGTCAAAACTATAAAAATTCGAAGAAATACTAAATACGGGAACACAATCTAAAACTGATTAAAAGTTTGCTAAAAAGGCAAAGAACTAAGAAAAATTAACTCTATTGTTGAAATGGCAAACACTTTTTTAAATCGCAAAAACACCATAATTTATTAGGATTGATTCAACTATCGGAAAAACGAGAAATCAAAGCTCTGACATAGTAACTTCATTGATTTCTTGAGCATACTGATTTTTAGTGCTTTAGTTGAAAAATAATGAAATAAAATAATTAAAACTTAGCTGGAAAAAGATGTCCAACAATTTACATTTGCTTGGGCCTCCCACTCATACTATTTGTGAATGAAAAAGGTTAGTACGTTCGAAACCTATTGAACATTTTATCTATAGAGTAAGTTCGGGTATTGTGGTATAGAAAGCCAATCTTGATCAATTCTAGATCTCAGAATAGTAATAAATCATAATACGATTTGCTTTTTGGAAGCTATGCAAAAAGTGGTAATAAAAAGATTTACTAGTCTTTTTTTAGATTCACTGAAAAATGTCTGCCATTAAGACCGATTTTCGCTAATGTGGTATAGGCCAAGGAAGCTAAAGTGGCATATTTCGGATTATTATACCAATTATGCTTAGACATACCAAAGAAAAGTGATATAAGGAAATGGGAAACAGAAAAAAGGAAAAAATTATATGTTTAGATAAAGAAGTATTTCCTTGGCCTGAAAATCCTTATAAAGTACTCTAAGCAGTTAAGCTTAATTGCAAGCCCAGTTTAATTTCGGAAACAATTTTTAGAATTTTTTTTAACTATCCGATCGTATTAAGCTTCAAAACATTGTAGTCAAATAAGAAATAGGTATTCCACATTACCCGAACTTACTTAATTTCCTTAGAGAGACGGTCTTATACAACGCGCTCTTTTTGTCGTCAGCTGTAGCACCCGGGCGTAAAGTATTTGGTGTAAAGCTCCACTTAATTGATGATTATTTTGCTGCACTAGTGGAGTCACCAGCTAGGTGAATTAAAGCTGTTGCAGTGGTTACACAAAATACAAGCAAATTTCCCAGACAATGAAATCCGCAGACATATATGTAAGAGTAGCGAAGAAAAATGCGGCGACAGCTACAGAAAAAGATAATTCATTAAAAACAATGGCTGATGCTGCTGATGTGCAAACTGAATCAGTAAAGAGGATGGCTAACGCCTTTGAAACAACAGTAATAAGCAAGAAAATATTTATTATTTTATTTTATATATTATTTTATTGATATACATAAGTACATACTTAAGTTAATGAGAATGAAAGTGAGTGCCAATGAGAAATCCAAATTGGTTCGAGCGAGTGGCTTTCATTCGCTTAAGTTTACTTTCTTAAGTCAGAAATAGGCTATAAGATTTCAAGTGTTATTATAATAATTTTCAAAAAAATAAATAAAGTAAAGTACAAGCGACTTCTTTAGTAATTTATGTGTTTAGGCCATTTTAAAACAATATGTTCGATTAAATTTACAACTTTAGAATTTAGCAAAAAAAATTATGCAATTTGACAACTTTATAATACGCCTTCTTCTTACGAGAACTTTATTACAACTGACTTTTCCCATCCTCTTGATAAACTGGAATGCGGGATTGTAGCTCTGTTATACGTATATAATATTAATAATATTTTTTATTATATAAAAAAAATTAAACTAGCTTGTAATGTTATACTATGTTCACCTTCAGTAAAGGACTGCATAAGCCTTAAAAAAATACTAACATGACATTGGTTCAAATTTTAAATACTTTTTACCATTTTATATATCCATACAAAAATTCAAGAAAAATGTTTGGAAACTAAAAAAAAAATACTGCAATTCAAAAAAAAAAAAAATTACTGCACGAAACATCAGAACACAATAGATATAAAATAAAATTCAAATAGAACCAAAATAAAGTGAACAAAGCAATAATAAAGTAGAACCAGGCAGTGCCATCCATATAAATAAACGAAAAAAAATATAAAAAAATCAAACAACAGCAATTAATAAAGATAAAATAATGTCAAAAAGTACAAAGTGCTACTCCACTCGCAATTTTTGATATGTGTTTACTTTAATTTACTTTACTATGAGTTTTTGGTATATTTTTTACTTCAAGAACACAAGGTATTAGTCGCGTTCATAAGACGTAACTGTTGCGCAACCGTTGAGTGTTTGTCTTAGAATCGCAGAGTTGAGTAGTTCCGCTCCACTCAACTGTTTGCTGCCATTTTTTCCATCATAATTTTTTTTCGATACATTTAGTCAACAAGTTGTGTTTAGGTCCGCAGCTGATCAAGAGAGTTATGCGTTTTTATACTCTAATGTAAAGCCGTTTTGTTAGGTGGCGACTTTATCGAAATGCGATAAAGTGACGAAAACAAAGAAATAAAATTAAAATAGCAATTTCATTAAATAAACGTCGGTTTATTATGGTGTCTATTTATATTAATTACATAATTAGGTATAAAGATTTTTTGAACATAGTGCCGGCTCAGCGTTGAAATATAAACTACTATCGGCGCAGGTTTCTGATTTTATTGTAATGTTTCGTTGTGCATTTTTATGTTGTGAATATTAAATTTGTGGTGCAGATTTTAAAATAAAAATGGTAAATTCCTGCAAAGAAAAACTCCATTGCTAAATTCTGTGTTGTCCATACTTTTAAGTATAAGCCAAACTAATTAATTCAGCAAATTTAAATTATTTCCTTTGCAGCATTTTTATTTCTTTTCAATTGTTTACATTAATCAGCTGTTTATTATCCAATTATTCATCAGGCCGTTTCTAAGACGTAACTGTTGGGCTCAACAGTTTACAACAGTTTTACAACAGTTGAGCTCAACAGCTACGTCTTATGAACGCGACCATTGATATTTTTTTTAAATTATACACGGCTTGCTTTGTTGCATAAAATTTTATTAACGGTTTTCTTTTGGTATCAAAGATAAAATGAATTATAGTGCTTGGAAGTACTCTATATGTAGTAACAAAACCTAACTTGCCCTTTGTCCGGTTCTCTAGTACTAAGAAAAATAGAGACAAATTCGGAGTTCACAAGTAATAAACGAAAAATGTGTTCAATACTGGGCATGGACATTATTTCCCTTTTAAAATGGCATTAATGTCCACCAAAAATTAGCAGTAACGTCTATTTAAGATATTTTTGTTTTTAAATGAAAATAATGTTCAGTACAGCTTTCAGAGTAAAGGTTTTTTGCCTTGCCTGCTTTTGGCTTGACTTAAGGATTATCTCCTATGGGTATGGTAAATAGTTAATTTTCTGCCTTGCCAGCTTTCATAATACCATTAAAAATGCAGAACAACACGAAGCTAAAACACAATTTTTTTAAACAAAGTCACAATTCTTATATGTATTGTAATTATTGCAAATAAACATATATTTTCGAAAAAAATATAAAAATAATATTGATATTATAATATATAATATTATAAAATAATATTGATATTATTATTATTTCTTTTAAAGGAAATAATGTCCTGGGGGAAAATGCCTATGAGCATTATTATCTTGTACGTTCTTGAATGCCACCATTAATTACATGGTGTACAAGAGTGTTTTATGGATTAATTATTTAGTATTTTATTTATCAACCTTTAGTATATTTAAAATTGGTAAAATGTGCTCTTTTTACAAAAACCCTTGAAGCTGTTGTGCTGCTCGGTATTCAAAATGTGTTCTTTTATTGCGATTTTTATAATTTTAACAGAAAATCCCTTTAAATTTTATGTTGCAATAATCGTTAAAATAGCCAAATAGAAATAAAAATTTTAAAATAGCTAAATTAAAAAATTTTTGTGGTGAAATTTTACCACAAAATGTGCAAATTGGCAGCAGTGTAAGAAAACGACTAAATAAGTTTTTTGTGGTTTGTAAATGTTTTTTTTTTAATTTTTAAAAACCATAAAAACAGTTTACACTAAGAGCCACAAGACTGCACTCTTACAGTAAATTATTTGCAACAACTGAAAGAAAAATACAAAATCCTATTATTTATGGTGTTTCCAATTCTAAATAATTTTTATACACAATTATTAGTATATAAAAAAACTATCAAAATTGCTTCATTCTTTAAAACCTATAACGTCAAAAGTCCGGACTGCTTATTAAAAATGTGTAATAATATAACCAGCAGTGAAAAATAAACCATGGTTCGGCATCGGTATTGAAAAGACCTGATGTTTAACAAATTCTCATTGATTTGAGTGGGTGCGTAGTCGTCCTCCATTCATATTTGTTTACGTTATTAGGATATTTTTGCTTGTAATGTTGCGAGGACTGATTTTAATTTGCAGATATGCCCATAAGTGTGTAATTGTGTATCAACCGATGTAAAAAAGTAAAATTTAATTAAGAAAAATTTTGCTTAAAACCAGTTTTTATGTATTATCCAACTATAATAAATAGTACACAGTGAGAGCGTAGACTTATGTCATTTAGTGTATTTGTTTTTATACATAAAAAAGAGTTTTTTATATATGTCAAGAATTTATAACAGACTGAAATACAATAAATTACAAATAATATCAAACTATAGAAAAAAATTTATTCTCAATGTTATTACAGTCGAGCTTCTCTATAGTAAATTTTTATACAATGAAGCTCTCCCTACTATGAATTCGTGTCAGAAATGCAGCTTTCTCATTCCAATGTAAGTGTATTTTCATCTCCTTATAGTGAGTTTCCATACAGCGAATTTTTCTTTACAATGAAGTAATTTTTCAGATGTAAATTTGAGTTTCTTGCATGTTTGTCTCCATATAATGAATTATTTAAAAAAAGTTTCCGTTACGCATACTAACAACGCTGTGTGACGAGAATAAAGTAATATATAAATATGAGGAACAAGAAACAAAGTCCCATCACTAACAATTCAGAAAGAAGTGAATAAAGCACAAAAATTACTAAGCGAAGTAGCATTTCCTTTGAAAAAAAAAAATATTATTAATTAATACAGTTGAAGATGAAGGAAAAAAAATATATAGCCAAACAGTTTGGAATTCTTCGCAGCAATTTATCAAATATTTAATAAAACAAAGCATTAAAATAAAAGTGCAAAAACACAATCTCTGTATAATGAAGTTTCTATATAATGAAGCGATTTTCTGGTCCCATGCAGATTCATTATAGGGAAGTTCGACTGTATAATAAATATTAATATAAAAGAATTTTTACGGAGTTTTATTTATATTAATTTTTTAGTAAATTCACATACATTTAAATAATTAAAGAAAATTTATTGTCATTTTTAATTTATTTTGAAATTGCAATTTCTGGGTTCACAGTTGTTTTTTAACTATTTCTCATATGCCATTGAAAAATCGTCAAAAGTTGCAAACATATTTAGAGTTTCTTGTTTTTATAATGAAATTTTTTTCCCATCCAACATTTTTTATTAAAGAGTTTTTCTCAATATTCTATGTCATATTGTAGGATTTTTTTTAATAATATTGCAGATATTTACCGAAAATAAATTAAAAATCACTAATAATGATTAATGAATAATTAATGGTTATTTTTAACCATAAAACCATAAAACTCGAACATTTCAGCAAGAAGACCTGCATTGTATAAACACGAAGAAAGTACAAAGAAGAACATAAAAAAATTGCAAATTTATTTACTTGTATAGTGTGAATTGGGACTAAGTGCTGCTTTCCTCGGCATTAGGTCACTGAGAATACTTGCAGGTGGTGTGACTAAATATTGCCTCGTTGTAGGTAAAATAAGGTGATATTTTTGCTTATTTACTTTCTATAAAGATAAAGAGTAGACGACATTTGCAACCCGAGTCTTAGAAACGAAGTTTAAATATGTCATATTCAGCATCACTTTCACTTATATTCAAGTCACCCAACTAATCTTTGTGTACTAATCCTCTTGGCTTCGGCTACAAGGATTGAGGATTTTTTATCTTTTTAAAGCAAATGAATAACGCGCTGTATGATACGCTCTGTAGTATCAGTAAATAATTTGACCTTATGTCTTGAATCAATGGTGGATGTTATGGTAAACGATATTTCATTTTTTTAAACCGAAAATTTGCTAAAGATATGCATCGGCTGAATTAAACCATTAAGAATACTTAGTGGTCGATGCAAAAACTTATAGTGAAAATTAAGAAAAAAGAACATAAGTGGAAAATGAAAGATAACGTATTCCTTTAATATCAATTAATATCGCTAAAGTGAAAGAAAGATTTTCGGCGATATCGTATAATTATTTCATTAACTACAAAACACCTAAAAGAAAATCTAATAAGCGGAACAGAACTGGTTATAATATTTGTACAAAAATTTTATTTAAACACACTTTAGATTTCCAAATAAAAGCTCAAACAGAAATTGAGGAAAACAAAATTTAAATGATCTTTAAAGTAATGTAAGTGATAAAAAAAGTTGATTTGAAAGGCGGATGCGAAAAGAGGTCAAGTTTTTAATAAGGAAAATTTTACGTAAAACATAATTTTTAAAGATTTCTTTAACACATAAATAGAAATTCGGCTTATTTTATAAGTTTTAGGAGGGGAAATATCCCCTTTTCCACTCCTCTGAATCCAATCCTGCTTGTTGGATTGCAATTACCAATAGTATGGCAATAATTTTTCAATTATTGTTGGTAAAGCGAAGAGAAAATATTTCTATTCGAATTCGCGGATTCTTAAACATCACCAGCATATACATGCGGTGACCTCAACAAAAAATTCAAGCACACCCAGACAGATCACATTAAAAACATTTTTTTTGAATGAGATTTTTATGGCTTGAGTTCAAATCTGAATTTACCCATATCTTATTAATTTAAAAAATTATTTTTGGATAAATTCATTATTTTATTGAAAGAGTACTTTTTATGTGAAACAATTAATTCATCAGACTAGCAGAACGGATCAGTACTGATTTCGAGGTCGCTACACCATCTCATCAGCGTTCTTTGTTCGATTTTACCACTTTTGACGGTGTATACTAGTGACTAGGAATATAAACTATTTAACCGTATTATTTAACGAATTAGAATACGAAAAGTGCAACTTATTCATTTCTTACAAGTATTTACATTTCTTACAGATTTGAACTCAAGCCATAAAAATATCATTTCAATATATACCTTAAAACAGTTCAACAATTACGTATAAACATTAATTTTTTTAAATTTTATTTATTTATTTCTTTTCGATGTTCCATACAAAAGACAAGTCTTATATTGCAGTATAGAACTGAGCTTATGCGAATACAATGAATAAGAAACCATAACAAAATGTGTTAGATTTTATTAAAGAATGTTAAAATATAAAATAAACTTTAATAATATTTACTTACATAAAGTTAACAAAATTTAATAAAAATAAGCTTACAGAAAAAAAATATAAAAAAGTGAAACTAAAGAAGGTGAAAATATACGTACATTGTTATGCAATCAGAATTTGTCCAAAAAGAATATGTATATTCAACGTGAGAATTGACAAAAAATATATTTCCTGAGTTGACGTGCGTTATTAATGGTTTGTGATGAATAGGGGATTCCGTTCCAGAGACTGATGAATGAGCATGAATAATGAAATGATATTTAGAAATCTGTGTTCTATGGCCTAATGCCAGATTTTTTTGCCTCTATCAAGTGTTGAAAAGTTTAATCGTGTATATATATGATCAGGCTGATGCGTAAATATAATTTTGTGCATAAATAGTAAAATACGCACTTGTACGTAATCTTCAAAAGTAATTCCGTAAAGCAAGGTGACGTAGGTCATATCTTTTTTAACGAATAATGTTATTAAACGCCAGCTTTTTTTGCTTTCTCTATCACAACTGACAAATACATAGTTGACAGCCATAAAATAAAATGGATATTAAATATGATTAGGAAAGAAGTGTTCTAATTTTAATTGGAGTACAATACTAATTTTGTCACAGATTCCTTAACATGGAAAATGTTCGACCGCATGCAAAACTAACGTAGGCAGACCAAGTGAAGGTATTGTTAAAGAATATACAAAGATTTTTAGCAGTGTTTACAATTTAAATGGACTAGTTGTTTAAAGTTGAAATAGTTTTAATAACCGCTTCTTAATAATCACGCACTTGTACTTGGTGGGATTAATAGCAAGACCATTACCTGTGGCCCACCCATAAACACGACCTAATTTTTTTTTTCAAAAGAGAAGTAACACTCAGGCAATTAGTATGCCTACCAACCCGTAGGTGTGTTACCTTCTTTGGGAAAGGGATAGTGAGATAGGAAAGATGGTGAAATTGAGAAAGATTAATTTTTACAACTCTGATATTGCGCGTTGTGTTAGTTTTTAGATCAGTGTTGCAGCGCCTCTGGTGTCAAGTATGCGCATTAAATGTTTTTAAGCTGTGTAGCCATTTTTTATTAATTATTTTATTCGCCGGCGATTTTGCTACAATACTGACGAAGGAGGGCGCGGTGATGTCCGCTACCATACACCAGTATAAATTGCTGTCGGTACTCTTCAGTGACCAGTGCTATGCCTTCGTCACTTAAACAGTCCAACAACAACAAACACAATGGCACACTAATGTACATCTGAAAAATGCTGGATGTTATGACTTGCCTGAAGCTGGGCTCGAACCCACGTTCTTAGACATTATTTGCTTTGTAGTCAACGAGCTAACTACTTCAGCCAACAGCAATCTTAATTCCTGGTTTAAGGTCCTCACACATTCATTACGCGCGATATTACTGCAACTAATATAAAGCTGAGCATCATTTGCATACAATTTAACACTACAACGTTCAAGTTTATCCTGAAGATCATTAACGTATAATGAAAAAAGCAGAGGACCTAAGATCGAGCCCTGCGGAGCACCTCGACTTAATGGCAAAGAGCTTGAAATTGGGTGTTTCAACATATTGATATCTGTCTATTAGATATGAGTATATCAGACTTGTGGCAGTCGATGCAAATCTTAACATATGCTTAAGTTTGAGATACAAAATTTTATGGGCAACCATATCAAACGCTCTGGAATGTAACGTTACCGCGGTGAACCTGTTGTCTTATATCCTCAGCAATGTCTACGAGGGCCCTTATACAACTGTGGTTTTTACGAAAAAATAATTGCTGGTCAGTAAGCATATTATTCGTTTCAAGATATTGTGAAACTTGGTTGTGAATTAATCTTTCAAGGATCTTAGATAAAAATTGCAAGATTGCTTTTGGCCTATAATCAGAATTAGATTTAGGTATATGAACAATCTTAGCAAGTCTCCAGATTATGGGATATCAGTTGGTTGTAAAGATCTTGTTGAAAACAAGGGAAGAATTCTTGCAATAAGAATTTTAATAAACCTAGGATCTATCCCATCCACAACAATTGCATTGGATTTTATTGACAACAGCCTTTATAAAACATCACATTGACTCACGTTTGCAAAATTGAAGCTATTGCTTAAAATGTCATTAGAGGAGTGGTAAGAATCAGAATTAGGTTGAACATTTGAAGTATTTAAGTATTGTTCATTTAGAGTGTTTGCATCAACTGTACAGTGTTCTTGGCTAACAGGTTCGCCAATACCAATTTCACGTATCGTTTGCCACGTTTTCTTCGGGTAGTAGTGTTTTGTCATCCGTACCGTTCGCACGTGTCCCTTTCGTTGTCCGCGTTTATTGTGTTCACTATCCCTCTTTAAGTGTTTTAAAAAATCAAATGTTTCCGTCCGCGGCAAATGTGCTACAAACATACATATATATTTGTTTATAATAAGAAATAACAAAAAAACAAAAAACTCAAAATTTAAAAATACTGCCCATAAACTTAACAAATAACCAAAAAAATACAAAAACTGAAAACTCATAAAATAATTTAACAATTACAACATTTTTACATGATAAATAAATAAAACAAAAACAAATAAAAACAGTAAAAATAAAAGAGCTCTCTGAGAGAACAGTGTTGGCACAGCAAAACCAGTGTTGGCACAACGGGTCGTTTTTTTTTTATACAATGACCAGATCAGGGCTTTTATGGCTCTTTTTCTTTAGCATTGTTATTGTGCTTCCCATGTGACAAAATTTCAAATTAGTTTATTTTACTGGTGCATTGTGTTAATTGTTGTTAGACTGTTCAGTGACGAAGGTATAACACTGGTCACTGGGCA
This sequence comes from Gymnocheta viridis, assembly GCA_956483585.1. NCBI lineage: Eukaryota > Metazoa > Arthropoda > Insecta > Diptera > Tachinidae > Gymnocheta > Gymnocheta viridis. Next base: position 63,345,084 of record OY101441.1, on the reverse strand, counting down.
GTCATAATAGCAACAATTAATAACACTGTTATCAGTAAAATAATACAAAAAACGCTCGATTTTAATTTTCCTACCATTATTATGACAGGGCGATTCAAAATTGACTTCTGCAACATACGTGGGCTGAGGGCGAATTTCTTCTCTGCCTATGCTCACGTTTGTGTCCATCGGCCGGACGTCTTCGCCTTATGTGAGACCCAGGTATCTGAGGATGCTGATCCACAGGATTTTCATTTACCAGGGTATCACCTCCTATCACTTTTTAACCTTCACAGAGGCCTTGCACTTTATATACGTAATGAAGTAGTGTACCAGTGCCAGCAATCTTTAGGCACGAGTGATCCGGAATTTAGCTGCCTCTGGGTTAAATTCAAAATCAGGTCACATTCATTACATTTCGGGTTTCTATATAGAAGCCCAAATGTGGAAAGGGATAAAACTTTTTCTGGCTTCGATGCCCTTTCCGACTCCATATCGAAGATCCTGGAAGGTTGTCCGGACAGTGAAATTGTTGTTGCTGGTGATTTCAATGTTCACAACTCATCTTGGCTTCACCATTCGAGCCACACAACCCCAGAAGGCCAATATGTTGAGTTATTTGCAGCGCACAACCACCTAGCGCAACTAGTGAATGAGCCAACACATATTTCGTGCGTTGAAGGGCACCAACACAATACTCTTGACCTGTTTCTAACTTCACACCCTCAAAAGTATGAAGTGAGCGTAAATGCACCTCTCGGTAACTCGGACCATTGCACAATTTCCGCCTCCTTTTTGTCTTCAGAACTTCACAACGTTTCTCAAACAGCTACGAAACGTACAAAATACATATACGAAAAGGCTCGTTGGGCTGAGCTCAACGCATTCTTTAGGCATTTTAATTGGAAGCTTTGTTTCTTAGACAATAATGTCAATGCCATGGCGGAAATTGTTGAAGGCGTAATTTTGCAAGGAATGAAAGCTTTCATTCCATCTAAGCAAATATCCATTAAACCTAGAGCGAAATCGTGGTTTAATCTGACGTGCAAAAATGCAGTCAAATCCAGAGAGGAAGCATTCAGTATATGGCGTAATAACAAAAATGCCGATACTGATTCGCTACGCAAAAGGGCGAGATCTTCATGTGCCAAAGTATTAAGGCGCGAAAAAGCTCTGTACGAGCAGTGCCTTCGTGCTAAAGTTCTTAATGCCCCTCGGGGTAGTAAGAGCTTTTGGTCATTCGTTAAAAGAGTAAAGGATAATGCTAGTTCCTCAATTCCAGCTCTTTTAAAGGATGATCAAGTATTCACTAACCCGGTTGATAAAGCTAACCTTCTGGCTGAATTATTTGCAAGTAACTCCCACTTGCCGGGAAGCACTCAACCACTGCCCGTGCTTGAAAGAGTATCTGTAACTATGCCAAGAATATTCTTTCGAGCCCGTGCAGTTAAAAAGGTTCTAGCAGATCTCAACATAAATAAATCTCCTGGGCCGGATGGTATTCCAGCACTGGTCTTGAAGCAGTGCTCTTCGACGCTAGCGCGTCCGTTAGCTAACCTTTTCAGTACATTGTACCATGCTGGTGAATTTCCAATGTGTTGGAAGGTTGCTAATGTAACGCCAATCCCCAAAAAAGGAGAGGCTAACAACCCCGAAAATTACCGCCCAATTGCAATTTGCTCTGCACTTTCCAAAGTTATGGAAAGTATGGTAAATTTCCATCTTGTGAGATATTTAGAGTCCAACAGCTTACTTAGCGACCGCCAGTATGGATTTCGTAGGGGTCGCTCTACGGGAGACCTACTGGCTTTTCTCTCGGAAAGATGGTGTCATTCTATTCACCATTTTGGCGAGAGTAAGGTGGTGGCTCTAGATATTTCCAAGGCGTTTGATAGAGTTTGGCATGGTGCACTTCTGTCAAAACTTATTGCTTTTGGTGTCGGTGATGTCTTCTCTCGATTTATATCAAGCTTTCTCAGAGATCGCACTATACGAGTTGTTATAGAAGGGATCTCATCAAACGAGTTCAAGATTAATTCAGGGGTACCGCAAGGATCCGTTCTTTCTCCCACACTTTTTCTTATTTTCTTAAACGACCTTCTACTTCAAACTTTCAATCCTATCTACTCTTTTGCAGATGACAGCAGCATGTGCCATTCATATTCATTCAATAACAGACCAAGCCTGCCGGAGATCGCGGCAATGAGGCAAAATATGAATGATTCGATAAATAATGATCTTTTAGCAATCCATGAATGGGGACGTGCGAATAGGGTCGAATTTAATGCTCGCAAGACCCAGTGTTGTATGCTTACACACAAATGTACATACAATCATGCTGCTTCATCTGTAATAATGGGTGGTGTAGATATTGAGGAATCAGAAACTCTTGATGTTCTTGGCATGAAAATTAAATGTGATGTTCGATGGACTGATCATATTTTTCAGGTTTCAAAAGAAGCATTCAAGTGCCTCGGCTTTCTAAGACGGTGTAAGAGATACTTCACTCCATCTGATCTCCTTAATATTTACACCACCTATATCCGACCGAAAATGGAATACAACTCTCATGTATGGGCCGGTGCTTCAAAGTCTATTTTGAAGATACTCGACCGGGTACAGGAGAGGGCAAAGAAGCTCATCGGTGACAGTAGGGTAGCCAACTCTATTGACTCACTGGAGCATCGACGCAATGTGGGATGTATTTCACTGTTTTATCGTTACTACAATGGAATGTGCTCTAATGAAATCAGGGAACTTGTTCCCGAAACCCGCTCATTTGTACGAACAACACGTTCTTCGTTAAGAGCGCATCCATTTGTGGTTGATATGCCAGTGGATCGCACTACGCATTACAGAGAAAATTCGTTCTTTAGCCGAACAGTTCGCATGTGGAATAAACTTCCTGCAGAGGTCTTTCCTGTTACTTTTAATGTGGGAAAATTCAAATCGAACGTCCACAGACACTACTCCCTTTATCCTCCTTTCCATAACCAATTTTCCTAGTTCCGGCACAATGCATTGCATATGTAGGGGTCATCCCCTGAGTGCTGGTCCAAGTTAAAAAAAAAAAAAAAAAAAAAAGCTTATGGCAGTGGAGAACTTTGATGCATAAAAGTCAAATTTGGCTTTTTTAATTAGCTTGTTTGTTATCCTACGTGATACTCGGTATTCTTCATGCAGTTCAGTGCTTTTAAAACGTTTAAGCCGAGCATATAGAAAGTCCCTGCATTATAACTGAAATAGTTAACTTTTGTACGTATTCATATTGAATAAAGTAGGCTTTAACTAGTTAAATATATAAAAATCAAAATATTGCTGTTTTTGCTACAAAGAACTATAAATACTCTGATGATTAAAATGTTACAATATTACTTTTTTATAAAATTGAATTGTTTATCAAAGAATTTTGAAACAAAAAAAAGTAAATCTTAAATTCAAGATTTGAACTCAATCCACTTATTAAATTTCCTCTTTGATCTAAGTTATTAATATATTTTATTTGTTGTTTTATTAATAGGAATTATAAAACAAGAATAAATCTTGGTTTATTTTATTTTTCACACAAAAACTCCAAAATATTTGAATATATTTGAAAAATGTCCGATTAACTTGAAAAATTCCTTGAATATTTAGAATAAAATAAAACTTTTCCTCGTTTTTTTTAATTTTTCATAACCTAAATAGATCTATTGAAAAGTCGAATAATATGAGTACTCTATTTAAAATGGAGCAAAACGATTGTTTCAAATATAATAATTTCGCTGTTCTGGGTTTTTAAGACTTATTTACTAGTTTGGAGTCTTATATTCATCTACATTCTTCTTTATTTGCTGAAAATGATTCTCTAGATTAGCAGCAAATGTATTAAAAATCCTGATGTCAAAAACGAGCAAACGGCCGTTTTTAAAATGCTTGAGAGAGTTCATCCTAAATAGAGTCAGAACTGAATCATTTATTTTAATAGTTGTTTTTCAATAGCTTGATTAATGGAATGAGTTGAGTTCTATAGCAGTCTTATTATAAAAATTGCAGCAATTAATATTAAAAACTTTTTTTACAAAATTCTCCGATTTTATGTTTTTGACTTTCTATTTGTTTCCTTTTAACACTTTAGCCAGTTTTTTCTAAATTGTCCTTTTATGAGATTTTGGTCCCTAATTTTTGTTTGCTAATTTTTAAATGACGAAAAAAATTTAAAATGTTTATGTTTTTATGTGCTGCATAAAATTATTTGTCCTTTTTCAAAAGTTGTCATGTGCCAAATACCCAAAAGGAATTAAAAAGTTTGTATTATAAAAGTTTTTGACATGTTGTTGTGTTGTTCACACAGGTCAGAGGTTTCAAGTTATGTTTAATGTTGGTGAAAAAATCTATTAGTTGTGCGAGTAGTAAAAGTAAATAAGTAAGGCTCATTACAAATTTAAAGCAAAATAAAAAAAACTTATGAATCTGTAAATAATTACGAATGTTACATGGGAAGAAAATTATTTCATGCTTTTTCTATTTTCCAATATTTATTAAAATTAAATTTTCATAAGGAAAACTCATGCCATTTTCTTTTCTAAAAAATTTAATATTTTTTTTACTTTTTATCGAAAAAATCGTTATTTAAAGTTTTCTTACGACAACAATTTTGCCTCGTGGGTGATAATACAATATTTTTTTTATAAACTTACCTTTTCAAAAAATCATTTTATTGCAAACTTTTAATAAAAGGGCAACAAATTTGGCACTTTTTTGTAAAAAAAACGCCATTAGTTTTGATAGTAATAAATAAATTCAACGATTTTAAAATTAGCTCTCATTTTTCCTACCTGAAATCTTAGAGTTACATCAGTAATCTGAAGATTTTATTCAACAAACGTAGACTTAACAATAGTTATTATATAAATTTCGTTTTCTTATAATAACCTCTTCTCCCAAATAGTTTCGGCATCAAGTGAAGTATATCTGGCGATTTTTTCCGAAATTCAAATTTTATTTTATGTTAAAAGCCACAATTTTAATTGAAATAATTAGATTTTTATGCAGTCTTGCAAGATAACTTTACTCAAAAGTTCTTAAATAAGCTCATATACTTCCAAAGTGATTTAACTAAAGAGAAATGTTCCATTTACTTTAATTAATAGCAAAACTAAACAAATGACTTTATAAATGCACATAAGCTATCGAAATCAAGTAGTTGGCACAGATAAAACGAAGGTTCTATAAAGTGCTGTAATTTAATTTATTATTATATGGTTTTCGTCTTTAGTAAACATTTATCTGATTTTAATATGGTGATGAAGAAAACACAAATTTACTTCCAATTTAAACTGAAGAATGTCCAAGAAGAAAGAAAGAAAGAAAGCAATGCGTTCAATTCTGTTGCCTACTTTGAAATGTATTGTAAGAAATATTATTGAAGCTGTTTCAGATGTTGAAATTTTAGCTGCTTGTTAATATTATTATTGGGTGTACTTAAATTAAAAAAAAATTGAGCAAAAATACCATAAAACAAAGTTTTCCGTTAGTACTTTTCCCCCTTTTCACACACACTTTTTTATCCCCATTGTTTTTTATTTAATTTTTTGACAAAAACACGAAAACACAAAATGAAATACGCATGGAATACTTTAAGCGGTAGGACAAAATCAAAAACAGATATTTATAAAAAAACGAAATAGAAACAAAGGAGTATATCGACTAGTAAAATACCATACAAATCTATTAATTCTTGAGAGAAAAGTTACAGTTGATAAATTAGTTAATGAAAATAGTCGGTCAGGTTGATTGGCGAAACTACTATGATTTTTCGGAAATCTTTACTTAAACCTTATAATGTCAGATATGAGAATTAAGAACTTGCACACACACTACTTTAGTTTAAAATTAACGAACAGATTCTACCAACGTTCAATGGTTTACCGGAAAAAGCAATGCACTGCTTTTAGAACATCCATTGCTCAAATGTAAAATACTTTTTTTATGTTTATGATCAACAACAATTGATTTGCAAGCCTCAGTGGCTCACTTTGAAATCAATTCCGTGGATATCTTCTAGTGCTGGGTGATAATTTTCATCGACAAATGCCTCCTATTTTTTGTTCAATTCTTTTTAATTTCCACAGCAAAGTTTGTCATCATTAATGAATCTCACTTAACGATGTTTTTTTCAGTTAAACAGAAAATTGGAAATCATATTTGGCAGATATGTTAGAACTCTCTAATCAAATTAATTATTCGACATATGCCCCGATGTCTTATTTCAAAAAGTTTTGTTTGTTGAGGATTCTTACCTCGCCTATATAGATTCACTTCATTAGTGGTTCTGACAAATCTTCACTAATATGATGTAAATCTTAGAGTACGAAACCTGATTTTTGATTTATGGGGTCACTAAGATCTCCCAAGGAAAACTGATTTTATATAGTTTATATGATTGCATGGAAAAGATTATTTTAAAAGTAAAAAATTACAAGTTTTTATTAATTTTTAGCATCTTTTTTGAATAATCGCATCGAAAAATAATGATTTTCATATTCATTTCATGTTTTGACCTAAATTAAGCTTCAAATTATTATTAACGAACACGAACAAAGGAATTAAATTCTTCTATCAAGAATAAAAATACAAAATAAAATAAATATAATAATCAACACATTCCGCTTGCTCTTTTATTTCTTTAATTTCATCTCCTGTTTCGCTATCACCACTTGCATAAATATTTGGTATAAAATTTGACTTGTCATTGTCGCAATCTGGTTCTGGTATCTATAGAATGCTCTTCACTGTCATATAAATAATTTTCTATCTGTCGCTGGGAAAGTTTTTTTGTGATGTTTTCCATTTTTTTGTCTTAAAAGCCAAAGAAAATTTAAATAGTGCGACGTGGGGTAACTTGGGTCCCCCAAGCGAATTACTTACCTTCTAATTACAATCTGATTAGTGTTTTTGTGCCAGTTATAAGTTTTTGTATATTGAATAGTATACGAGTACTAAACCTCGACTACCTAAAACCAAAACGATAGAAAGAAAAAAGGTTAAGGTCTTCTGATGAATTGGCATATAAGTAAACATTTTTCATTGGATACTTTTAATTTTTAGTGACATTTGCTATTATTACATGCAAAAACAATCATAGGAAAGTTATACTACAAATTGTTGGATTTTGCTAAAAAAAATCAGGACTACCCGAAGTTTTTTTAATTTGAAGCGTTCTTTAGGATAAATAGCTCTGATCAATTTTTTTTGCGGAAGTCTTTTTTATTGTGACGTATTTTGATGAAATACACTGGAATTGTTATAAAAACGATATGATGTTTTTGCTAGTCTTGCGGCTTATCTTGTGATATTCATACATAACAAGCTTAATAGAAAAAAAAAATATAGAAATCAGAAACTACCCTGTCAACTGCAATAAAGTTAATTTGGCAAAAATAAAAATTTTCAGCAAACAGGAAAACAGTATTAGCCTGCTCGTTTTTCATTTCAGAGTGATTTGGTGCGAAGGTATTTTTTGGAACTTAAATATGCGTTGTACGTTGAATTCAGATGGGAATACACATTGTCTGCTTTCAGCACTTCCACTGTCTGTCAGTAAAAAATATAGCTCGTAAATTACTTTCGTTTTTTTTTTTGCACTTTATACTTTATTTAGTTCGTAGACTATACACTGGTAGCAATTTGGAGTGCGACATTATGTATATTCATTTATTTTAAGTGATTCAAATTAAGTTTAAAATGCGTATTTGGCAAATTTAATTTTTCTTAAAACAGTATGATTAGTGGACTGTATTTTTCTTTTCTATTTGTAAATAAATAAGGAATGGTAAAAGGTCATGTGTACATAAAACAAAACGTAATGAATACTTTTTTCACCTATAACTTTTCGATTACAGCTTTTTTCTATTCGTTTTAATAAGAAAATTTACCACACGAATCTTTTATCAATATTTATGCAACAAGTATAAAAAATTTAAATTTAAAATTTAACGTTTGATTTGGCAAAAGAAGACCGTAAATTTTCATCAATAGATATTAAAAATTTTCGAATAAATATAACCCATGTGTTTTAAAAAATTCATATACATGTGCCTTATGGCGGGTCAAATTGTATGGAACGATTTTTTTTTTGATGAAGCGTATAGCAAAAACGTTATCTATAGGTGATTCTGAGAAATTTTGCTCCAGAGACCATAGCTCTAAATCGGATTTGGAGCCCCCCAAAAAATTTCAAAATAAAATTTCAATTGGTAGAATACTTAGATTTCGATGAACCACCACTGGCTGATCCACAGATTCCAATGCACATACAAGGAACAGAAAGACATGTACAATTCTTAACGAGTGTTTCAAAACGAGTTATAGAAAAGAATCGTGAAGGAGTTATGGCAGTGACATCAGAAAGTCGTAAGAAAACTACTCGAATGGAAAGTAAAAAGGAACTTAAAAAATAATATTACCACGTTTAAACATTAAATTGTAGGTCGAGAATAACATTTAAAAATAAATTGAATTAAAAATGTAAAAATAGTGTTTTTTTGTTGAAACCTTGAAAATGTTGATTTTTTTAGATCGATTGTCCTACAAAAAGGAGTTCGAAAACAAAAAAATTGATCTTAATAAAAGTTGTTGGAAATTATATGAACTTTCATAACCTGCAAAAAAAATCTCAAAAAAAGTCGAAAAAAATTCCGAATTTATAAAAAAAAATTAACCTGCCTGTTACACATTTTTAATTATTATCCTTAATTTTGTAATAAATAAAACGCAAAAATTATTTTTGTTTAAATAGATACATATAAGATAGAAACCCCAAGCGGTTTTTTTTAAGCAAATTCCCAATAAAACCCGGTTAGGGTGTTTTGGGTCAGCTAATTTTGTTAATATTTTACTTGAAACATGTTTATTTTGATATTTTAATCAAAGCATATGCATATCAGATACTTGGAAGAGAATTCGCCTTGGCAAATATCATTCTGGGATATCAATTCGAATTTATACCAGGTAAACTCGAAAGCACAGCTGACTCATTCTGTTATATCCATTGTTCATTGCTGAAATGTGCTTTTTGGTCAAATTTTCAACAGTTTATTTTGACATCCAAGAATGCTATTTCCCTAGGCGAATTCTATTCCTACTACCAGTATGCATTTGTCCAAGCGAATTCACAACAGGTGGGATCGAGGTATCAGGTGACTGAATTCAATTGAATTTTGGCTGCCAACATTTTTTAAATTATTTTGTTGTTTACATAAGAAATATAAAATTCAAGGCAGATCCACAATTTGCCTTGTACAAAATTATTCATGTGCATATATTAATACTAGAGTGAATTTTTTTTTGAAATAATCTTTTTCATATACAAAACCGTATTGCATTGTGCTCTATCTTATAAATTATTTATTTGCTGTTGCTTATCAATACCAGCCGACAATAGAGCTGAGGCAGTACCAGCAACTAGCGTACCTTTAATAGACCCAACTGAACCTCCAGCGGAAACTGGAAAGCTACTAATACCCTGAGAGGTTATTATGCAGTTGTCGGGGTTGAAGTGGTATGGGACGTATTAAATGCACTTGGCAGGACCAGCCGCCATGCAAGTAGTGCTGGTGATATAACTGTGGTAGCAAGTGCTGAAGCTGTTCCGACTTATAGATGTGCAATAAATAAATTTAAACGAAGTATAGCCAGTAGCTATAACCAACGCTGGTATAGTGCGAAAGTGTGTAACATAATTTGTGTGACCGTAACATTAGCTTGGCGTAAATAAGTGGCTAGCGTTGCTGCATTAGTCGCGGCAATCGCAATATTTTAAAATGATATGGTTGGAGCTGTAGGAGCTGTAACTGCTGCTTCTGCCACCTGCGTGTCTAACAAACTGGATTGATTTATTGTTAACACAATTTGCACTATCTGCGCCTTTGCAGATACGTTTCATGATATCACAACCGAAATACATCCTATGTTACATATTTTTATTTCTAATATTTTTTAATATTTTTTATTTTCTCATAAATTTGTCAACCGTTTTTGACAAATTCAATTTTCAAGGTGAATTCGGAAAAAACACTGTTCAAGGCGAATTGACACACAGAAAAATAAAACTGTTTGTGAATTGAGAATTTATTTTAGCAAATTTATTGAATAAATATTAACTTCATACCACCATGTAGAATAATTAATTGAATCATCTTGTTAACTTTGTAGAAACGCAGTTTATTACTAAAAAAGTGCTCATGTCACAAATATTTTAAAAAATAGTTAAGTGCATATTAAGTAAATAAAAAATTACAAAAGTAATAATTGTAAAAATTGAGAACAATTACGTTACAGTTAAATTTATTCTTACTTTGTTCGGTTATTTTGTACACGTTACTAAAATTAAGTGGTAAGTTAATGACACAATGAGTGTTTTGTTAACATCTCAATTATCTCAATATCTCATTATTTTTAATGATGTTTAAGTAAAGCTTAAATCTATGTATATTAATGATGTTAGAGTAGTAAATTATTTCTAATAAACACTACTAATGATAATTAAAGTATCATTAATACAAAAAATACATTAATCCAATTTAAATAAATAGTAATAAATATTACTTCGGCAAATCTGTTGAGAAAATAGCTTATGGTTTCTGCAACAAAAATCACAACAAATTTTGACAATTAAAAATTATCAATGAGACAACTAAGCTGTATTATTTCATCTTGGTTTTAGTCTTTACAACATACATATTTGAAAATAAAAAAACATGTATATAGAAAGTGCAAAATAATGTAGTTGCACTTTTCTTATATTTTACAGAGGAGAAAATATATATTGACTGTCTGAAATAACGTCTTCTCATTTTCGTTTATAATCTGGTTGTTTTTTATGTTTAATGCTTAGAAATAGTTAATAAAATTGCGTTTTAAAATTTCTAGTTTTCTGTTTTAGCAAACGGTATGAAATTTGCAGATATTATATTTATATCCCCAAAAGGCAGAGGGGCAGCCTTCATCATCTTATATATGATAAATCACTGAATCTATCTTTTTCTATAATATTCGACTTTTACATACTTGAAAGTTGTTTGATTTGCCTAATTTTTTAAATGTATGTATTTGCAAGTTGAGAAAAGGGGCTGCCTTATGAAAGCCGATTATTTTTAAATTCTTCCTATTTGGGACAATCTAATTTATAATTTTGTAAATAATAAATAAAGACTTCGGGAATTTAATATGAATAACTACACAATCTGACAATCTACCATTTTGTTTCCGTGAAAAGCAGAAGACCATTTCCTACGGCTACGTCAAACTGGAGGGCTTGGGCTTGTCAGCAAGAACTACACCCACTTAAGCGTGATATTTTGTGCGTTATATTTTTTGAAAAGAACATTGGTGGTTCAATCTCTATCAACAGTGGCGCACATCGTACGATGTTGAAAAATTATGTAAAAAACCATTCAATTCAATCTTGTGATTTTAACAATATTTTTCCATACTGTTGGTGCCTTAATAGTTTTGGTATGAGCCGTATTCGGCGAATGCATAATTTATCGCATAAGCCATTTGAACTGGCCTCCGACCTCATCGTACTTGACAGCTGCAGACTATTTTCTTTGGTATATTTGAAAGAAGTAGTGTGCTGTGTTGACGAGCCAAGAGTAGTCCTCCGACTAAAAACAAAAATTTGAAAGGAAATAATGGCCATTACACCTGAAATTTTTCGAAATGTTATAGATGCCATGCACGTCTTGCAGCATAAAATTTTTGAAAGCTGATAAAAAAAGTAATATTCCATATTAGCATATAAAAAAGATTTAAGTAATTTAAACCATATAGATCATTCCGCCCAACCCTTTACATGCAATGTATGTATGTAACTGCATAATTCTTTATTTGATTATTTTTTTGATAAATTGAATCAAAAAGGGCTAATAAATAAGTGGGAGATAATCGCGCTTTCTAGTTTAAAGCCATTTTAAATTTGTAAATATATACATAAGGCAGTAAACATTTAAACTATCTGTATGCTTAACTGAGTGCTACCAATTTAGACCAGGTGGCATGGACATAAAAAAGATTTTTTTCATCTGATAAAGAATATTTTGGTGTTTGTGAAACCTACATTTATCATAACGTTGCAATTTTAATATTTATAAGACTATGAAAAATATATGGTTTGCTCCTGTTAGGTTTAAACAAAATTGAAGATTAAAATTATTTTAGAAGAGCCAGCGCACAATGGTCAATTTTGGGAATTCTCGCATAAAAAAAAATTAAATTAAAATTGCATCAGCTAACAATGTATAATATTTTTTTCTTTTTTTTTAAGATGAATTTAAAACAATTAACTTTTAATAACTCATGCTAAGATATTACACATTAGAAAAATACGTCTTTTAATTTACTTAATATAGGTATATATATTTGTTATTAATTTTTCGCACAAGTCTTGAGACCTTGAACTATTTTGTTTGTAGAATTTGTTTATACTCAGCTGATTTTTATACATTAGCTTAGCAATAAATCAGGCTTTAATAATATTAGCAGGGTGTCCACCAATATGGTATACTACGTTGTTCTGCCACCATTTCAGTAAACATTAGTTTTGACAGTTCATATTTAGCAGTCGTGAAGTAGACACTTGGCAAATTAATTATGGAAAAATATTCTAGAGACCAACGTGTTTTAATCGTTAAAACATTTTATCAAAATCAATCATCAATTACTCTGATGATGAGAAAGTTACGTGAAATTTTTGGGAGAAACAACGTGCCAGCAAAACGCTCTTTTTATCGTGTACTAAATGATTTCGAAGAAAGAGGGTCTCTAGGTGATAGGGCGTACAAAACAAAAAAACAAAACGTACTGCAAGATCAGCTGAAAACATTACTGCTGCTTAAGAGAGTGTTCAAACCAATCCATCAACCTCAATTCGACGCCGTGCTCAGGAGCTTGGTCTTCAAAGAACTACTTTGGCCACAATTTGCATTTGTTTAGGATTCAGTTGACACAAGAATGTCCTGAAAAAATGATAATGAGTGACGAGGCACATTTTCATGTGAATAAACAGAATAGTCGGTTCTGGGCAAAGGAAAACCCTCAAATTATTCATCAGTCACCTTTGCATCCATTAAAAGTGACAGTCTGATGTGTCATGGGATCTTACTTCTATGAAAATAAAAACGGCGTAACGGTTATTGTGAATGGGGAGCTATATCGTGATATGATTGAACACTTTTTAACACCACAACTACATGCTTTGGTTCTTGATTAACATGTGGTATCAACAAGACGGTGCCACATCGCATACAGCCAGGATTACAATAGAATTATTGCGAGACCTCTTTCCACAACAAGTTATTTCAAGAAATGTTGATGTTAATTGTCCTCCACGGTCGCCTGATTTGACTGCTTCGGACTTTTTTTGTGGGGATATCTAAAAAGCAAGGCTTACGCAAACAAACCAGAAACGCTTGAGCAACCCAAACAAAATATTCGTGATGAAATTAATGGAAAGGAGAATGTAATGAAAAATTAGCTCAAAAGGGCTCGCATTTGTGAGGCTAACAGGTTCGGAGATATGTCTGATATTGTATTCCATACATAATTGGTGACATAAAATAAAACATTTATCAATATAAGATCCATTCTCTTTCATTTAATAAAAAATTATAAACAAACAAAGTGGTATACCTTCCCGGTGCAACCTTGAGCTAGCCACACGCTCATATTTAAAATCCTTGCCAAAGAGCCGATCATTAAAATCATTATATGTTTCAAATGAACATATATCGAATAAGCTAACTGCAAATTAGCAATTGAATAAGAATCTGAATAAAATTTCCTTTTCAAAAAGGTATAACATTTGTAAAGTAAAACATATTAAATATATTTTTTTGAATATGTTGTATTTTCATTTACATGAACCATTGTAGCCAAAAGAGTGTAATTTTCGACTTTTTATATTAACAAAAAATCAAAAAAATGCAATTTTTATATTTAGGATATTCGCTTTAAAATAGTACGAGTTTTTTGTGCCGAAATTCAAGCATTTATGAAAACTAGTTACGAGACGGTCTTACACTACGATAGACTATAGTGCAGCGTTTAAGCAAACCTTCACTAAATTTTTTATTTATTTTTAGTAAAAACTTTAGTATAACGAATATTGAAACAAACCTGAAAGTTCTTTTATATGAAATACTAAGTAGAAAATATAAACAAAACTACTGCGCGAATCACTTCTAATTAAATAAGAATTATGTTTTGGTATAATCGTTTTAATTGAAAAACTTAAATTAATGGCAAACGACAATATTCGATTTGTAAAGTAAAAATATATATATATATATATGAAATTTATTAGGTATTATTGTGGATAAGCATATTGATGTACATCTTTCTTAGTCGTACCTCCAACAATTCCTAATAATTTAAAAATTTTAAAAGAGCAATCTCATGTATTTAAATAGAGTGGGCGCGATCACCACTTTTGATTTTGAGGGTTCGCAAAAAATTCGTTTTATTCGGTTCTTTCTAGATGTGTAGGCGGTCTATAATACATTGTGTCGTATACTTAATATTTTGTATATGTTATTGAACTAAAAATTACTCATACGCACAAGGTAACATTAATAAAAAGAATAAAATTGCCTACCTTAAGCAGGGTACTCTGTTCATCATTTCGTGCGAACTGCTGTCAAAAGTCCATATAAAAAAAAATTCATGCGAAATAATTGCAAAATAATATGGCCGAAGTTGTACTCTGTTCATCTTGTGAAAACATACGAAATGTTTCTGGCAGCATTATTTTTTCAACCTCAACATGTTTCTGGCAACATATATTTCAACTGCGAAATAATGTAAGCACCACTTATTTCGTGCGGAATTGCAAACAACATATGATCAGATATTTCTTGGCGTTGTGGTTTTAATTTTAAGTTTGCTGCCCAGAAATAATTAAAATAATGGAAAATAATGTAAATATAATATAAAATGATGGTGAGTGCTTTTTGCAGAACGTTTGTATTCAATGAGCTCCTCCGCAGCAGCTGCGAGATGTATTAATTGATACATTGCAGTACAAACTCCTAAAATTACTTTGTTGTCCATTTGTTTTAATTTTTTTAATAAACACATTTCTTTTGTTTTTATAAGAAAAACAATGTTGTTCATTTCAAGGAAATAAAACCGATAAATTTGTTATAAATCGTGGTATTGTCACCATTGATCAATTGTCAAAATTTTCAAACGAAATAATCAATGTTGCTCAACATTTTTCGCAAATTCAAACAGAGTACTAAGCTTTAAGGAAAAATCAATAAAAATTACTCATACGCACAAGGTAATATTATTAAAAAGCATAACATTGCCTACCTTAAAGCAAAATTAATATTGTGAAAATTAAAATATTTAATATGTAATAAATAATTTTAATCAGATTAAATATGTATGGTGGTGTTCGGTTACAACAAATTCCAGGCGACCGGTAGGAGGCAGAGTCCAAATTTTTTTCTCTTTTGTCCTTATGTGTATGACAAAACAATAACACCTTTCAGAGGGTGACAGGGTACCTGGGCAGTGCATACTTCATTATACTTTTTATACAAATATTTGTATAGTTTTTTCTCAAGATTACTAGAAATATGGATATTTTACCTTTTATACCTCGTTTTTTACTAGGAACATTATAATTTTGCGTTTCTATACCCATTATGTTAACCTTATTATTAAATATAAACATTTTTACCAAGTTAAATAACATAAAATAGCAACCTTTAAAATCTTTTACCTGGTGTTCACATGAATACGTAAATTTTCGGTCGTTATAATAGTTCTATCTAAGAAATTGTGCAACATAAAGTGTTGTTAATTTTTTAAGAACTATATATTAGCAATTTCAATAAAAAGCACCTAATATTTCCTTTTTTCCTCATGCAAAAAGCTATCGAAAAATGGATGGCGCAATATCGATTGCTAAATCGGCCCATCCTTATATATACCTACAAGATTTTATTGAAACTGCTTAAGCAGATTTGAAGGTTAATGCGTATAAGCACTGTGAAGATTTATGTTTTGCAAAAGGCAAGATCGAAACAATAAACAATAAGCAAATAAATAAAATAGTAGTACAAATATGTCAGCTATTTCAAAGAAGTTTTTTAAGGTTACCAATGTACCCTGTCACCCTGTTAAGGATGTGAAAATTAAGGCTAATCAAATTATAATCATAACATAAAAATTGGGGTTTTCCAATGACCAAAAGCAATTATAATTAAAATTATAAAATTATTAATTATAAAATTATAAAATTATTATTAAAATTATTAAAGGCTGCTAATAAAAATAAGCTATATTAATAAAAAGAAGCCTTATTTCTAATTTTTGGATATGTTTATATTTTACATGTATTCACGAATTGGAATTATTTATTTTATGTGAATTAATAAATAAACTGTTTTACCATGTATTTTGTATGAAAATAGCAATGCAAGTTTATATTTGTAACAACTTTTTTGTGGGACTCGTCAAGTTATTACGGCTAGCAAAACAGTGGCGGGGTGGTTCGTCGACTACTCTCCCTACATTTCGATTACAAACTTTATTTAAAGAGTCCCGCACGCCATGAAAACTTTAGTACTAAAGATAAAAAAAGAAAAAAGCAACTACGAACAGAAACCTGAAAGTCGTTAAGCGGGAAGCTAATATTGGATCAAAAAAAGCTAACAATAATTCTCTTATAAGTTATGGACAGCAGATGTTATGCTCCATAATTGCCTTAGTTACCCGCCCTACCTTTTTTCTTTCGGCAACAAAAAAATTAAAAAAGAACCTTAACATGAGGGTTTTCTACCACATTACCAAAAAAAAAGTATACTCAAAAGTATTTATTCGCACATTCTATATGTTCTATTTATTTACGTAACAATTGGTTCATAAATACATTATAGGCTTACAAAAAAATCTTAGATTTAAATATGGATGTCTATTTTAGAGACTAAAGGAATACCACAAAGTATTATCATTTTTGAACTGTAATTTACAAAAATGAGAAAACTATAAACTATACTATCTACCAGTGTCAAACGCGAGGTCGTATTTAATTTTTAAATTTTTTGGCTATACCGTACTTTAATATCATGGACATAGGGGAATGGATATTGGAAAAAGCTTTTATAAGTGCATAGATCGAGCTTCAGAACAAATTTTGTTTGTTTTGTTTATGTCTTTTCTTCTGCTGTCACAGATTCAAAATTAGGTCACTGGAATTTATTATTTTTATTGTGTCGATTTGTAATTCTTCAGTTTTTTTTTGTTATTTTGTAATTTCAATTGTTTTGGTTTTTATAAACATATTTTTTTTGTGGTGTTTTTACGTGAAATGCGTGTTAAAACAAATAAGAAGAAAATCAATCCAGTCTAAGTAACAGTTATGTTATTCAATTTTGTAATTAAAGCAATTGTTAACTATTATTTCAAGTGGTAATTTTTCTTACTTTATCAAGTTATGAACCTGGTGTTACTTAAACTGGGTTTTCACCAAATATTTATACTGTTTGATAAAATATGTTGCTTTCCTTAACTAAATTTTGAACTTGAATTAAGATTTTTAAGCGAAAAAAAATCATAAGCGCACTAATTCAATTCTTTCAATTGCTGTAATTCTGCGCAACATAGTTTATCAAACACAAACAAAACAAGAAAATATAGGTATATATAAAAAACAAACTTACATGCAATCGATGAAGGCCCTCAGCGCTGCTTTTAAGTGATGCTATTACTTTGGTCATGTGTAACTCTCTCGGTTTGTGAATCTCTGGATGGCTTTTATATTTTGTTGTTTTGTTCGAAATCTTGGGTTTTTTTTAATTGGTGTACTTAGCTTCTTTTTTGTCTTAGTTGCATTTACAAACACACATTATTGAAACTTGTTTTCTTGTGATATTTTATTATCACAGTATTGCGATGGTGGAAAAATTGTAATCAGATTTGTTTCTTAATTTGATTAAAAATGTTTTTTCTTTTAATTCGTATACTTTAAACTGAAATTTAATACGAAAGATAATCAACAAAATTTGTTCTTCTGATTTCACAAAAAACGAGATCTATGGCACGCACTTATATTCATTCATTCATTAGTTTAATATGGCAATATAATTTACTTGGTGTAATTTCAAGTATAAAAAGTGACTGACTCGCGACACTGTGGTAAAGTTGAACAATTACATATACACTATATTTTTGCATATGACTAAATCGAATTTTACTGTTTTACTTTATTTGTTTTTAAAATTTGGCTTTACAATTGTAATTTGATTTGTGGGTTATCTTGTTGTTTAGCGTTTTGTGTTTCAAAAAAAAACATGCCACTTTTTATTGAACACTAAATCAAGAATGTTAAGCCACTGATCTTGTACCTGTATCACTGAATGGAAGATTTTTTGGTGACACAAAAATTATTATTCTTCACAAATCGTAGATTGCTGGAGGGCTTGCAGATTATTGCCTTTCAATTGGAAAAAGTGAGTACTAATTTGGGCCAGAGGACTTCCATGTGATTAGTAAGTTATGCCAAATATAATGCTGCTATTTATTAATGATGATTATTCCTGTTAGCTGTAGAAGTTGGTCGGTAAAACCGTGGTGTTTAATAAAATAAAGCCTTTCTATTGCAGTGGACAATGTTTGACGGCTTTTCACACGGCTTGGTGCCGTTCTAATGACCACTTAAGGAAGGACACTCTTTCCTAGAAAAATCAATATCCCAATTGATCCAAGCTAAAATTCCGTGAGCGATGTGCTATCGTCAAATGATTACCACAGAAAGACCTGTAAATCACATTTTTATGGCGTTACTTAACTTTTGTAACATTTTGATTGCTACCTACTACCGTTAAGAATGTTCTGGATTTTTTTTTCTATATATATTTTACCTATTTATAAACTTTAATCCGCTATCGGTATAACTCCTCCCTAACAAATGTTACCACACGATATAATTGCTGCCTGATTATATATTTAATCTGATAAAAGTACATTATGTACAACGATATGGTCAATTCAGCCAAGACTCCAACCACAATTAAAGCCTACACTCAATCTTGAAACTTTTCATACAATAAGGAATAAAAACATAAATTAAAAAGTTGTTCTAATTATTATCACGTTACATATTTCATATTGTCCTCACATTTCATGAACTTTATTTTTACATTTTTAAAAGATTTCGTCTTATTTTCTTTTTTTCAGGTCGCTATGCTAAATATTGGTATATAATTGTTTTAAAAATCAACACAAAACATTAAGATTTATATAAATGTACATTATTCGAAATGTCAAGTTATTTTTTATATGAAAAAAATGTTGTTTATTTGCTCGTCACACAGAGGAGTATTTGACACAAAAGGCTGGAAAAATTTGTTAAACGTGTTTTTTGAATTAAAATATTGAGGTTTTTTTATAGTTTTAGGTGTAATTTCATAGTGGCAGGTTTTTGGATGTTTTTCCAACAACACCTTCAATATTATCAAACAAATATACGAACACAGATTCATAATATTTATCTTATATTATTTAATACTTAGCACTCGAAAAATTATAGTAATTAAAGACGTCGAAATCATTGGCATATGTCCCCATCTCCTTGAAATTTCGCATAATTTTGTAACTAAAAACTGCAGTTTCTGGTCAATGGCTCAGATTTCTATACTATATGGAATAACTTTAACCTTGTGTAAACTTTTTCCATGTTATCTGTCGAAGTAACAAAACGGTTTTGAGACAAATTGTATTATTATACTTATGTTCTTATGCGCAAGTTAGTGAGTAGTCTTGTACCTGGGTGACCCATGCTTTTTTCATATGCTGATGTTTTCTTTTTTTAATCTAATTTTTGTAATTAGCACTTTTAAAATTACTTTAGTAAGGTATGTATAAATATTATTCTAACAAATAATGTTGTATAGAGCTCAGGTAAAAAAGAAATATTGGGGTGTGGGATACTCTCTTATAACTATTAGACATAATAAGCATTTCGCAAATTTATTGCAACTAATCACATTGTGAAGTGTTAAAAGTATAAAATCAAGAGACACAAACGATTATGATATCAAAAAAGTATTTGAAAAAGTGCCTGATGAGCAAAAAAAAATTAAACTCGAAAATTAAAAAAAAATCGTTAAAAATAATGGAGCAAACTTGGGCAAACTTTTTTGGGTCTAATATTAGAAATTCTAAATTTTGTTGTGATATAAGACATAATTTCTATATTTGCTACCTTCACTTTTAAAAACCTTTTTCTTTTTCTTTCCAAAAAAGTTTATAAATTTAATTTTTTTTAATTTTTAAACGAATCGTTTCAATATTAATATTCAAGATAATTTATTTTTTAAATACCAAAAATAGTTTTTAAACAAATCTATCAGAGAAAAAAATCAATGTAATACCTTTATTCGTTTAGCCACAAGAAAAATATCATATAAAGATCTTGAAACCGAAAACAAACATTGAAAGCGCATGTACTTTTCTTTTTTCCCTCAATTCGGCAGTGTCGCAGAGCTACAAATCGCAAAATAAAGTCTTAAAAATTTACAATATGTATAATTTTGTTGTGTATTGATCTGTACGATCGTACTTAGTTTTTACGATTTCTTTATATTAATTTTTGCCTTTTTGGACAGCTCTGTGGCACAAGTACTCCTTTGTGCGTCGATGGCATAATAATAAAAGTGTGCAAATCATATGTAATTATATAGTGAGTACAAACTATAGTTCCACAAAGAAAAAATCTATTTAAATGTTTTGTGCCCGTGCGTAAAATTATATATCATTACTAAGCTTTCAGTTGCAAATTTTCAATGAGTTACTCAACGCAAATGATGAAACAGCATTATCACGTAAAAGAAGAAGCAAATCCATTGCCATCATAAAGGGCGATGCAGGCTATGTAAAATAAAATTTCCTCGCTTTCAAGGCTCATAATGCAGTATTTGCTTGTGCTCGAATCCACAAACAAATTGTTTATATTTCCTATAATTATTAAGTTTTAGTCAAATTGAATAAAAAAATAAATAAACAAACATTTTTGTTTATGCCAATAGGAAACTTTTGAGTATATTTCAGCACATTTAATTCAAACATGAAAGTGTTAACTTTATTTGAATTTTTGGTTTAATTCCTGGTACCTCTTGCAAAAGACATACTTCGTGAAGTCGAGTTTGTTTTATATTTTATCCAAATAAGACTTTCGCTTTAACTCTGATTTACTCCATATTTTGAATATAACTGACTGGAACTATTGTCGCTTAGAAATATTGCAAATAGTTTTGTTTAAATAGTGATAAGATTTCCAAAAAACAAAAAAAAACGGTCGTGTAGAAAGCTTAAATCGTAAATAATAGTATGTCTCTTTCATTTAAAAATCTGTAATTAATGGAGTTTTGTTTTCTAAAAAAGGGTACAACATTTTTTGCCCTTTTTATTGAAAATTTACGACATAATGATTTTTTTAAATATTGAGTTTATTAGAAATTATTGTATCGTCAACTACGGCGCAAAATTTTGGTTTTAAGAAAACTTTGAATATAAATTTTTTGGATAAAGAGTAACATAAATTTTACATGTTTTTAGAAAAGAAAACGACATATAGAAAAATATATTTTCTCTATATCCAGAGATATCCACGACATACATTAAAACTGACAAACATTATTGCTCGATGGTATTTGCACTTAAACCATTAATGTAACATATTACAAAAATTGTTGAGTTTTCAAACATATATAAAATAAATAAAACTCATTGAACCTTAGAAAGATAATATACACCTGCCTGATGTATGTATATCTCTTCTTTTCGATTGTTACAATGAAAAGTTCTTTTGCTCAGAATTAACGGTCCTTAGCAAGAGCTCTTCGTTTATGGTTGTTTTAGTGCTATAGATTGATTTTTTCCGTAGAACTGAATGAATCTCACACTGTAAATTGGTTATCCTTTGTAAAAAATTTTTGGGTGTGTACTAATACCGTTTTCTTAAAATTTATTGGTTACAAAATTTTGTTTAAAAATGTGTTATAATGATGACTTGTAAATGAAGTTTGAATGATACAGAAGGGACCGCTTTATTGCAATGCGTCTTTCTATGATACTCAGTTTCAACAGAAGATGTTGGTCGGCTAGACCGTGTCTTCGTAGATGACACTAAATTAATTGACGGGCCTAGTGGAAGCATATAGTTAATTAAAAAATAACTTCAAGTAGCAGACAGTTCAGCTTACAGAAGATACTACTACTACTGGATTATATGGAAGGGATTAAATGCCGTTGGCGTCTCGTTAATATATAAAGTTCTAGCATCTAGGGTTTTTCTAAATCTTTACATATGCAAATTTAAATGTTCATTTCTGTCTCTATATATATGTGAGTAATCCTACTCAAAATTCTTTTTTTCCCTAAGATGTATAAAATTTTTAATTCTAAGAAAATAAATATAAATAATTTTCAATGGAAAGCTTCTTCAGGGATATATTTAATTTAAAATTAATAGTAACAGTTATTGTTTGCACAAACAAATTAGAACTTATTCTAAATTTGTTTGAAAAAATAATCAAAAATTTAAAAAAAAAAAATAAAAAAAAATTGATAATTAAATTACACAAAAATTATTAATTTTTTGTTCTGTTGGTGTATTTAAAATCTGTAACATTTCTAGCATGAAGCGACGTTTGTAGTTTGTTTCTGTGTTCAAAACTGTTGTGTTTTAAAAATCTGCTGTATAGTGAAACATTGCACAATGTGATGTGGATGCAGTTTTCTGAGTCCATCTGTATTTGTATTTCTGATCAGATTTATGTCCGGCTAATCTAGTGTTTAGTTTATTTCTAGTGGTACCTATATACTTTATATACATAAGGTCGAATATATAGAGAACAAATTGAAGGCTCTTCATAACAACGCTCTTTAAGTTGGATTGCGAATAAACTTGCGGAAAACCAAACTAATGAGAATAAACACCACCAATACCACCTGTCTAACTCTCAATAATTACACCATAGAAGATGTACAAACTTTCTGTTACCTAGGCTGCACAATCAAAACGAATAGCGGTGCAAACTAATACGTTTCTGCGCGAATTAACAAGGCCCGTCATGTCATGCATTGATTAAAAAAAGTATGGGTATCATCCGAAATATCAACACAACTAAAGACCAAAGTTTTCAACACGTGTGTGAAACCCATACTCCTATCCGGGTGTGAAACTTGGGGTCTATCCAAAAACGACGTACTACAGCTGCAAGTTTTCACAAACCGTTGCTTACGAAGGATTATTCGATGTTTCTGGCCCAACACAATAACCAACGATGAGCTGCTCAGAAGCACAAATCAACAGCAAATCCAGTACGACATCCTGAGATCCGACATTGAGATCCGATAATGAGATAACTAAGGCACCGCTGCAGTACAACCTCCAAGGCTCTCGGTGCCGTGGATGTCCAAAAACAACTTGGCGCATCGCAAACGTACGTGAGCTGACTACTGCAAGTTTTTCGTGGAACGAGGTACTAAGAACAGCCTACAAAAGAGACCGTTGGAAGTTATTAATTTAGACCGACCCCAGCTGGAGAATAGCGGAACATTATATACTTTATTACACCCTCCGTTAGTATTTCCCTTACATGGTATTGTGTAAACTACATTAAATCTGTCTAATATTTCCGTCTTGTCCTTCGTTTTACTGAATAAACTTCCTGATTGTTTGACATCGCTCTATACAAATGTATAGCTGTTGTTATGTTTACATTTTCTACAAACCTCTTACAACTACAATTATATCTGAGAAAAGTCAGCCAAGGTAGTAATTGTAAAGTAAGAAAACAAAAAAAATGGTTGATTATTGAGTTCTTGTTACAACTTTAATATTGTTTAAACTTTTCATTCGTTTTAATAGAAGTTTAATATAATATCTCCGGTTGTTCTAAGAAATATTTGGGTAAAGTTCCCTGATGATCTGCATTAGCAACAGTGAAATGCACATAGGAATAAGCTATACACCTCAATAATCAATTTTAATTTGTTTTTAACAAAATTATTAATAACTGTTACTATTAGTTTTTAATTAAATATATCCCTGAAGAAGTTTCCATTGCAAAAGCGAAATATCGGATAAAATTTATATTTATTTTCTGGACCTAAAGTTTGAATAAAGTATATAATTAAATTTAATAAAAAGGTCGAATAAATGAGAATAGTTTTTATTATTTTTTAATAGCTATTAAATTTTAGAGTTAAGTTTTTTCTCCATAACTGTTTTTATTAAAAAACACTTTTAAGTAAAAAGTAATGCCAACCGTGCCCGATTTTTTTTAACCTCTGACTTGTCACTTTAGCGGCATGTGAAATTTGTACATATCTGTAAAAAATTGTTATTTTAAAGAAGATTTATCATATTACCTCACAAATGTTCATGTATAGCTACGCCTGTCATTGATCATATTTATTTACAACAGCTGATAGACAAAGCTAATTAATAAAATATTCATATATTGCCTTAAGCCAGATGCCGCTGACTGTTTTCTAAGGGCATACATTTCTGGTGATACTTTTTATCACAATAAAACAGCAGTTGTCAGAAGGTTGGTCAGATCAAAATAGAATATGCTTTAATAGAAATTTTGTCAAAATCAGAAGAAATGTGTTAAAGGTTACACACGACTTGTACGTATTTTACACGTGGCATAATTAAAGAAATAAATGATCCCCAGAAAAGTCTTTCAACGCTTCGTTATAACTAACGCACAAAAATGCGTTGGGTTAAAGGCAATGGAGGTTGTAATTATAAAAAAATAAAAGCAATAAAATAAATCATCGTCTTTTATAATAAGAATAATATTGGAAATGTGTGATAAAAAATAATTTTTTTTAATTTTCTGTACATTATTCGTGATCCCAAAAAAAATAATTTTTTTACACAGCCATGGATACTGTTCAGCGTCATGGCATTCTAAGGTATCATTAACGTAGAATGTGATCGGTTTTAAAAAGATTTAATTTGCTGGCCGTTTTACAAATTTTAATTTAAGGAATGTTGAAAGGAATTTTTCGGACCGAATTCAAAACATAAACTTACAGATTCTCTTTTTTTACTAAGATTTTTTAAAAATAAAAATTGTTTTATCATCCGCGTTCTTTGTTCAACTTTAAGACTTAATACGTTAGATACTATTGATATGAAAAATTAGATATTTAACAGAAAATCTTATATTAATTTTTACAAGTTAAATCAATTTCGATAAGTGCAAAATTCCTGGATTTGCGAATGACTTTTCCATATATTATTACTCTCTATGCTTTTCCATCATCATTTTCTGCTGCAATCAAGAGCTTTTCCATTTATATTGATTTAACTTCAGTATTTTGTAATTGAAGTTCTTGGAATTCAAACAACGGCAACAAATCCAGCATGGCATTGATAGATGCCTTCGTTTCTAATCATTACTATTTCTACGAAGCACTAAGGCTAGAGCTCAAATCATGAATTTATAAATATTTTTTTTTTTATTAAGAATTTAAATGCTATTATTTTTATTTTTCATAACAGAAGTCTTAGTTTTTATTAGATTTTAGCCCATAATGGATTATAAGTTTTGGACCCGAGTGAACTTTTCATGGTTTCTGTTTTTAACAGAGTTCAGAAAAATACACACACTGAATAAAAATCTCGTACATAAATGTAAAAGGCACATCTCAAACCAACAAACACATATTTTTATTTACACAACATTTATGTGTGTGTCTAAATTTTGTACGGTGGCGAACACGCATATATGTGTTTTATTTTAATATTTGGCTGCGCACACGAACATGAGTCGCACACGTACTGTTCGATCAGGACACACTTGAACTGCACATGGTCGCGTGTATTTTATTTTAAGTTCGTGTTCGTGTTCTCAAAAAAGTACATACATGTGCGGACACACGAAGTTCGTGTACGTGTGCTCAAAAAAGTACATGCATGTACGATACACGGGATAGAGTATATTTATTGCATATGTATGGATGTGTGTTACTGCATATTTTATTATTGTACGAATGGAACTGCATCAATTGTGATCGAATATACCTTTCTTAATAAAATTTTTTTTCTACATTTAAGTTTTAATGAATTGAGATAATTTCGATACAATAAAACTAATAAAGGCGAAAACACTTTTTAAGCATTTGAACTTCATTGGAGGTATCTTAAAATTTTTATCTACATATCGATGTCTTAATATTCGGTGAACCAGGTTCTTAAAACCTTTGACTGCCTTTGTAAGAAGTATCTGCTAAAATGACAACAATTGGTGAATACTACGGAAAATGTCTAGAAGGTTTAAAGAAATATAATATCCTTTCATGCAAGATATAATTCGGATAGTGCTTTAAAAAGAAGTAAATGTACATGGAAAAACACAAATATACTGTACGTCTGGACAGTGGCTGAAATTAAAAAAACAAAAAAAGTACGTCCTCTAATTAACCTAAAACAGCTGTTCAAGCTTTAAACGTTTTCGCTGTAAACACAATTTAATTCTCCTAGTTGGCTCAAAATGCCATAAACGAAAAACAAAATTTGATTTTATTGCATAAATATTGCCTCGATATCTTCTTTCAAAGATTTTTAACAAATTTTGTTTTATAGACTAGCAAAAAAACAATCAACAAACAAAATTTTTTGAAAATATTTGAAAAAAATATTTATTTGTTTTCTCTCACGTAAAAATGTTCATGGCCAACAAATCATTTGAAAACAGAAAAGTGCCCACAATAAATTTTGACATGCTGGTTTTCAATAAATCGGAACAAATAAGCTCAGCTGCTTTGAAATACGAAAGTTTGTTGTTATTAACAAAACAAATTTTACAAGAACATGCAGTTAATGTATTATTATGCTACTTCAAATAGAATATATTTTTTATGAAACATTTTATATGAAAGAAAATATTTATTTCATACTTAAAAATAGACTAAAGTGTGTTAATAACAACTCGACGAATACCGAATTTGGGCAATTATATAAACAGTAAAAAAGGAAATAATGAAACTCATGATGTATATATTTGTTTTCTGAATTATTTGTTAATATTGATAAATTATTATTATCTCATCATTATTATTGGTTGCCTCAAACCAGAAAATGTCGAGTATCATTGTAAAAATAACTCACATCCAAGCAAATAAAATATTAGATAAAAGCAATAACCAATGTCCATGGATGCGCAAACAGAATACAAATATTTTTTTAACACTTACGATGTCTTCACACATTTGTTTCGAATTTGCTGGAATTAAATTTGGTCCGGATATATTAAACTTAGTTTTGAAAGCGATTTTACAAAAATTCAATTATTTCATTAGCTATTAGCAAAATCATTTGGATTTATGCTTTTTACACACAATATCTCGCAGACATTTTTTTTATTTAGGTATTTCATATGGCGGTTTTGTTTTTCAGAACATATTTCTTTTTTAATTTTGTGCGGATAATAATTGTGTCCGAAGCAAATGGGTTATTTAGATTTTATTCAATTGATGAAATGAATTTATAATATGTTTTGTCTTTTGGTGTTTAATAATTTTATATAAACATCCTCGAAATTTAATGATTATGCAATTAAATGATGCAATAAAATAGGAAAAATTTTTTACCAAATTTTTAATGCTTTGAACGACGTACAGTATCTCGAAGGAGGATTTACAAAATCAGTCAACGACTCCTGCTTGCAAGCTTGCTTCGGGAAAAACTGCAATTTTTGCTGGGATATCCATCACCTTTTCATTAATTTTTATTTACATTTAATTATCTTATCTTAACGAGTAATTTTCTGTGATTTTTATGGCAGATTCGTAGTAACAAGAACGAACACACAAAAAAGTATAAAAATAATATTACGATGATGATGATGGTGATGTTTGCAGCACGTTCGTAGTATTTTGTAAACGAAACTAATGCCAATGTAATGAAATTTTTAATGGCAAGTAATTTTACAAAAGTTAAGAAAAAATTATGACTAAAAAGAATACCAAGCACCCGGAAGAATCGATAGCAAATAAATAAGTGATTAAAAATAAAGAAGAACCGAAGAAAAGATGATAAATCAAAAATTTTAGTTAACCCTGGTGTACTAATGTGGGTCAATTGGACTAAAAATGTTCTTAGTTTGCGTTAAGCTTTTCAATTATTTAAGCAGCCTCCACTGTTCTTCTTCTAATCTCAGTTGTAGGTTTTATCTTGATGTAAAATCACAAATTGCTGTTGTAAAACTTGCTATTAATCAGTTATTGAAGTCATTTTAGATAAATCGGCTAACTTTAACAATTCAGTTCTTTACAAAACATTTTTATGTTTTGTTTTATTTAATGTCAGCACAAAATATAACAATTTAACTGTTACTAATGCAGATGACCATCAAGGATCTTTTACCGAAATATTTCTTATTTATCACATATATGCTCTGTTAATCAAATCCTTTGCTAATAAATGTAATAAACTGGTGAATTTTTTTAGTTAAGTATTTTAAGGGCAAAATACATCTCGTAAATTCTATTCATTTTACTATAATAAGACGTGAGCGAGTGATAATAATTTAGAAGCCAATTGAAAGATATGATGCAGATGATGCATTTATAGGCGAAATCGATTGCTTTCTAATATTTAAAAATTGTTTAGAAATGCTTTCCCTTAGAAAAAGTTCAATGAACTTTACCTACTAGAAAGCATTAATTTCAATACTAAAACCAAGAACTGTTACGATTACTATGTTAGTATGTCTTTTCAATTTGTTAATTTAAAACGGAGAGTTTCATCATACACTTCAGCTATGAAATATAACGATACTAGATACTCTAAAACTAACATATTAAACTTCTATTGCAAAAAGAAAAGTAATTATATAATATGGTGCTATAAGTATATACATTTGATTCAGAGAAAAAACATAATAAGAAAAATAGTTAATAATGAAAAAAAAAACAATGATGTTTCTGTTCTGCCGTGTAAGTTGAAATTAATTGGTGTTAAAATTTTCTCTTGTTGCTTTGGAATATTGTCTCATGTCCAATTCTTTCTGACTAAAAACTGTTACGAACTTCAGCAAAAATAATAATCACTTTGGATTAAAAAAACCACGAAAAAAAAATTTTAATTTTAGTAAATGAATTATGTTAAATTCATATAATTCTTAGAAAAAGAAATACATATACATTACTTTAACAAAAATAATAACCTAACCTAAGTAAATTTTACTAACATTAATTTTTAAGTGTTTTGAAGTATCTTTATTATTAATAATGTGCATTAAAAACTATCAATACCATAGGTCTTTTGCGGAAAAGTTTCTTGACTGTGTGATTTCTCGTAGAAGTGACCGCAATTGGCCAACGAGATATTGAGTTTTAACACTTTCATACTGTTTGCTTTATGACTACCTGAAAAATAAAGTCTAGGCTAACAGCTCACAAACGGTTCAAGACCTCAAAGATGAAATTTGAAAAGTTGTCCAGATCGTACAGCTACAAATGTGATAAAAGATTTCATGATAAGAATGTGGATTATGTTTGAATTGGTCAACTGTGTTAGAGATGATTTGCTCATTCAAGTGGAATATTTTTGTGCGATTTCTTTAAATTTAATTAAATAGTTTGTAAACTAAATCTTTTAAATAAGGTGGATACGAAACGAATTTAAATCTCATTTTTTCCCGAAAATTCATTTGTTTTGGTATGATTGATTCATGTTGAATTAACTTTTGTTTGTTGGCAGAAATAATGTCTTTTTGACGATTTGGTATTTAAGTTTGCTGCTTTAAAATCAACATTAAGCAATTGCTTGTCACATAACTGTTACATATTTTATGATGATTGAATACATTTCTAGTCCTGTAATAATGTAACCATAAGGATTTTGTTATTATCTCTTTCTCTCTATTTCTTTCTCTTTCGTGTTACTTTGAACAAAAAAAGTTGTTTCATTGAAATATGTTAAATCAGCTCTTAAATCATTTGCAAGATTATGTTTATTTTTGATTGTGAGCAATAGCAGAACCCATCCTTTTCGAAAGTTTCTCGTTAGGCGATTTTTTTAATCAAAATTACCTGTGGCCTTAACTAGTTAAAGGACTTTAGTTGGTTCGCGACTTAAGACTATATCGTGGATTTCGGCGCGATTTTCAAAGTAACTGCCTTAATATATTGTTCCTAACGAGTTTCATAATTTAAGAAGAATGTACGTTCGCGTTGAGATTCTTTTACTATTTTTTTTTTTAATTTTTCACATAAATATACAAAATGTTGTTTCAACCCATTAAATGTTAAAAATTTACACGAAAAATTGGCTAAGTCAAACATTTCAATTTTTAATTTTAGAATTTCTAATATGAATTTTCTCCCAGAACAATTGGCTCTTAAAATGTTAATTTATAAAATCTACACAACTTGTCAGTCAGTGTTTACCTTTAAGTATAGAAGTTATATGTACTTATATAACTAATTTATAAATACCCCTTATGTAAATTGTTTCATTATATTAAAATATAATAAAACATATCTGCCTAAATATCACTTTTGATCATGAACTGCCGGTCGCGCTTTGCTTACGTTAAAGTTGTAACTTTGTTGCTACATCATATTTTTCGTAATATACGATCATGATCAAACATGCACAATCGTGTATATAAGAGAAGTGGTCATGGTTCTGCATGTGCGAACCTGTATTGATGTTGATTGTATGTGTTTGTATTGATAAGCAGAAATCATGATTCTGCATACCCAGCCCTAGCATAGTCGAATAGTCCATTGCAAAATTAAAAAAAATATATATATAAATGTTTCCCAGTTTTCAAAAAAGGTTACCCATAAAACGCGGTAAAGTTGGAAAATTATTCTTTTTTTTAAATTTATTTGTACTTATATATTTAGCCAAAAACTCATAGTTTTCTTATTAGTTTTCGTTAATTTTAACTCTTTTTCCATTTATTAATAAAATATTAAATTTTTTTATTTAAATTTTTTTTCTTTTGGGATTTTAGAAAATCGCTTTCAAACGACCCAAAAAAATTGTTTTCGTAAATAACAAAATATTCGCTATTGCGTACTGCTAAGGCTAATAATGATTCTTGAGTAAAGACCAATGAAAAGTATAAAAGGCAGTTGCGGCTTAGCTTTGAACGTTATCACACAAAATAAAAATGTAATAAATAAAGAAAAGTTCATGATTTACATTTGTAAAAGAAATATGTTTTTATTTTACTTGAAAACAAGAACGAAACTTCGATCTGTATAGATTAGACACATGATTTGTGTTAAATATCTTCGCAACAGTTGTTTGCTTTTCAACAAAAATATTTTAGAAAGCCCAAGCTTAACTTTCAATGATTATTCTTTTGATGCTATTTAAGTATCAATCTATTCATATTTTTGTTATTGCTTGGTGTTTTTTATTTTTTTTAATTAAACCTGTGGTAATGAAGAGTAAAAAATACTTCAAATGAAATATAAATTCTTTAGGAAATTTTTTATAAGCCGAACAAAAAATCATCGCTCTTATTTTAAAATTTTTTACCATATCTTATGAGATTGTCATGGCAAATTTTACACATTAAATCCATTATATCATATATGTATTCCAAAATGAAAAGAAATATCAATGTAAAATTACAAGGACATTTGGGAAAGCCTTAACAATAATTGTTATTTTTTTAATGAACACCTTAGAAAATTTAAATTACTAGAAGTTTTTTTTCTTTCATAAACACAAATTCAAATATTAATGTTTGATGTCGTACTTATTTGATTTGACACTCATTAAAATTTTTTCAAAGAAATGAAGTACTAAGGCTTAAATATAACCGTTGACGCTTAGAATGCCACTCCTGCGGCATTCAGTTATTCGTTTTTTTATTTTTGATTTTATTCGTCTTGATGGTAGTACTTTACATTTTTTGTGCTGTTTGGATGGTTTGACTTGTCTAAAACGCTGTATGATGTTATTTTGTTGGACAACATACTGATGACAAAAGTTATTTAGAGAATACATTTATAACTAAAGTGTAAAAACCAAACTTACTTATTCAGTAAAAAGTTTTCCAGAAGCATAAATAAATTCAAAAGAAATTCACAAAGTGTACTAATCTTCATTATATATTTACCAAGGATTTTGAAATCTTTCAAAATTGTAGTAGATATATCGTGGTAAATGCCTGGATTATTTCATGTCGGCCAGAATATAAAGAAAAGAAGAAACATTTTTTATTTTTCACTTTAAGCTTTAAGATGTGTTTTAGAAAAGACGGATAATTTATATATGTATATAACAACTGGTTACTACAAAAACAGCAATTTTTGTTGCTTAAAAGACAGCAGCAAAAATAAAAACATTTGAATAGCAAACTTATATTATTTTTTATTTGCAAATTGCAATGTGTGGAAATTTTCTTAAATTAACTTTAATGAATTTTTAGGTATAAAATTGTGTTTACTTGTTTACAAGCTTGTTTTTACAGTACTCCCCGGTAATTCCTGGAAAGCAACATTTGTTTATCAGCTTTCCTGAGAGTGGCAAAAGACCGGAATTCAAAAACCCCAACGAAATCATCTATTTTTATTTGTGGGTGAAAATTTGTAGTTTCTTATATACTTTTTTATATATGAATGTGCATTGCACATTTTACAAGTATGTCTTTCTTGGCAAGAAAATTTTAAATCCTATAAAATGATGAGCTAATTTCAAGCAGAACATTTTTAAAGCACTCGTATATGTCTTTAGGCATCAAATCTGAAATCTCCCCTCTTTGCAAGTCTAAAGTACTCTACCCTTTTTCTTATTTCTGGATTTATATGAAACGTGGTGGCCTTTCTGCTGGTTTATGCTGAAAAGCAATTTCTTTATAAAATAAGTATGTAAGTTATACTTCAACATATCTACATGATAAATTCTTTCGCACACACAAATACAAAATATTACACATATGCATGCAGTATTTACGAAAATTTCTTAAGACTTGTGACTGACTATAAACTCCTTGTTGTATTTTTATCTTGAGGAATTTCTATATTTTGTAATAGATATTATTATGTTAATGCACATGAATGATGGGGTTTTCCACAAAGTCATTTCGACATTGATAAGCTTTATGGGATATATAAACGCCTATTTTTAGGGTTCCTTGAACAAAGTATGTCAACGAAACCTATTGTCTTCGCTCGGTTGTCTGTGCTTCTGTCGCAGACTTATATCTCGTCAACAGTAGTAAGTAGACACTTGAAATTTTGGCAAGAATTTATTAGTATGAAAAGAAATACATAAAGTTATTAAAGTAAAAAATTGTGTAGACAGGAAGTATAGTTTTTGATATAAAGATATACTGAGGAATTTACGTTCTTAGACTTTATTTTTCAAATTGTTATTCTCACATACTATAATTGTTTTAAACATTTACTGCCTATTTTTATAAAATGAAAACAAAATTGTGAGTGTTATTTAATATTGAAAACAACAATAAAATACGATAAATTTTTTTTGTTTTCAATATAAATTCTCACTCACAATTTTGTTTTCATATTATTAAAAAAGGCGGTTAGTATTGAAAAATTTAAAATGAAAAAATAAATTAGGAAATATACTTCATTTTAAAACAGTGCTTATTTAATATCGATGGTAAAATGTTGCTAGCTAAAATGTTGTTCTTTAATTAATTTTTTGAAAACAAATATATATAAAACCGGCAGTTTTGCTACTATACCGACGAAGGAGGGCGACGTATTGTTCACTGACCAGTGCTATGTCTTCGTTACTTAAACAATCCAACTACAGCAAATACAATGGCACACTAATGTACATCTGAAAAATGCTGGATGTTATGACTTTCCTGAACTTGGGCTCGAACCCACGTTCTTAGACATTATTTGCTTTGTAGTCAACTCGCAAATCACTTCAGCTAACAGCACCCTCAAACTTGTCAATTTAGTGTCAATAAGTAGTTATGCTGCAACTGTTAATTATATTTTTCTCAAAATAAGTTATTTGCAGGCATAGAATGTGTAGTTTGAGTTTTCTATAAAAAGTATTTCCATTAAAAATAACTCTTACTTCTGCCATATTGCTTGAACGTTAATAAAATACACATTTTAAATAGATATCGCTCTTTTATTGCAACGTAGTCATATCTCAAAATATGGGATTTTAGTGTGAAAAATGTATACAAATATCTTGTTTACTCACCTATTGAGAGGAGAATACTTTTTTATTTTTCCATTGGTGTTTGTGAAAATTAAAAACTTTAAAGTCGAAGGATTTTTTTTTGAGATATGACTACGTTAAAATATCTTAAGTGTCCTTTTTTTAGTTGTGCCAAAACGTATTTGTTAAAAAAGAAGAATATTTAATTGCTTTGCGTTAATCGTTTTTATTTTAGTTTTTCGCCTTATAAAACAAAGAACTAGTACGTTGAATTGAACAAAGTAAAACAGAAAATCAACAAACAGGTCCCTTGAATCAAAGACTCGTTCGTTGAAAAAACATCTGCTTTTTCTACTGTAAGTAAAAATCAACGTACATTACTCAAAATCAGTAACCGGGTTCTTTGAATCAAAGTACCCATTAATTGAATTTTTCTTTTTATTTACAAAAAAGAAATGAACGTGTTTCTTAAATTTAACTTATTCTACGTTAAATCAAAAATCTAGTTCTTTTCTTAATTCAAGGAACAGAATCAAAGAATGGTTTCAACGTTCAGTTCATATTTACATTATATTTTATTTTGGGTTTCAGTGCATATTTTTTTGAAACAGCGTATGATACTTTGAATAAAGTTAAAAAAAAATTTCAATGAATTTAAATCAATGAATGTTAGTTCGTTGAATTTATGTAAAACTGTTTTTTAATGTAAATAAAAAAACGCTATCATTAAAAAGGTGAAAAGAAAGCAGTTGATCTAAAATTGTTTTTGATACAAAATCGTAACCGTATACATATTGCATTGCTATGATATGTTAACAGATGTTGAAAATGATCGAAAATGACTGTTATTTATAAAAAATATCAAAATTGATGTCGGCTTAAAATTTTTTTTCTGTCAAGGATCTTTATGTTGATGTCTGTCTTGCAGACTGTCATAAAATATAAAAATTCCGCTGTTGCTTTTGCTGTTTTAAAAAGAAACCCTAAAGCTAAGTACTCTGTTCAAATTTGCGAAAAATGTTGATCAACATTGATTATTTCGTTTAAAAATTTTGACAACTGGCGACAATACAACGATTTATAACAAATTTATCGGTTTTATTACCTCGAAATGAGCAACATTGTTTTTCTTATAAAACAAAAAAATGTCTTTATTTAAAAAAATTAAAACAAATGGACAACAAAATAATTTTATGAGCTTGTACTGCAATGTATCAATTAATGCAAATCGCAGCTGCTGCGGAGGAGCTCATCGAAAACACACGTTCTGCAAAAAGCACTCACCTTCATTTTATATTATATTCACATTATTTTCCATTATTATAATTATTCCTGGGCAGCAAACTTAGAATTGAAACCAAAACGCAAAGAAATATCTGATCATCTTTTGTTTGTAGTTCCACACGAAATAAGTGGTGCTTACATTATTTCGCAGTTGAAATATATGTTGCCAGACCCATTTTGTGGTTGAAAAAATAATGCAGCCAAAACATTTCATATGTTTTCACAAATAAATAAATAAACTGAACAGAGTACAACTTGGGCCATATTATTTTGCAATTATTACGCATGGATTTTTTTATATGGACTTTTGACAGCAGTTTGCACGAAATGATGAACAGAGTACAAGTTCTGCAATTATTTGTTCGCAAGTTGGACTTGCAGTAGGTATTTGTTTTTTATTATTTGTTTGGAATGTGACACAATGTAACCATTAATTGATAATATGCTACTCGCTTGAGAAAGAACACAAATAAATTTTTTCGATATCGTATACCGAAGCAGGTCACTTCTTAAATTAGTGATTGCGGGACCAACTCTGTATCGCGCAGTCTTCAGATTTTGCTCTAAGTGATGTCTTGCTGCTGTCTGATAGATATAGACTACTATTATCATTACTGAGTCCTTAGTAATCGCTAACATTTTTTAAAGATTTAAGTTACACATATTTAAAATGTGGCAGCATGTGCTTCAAAGTGAAATGAAATGAAATATCCAGCCGTGAGGATAATCTCATGCAATAGGAGAGTTATCGACTCAGTGCCTGGACGATGGTCTCTAATTATAATCTTAGTCAATTTTAATTTTTATTAGGCGGCATTAAAGTTTTTGTGTCCTGTCACTATAGCAGTAATTACTTACTTTAATCCAATTTTGTTTTACTTTTTCACTTTCTATATCAGGAGACCTCTGGGCAACATTACCTGAAATATAACTTGTTATTTTCTGCTAACTCATATGGAATTTAAGTAATATATATAATATTAGATTTAATCACTTCACTTCTAGTTCGATTTTAGTACATTCCACTTTTGCGATTTCATCTGATTCTTTCTTTTCTTTACAGCTAACGACTGGAGGACGTTTTCTCACACTTTGGTCTATAGAGTTTTTTTTACTAGTCTTTTATTCCATGAATAATTTTTACGATGGTTAACAAATAAAACTGATTTGACATATTGTCCCAGTAATAACATACAAAATTATTTATTTTGGCCCTTGTAATATTTTAGTAAAATATTTTCTTGTAACAAAGTAATGATAATTATATATTAAATATCAGAACACAAATAAACACAAAAAAACACATCGATTGGGGTATTCAAATGGTAGTCATGAAATTATCTGCCAGCATAGTGCAAATACATTTGACAGAAAACAAAATAGCTGTAGAACTACCATCTTGATCTGGCTAAACCAAATTTCTTTTGTGCTTGCAATATCTTTCATATACGAGTATAAAAAAACAAGCATCTTATTTCTATAAATAATATGTGATGAATCGAATGAAACTAATTTGGAATCGATCGGTGCAAATTTGTAGGGTAAATTTAAATTTTTATGTGAAGCTATATTAAATTACCCTCTTGGTCTGGCTAGACCACGAAGTATTACTTATGTTATGTTTTTGATTTTTGTATGTGTTTTCGCATAGTAAAATAAACCGATGCACCTAGGCCAAAATAGTCGATCTAGCGTCATTTTATTCAACTTTCAAAGAAATTAATTTCGCCAAAATTGTGTCACGATCGATTACTAATATCCCACTAAACTTATATGTGACCTGCTCCACGAAAAGGGACCTCTGCGCAGAATTTTTTTTTTAAATTTTTGAGTGATTCTTATAGGAAAAAAATGCTCCTTCAAATGCCGCAAACCGAAAGTTTTTATGACTTTTAGTTTTTTTACAAATCACCTGTAAAGATGAACATAATTAATGAAAAAATTTAAAAATGTGATATAAACAGATAATATATATAATATTTGAAATTTCAAAAAAGTTCAATATCAAAGGTACAAAATTACAAAAATATCAAAATTTTACTCTTTTTTACTCCTAACACGCTTTTTTGGTGGTTCTTCTGTATTTTGCTGCTCTTCACCTTGTCTGATTTTTTTAGGAAGTTCTTCCAGTTTTTTTGTTATTTATTATTTTTCCGATTTATTCACCATTGTAGCACGTTTCTTTATAGATTGTTTATCTCCGTCTTTGTTTCTGGTTTTTACATCAGCTTGAGCTTTTTCAACTGCAGCTGTCTTCTTAGGGAGTTTTTCCACTTTTGCTACCGATTTTTTAGGAGTCTCAAATTTGTTTCCGGTTGATGTAAATTCTTCGGTTTTCGCTGCCTTCTTCTTCATCGGTTTTTTGTGGCTTCGGAGCCACATCATCGCACTTTTTCTTATCGAAAATAAAGTTTGCTCTTCCTCAATATATTGAAGAGATAATTGCAGCGCATCTGAAACTTCTGGCGATGAAAATGCATCCGACTCATCACTGACTATAGGTAAACATTATTCCCAACAATCGCTGAAGTATAGTTCTTCAACACTCTTAAATTCGTCTTCCAGACACATTTTCTTACGTTAATTAAGATTTATTTTAACCTGAAATTAATTAATAATAATAATAGGTTTTTAACTGTTAGAAATATTTTTCATAGAGGCAACACTTCATAGTGAACATCGTACAAAGTACCAGAGAGTCGAAATACATCGCCAGATGATCAGGTTGAAGGAAGAGTTGCATAACCATGCGCAAAACACGGAAAAACGAAGCGCTTTTTTTAAACGCGTTTTTCTCAATAACTTCTATTCGGCGCAGAGGTCCCTTTTCGTGGAGCAAGTCACATATATCGATTCTATTTTGATTGACATTATCTAGTTGAACAGCTATGAGCTGTCAAGCACAACATTTCTTTCAGCCTGTGCATCACTAAGCTTCAACACGTGTTTTATTTGCATTGCAATTTTTGCTAAAGTTGCATTTGTCTCAATTAAGTGGAAGTAAAGTGGTTTTATTTATATTAGAAGAGGGCATTAACTAAAAAAAATTGTTTTTGACCTGTGCATAAGTGTTGTAGCCAAAAAAAAATAGCTAAAGTTGACTGTGCCACTAACTACTTGAAGAAAGTAAAAATAAGACTTCCGTGGACCGGAACTTCTGATATTCGTGGGTTTTCGCGCTAGAATTTTTTTAATTACTATGTTGTCTTGTGATTGTAGAATGCTAAAATCATCTGCAGCCATGATATTGCATTTTTTTAGGAACAATGTCACTGCT
This sequence comes from Gymnocheta viridis, assembly GCA_956483585.1. NCBI lineage: Eukaryota > Metazoa > Arthropoda > Insecta > Diptera > Tachinidae > Gymnocheta > Gymnocheta viridis. The sequence goes on along the minus strand of OY101441.1, from coordinate 63,306,355 downwards.
CAGACGAGAAGTTTATTTACCTTACCTTATGTTGCAACTTTCACAAAAACAAAAAAATATATTTTAAAAAAATATTATGTAATATTTTAGCCTAATCTATTTTCGACTAAAAAAGCATTACAGACACAAAAAAAATTTCCCTAAGCGCTATTAATTAAACGCCTCTTCGTCCACTGTGCGATGTGGGTAAAAAATGACACACAACATATTCTATCGAAATCAGCCAAATATGGGTGCATATGTGACTCAAAACTAAAATATGAATTGCAAGGCCAAATTTCCAGCGGAAAACCTTTTGATGACATGGAGTCAACCAGGGAGAGAGTTGTTATGGATTTATCAAGAAGGTATTTTCATACAGGACGTACTGTGTGATGCGATAATTTCTGCACAAAATTTACGCTTGCGCAGATATCGCTGGAAGCGTAAAGTAAAATAAATATACCCTCTGTTCTGAAAATAAATATATCTTCTGCTCAGAAGACCGTTATAGAAATACCATCGCAGAAAATATACGAAAGATAAGCCAAAATTATTGACTATAACCGAAATAAAGCTGAATTTGACAATGGAACAGATGTTATCATATTACAGCTGTCAACGATGAACAACCGCTGGTTATTGGCCATGTTTTACAATATGTTGGACATATCTAGCTAAGCTTCGTTTTTGATTTATAAGAAAATATTTTATGACTTTTTTGTGTAAAGCACAACAACAATTTTTTTAAACTATTGTAAAATATTAAGACAATAGGACTTAATACGATACCGTTTCAATTCCCAAAATATATATGAGTCATGTAATATTTGAATTTAAAGCTTTCGCAGTGGAATTTTTTTTTGTTAGCAATTAGTTGTTGAAACGAATGCAATTTTCAGGTTGTCAGTTTTTAACGAAAAAAAACGTCATACTGTGCGATCTATAAAATAAATTACTGATTCAAATGCTATTTCTTCTTTTGCTTCAGTTTCTCACCATCAAGTGTGATTTACATCTATACTAAATCCAGGTAATTATTTACTCCACTATAAATCTAAAGAAACAACTTTTTCCAAACAATAACTGATATTAATTTAATTAAAAGATGCATAAACAAACCTCGTCAGTCACACTCTCTAAGCGATTACGGTTTTTAATAAAAAATTGGCTACTCAAATCCTTTTATTTGCGATAATTTTGATATCTTCATTATAGATCACATATACGTAATTTTGTATAAAGGGAGCAAACTTACCATTCTAATACAGTTCATGTTCAGCTTGAATTGTGTACGATGCAGCTCAGTCATACAATTCAAGACCCTCACTGCTATAATTCTTTAGATATTTGAAAATTTCTGTTAGCTTAGTATCGTGCGTGTCCCGTTTATATGACAACCCGCAGTATTTTTTTTAAATGCAGCTTTAATGTTGAATAAGTAATACATTTTCTATCTTTTGTATTGCTTAAAGTTGAGTAAATATTTTTTTCTTATTTTCAATTTAAGTACGTGATAGCGATAAATGTTTTATTTTATTGCCCATCAACTGCAAGTAAAAGTGTGAGTATTGAATAAACATGTTTTCCTTTTTTGATATAAGAATGAATAAAACAAAACAAAAATGGGATAAAAAGGTTTATATCACAAGGAAATATTTATTTCTGCAACTTCATTTACATTATAAATAAGTACAAAAGCGAATATAAGTTTGAATATAAAAATTGTAAATATTTGTTATTATGGTCACAGTGAATGAAAAAATTGTTATCATAATCCCAGCCAGCATTTGGAAGATTATTTGGCGAGCGCGATCCTTTCATGACTCTTTTTTAATCCTCTAGACGATTGTTGGAATAAAAATATTTTTTAGTTTTCAAAATTATGCTTTTGCAAGTCGATCTGAAGATTGTTGGACGAGTTAATCGTCGTTTACGCATTTTGGCGATAGTAAGGCGAATTTAACAAAAGTTTTGCAAGAAAAAGATATTTATTTATTCTTTTTAAATCATTTTTTGATGAAGGCAAAAGTGTTCGTTTGATTAAAGTGTTTTCTTTTAAATTGAAGTGTTTTTATTATTAAAGTGATTTTTAAGTTAAAATACAAAAAAAAAAAATACTAAAACAATAAAATTAAGAAGCAAACGGGAAGCAAAAAATAATGGAATCTGCTTACAGTGAAACAGAATGCAGCTCTTCCAAAAAAATAGTGATTCTTACGATGCCCCAGGTGAGTAGGTGGAAGACAGCTCCTAAAAAAATGATGTTAATTTTCAGTGAAATACACGGAAGAAGTGAATTGGCTGAATAATGAAAGTGTGAAAGAAAAAATTAGACTTTGGACGGTAAAACATGGGTTAACTACAATAGTAGTGTACGAGTTCTTGCAAATTGTCAGAGAAGGCTTGTTTGAAGTAAGAATAGAAGAGTCTTATACGATTCTATTAGGCGCATCGTGGACGACTCATATGAAAGAGTCACTGTCTTAACACAGTTTCTCCCGTTGTAATGAACTTGCGCGATCGGAATACGACATCAGATTAATTCAATCATCCGCTACGACTGCGAGATTCTTCTACGATCGAAAATGCTAGCTGGGATCATATCGTTAAAGTAAATATAACACAAATTTAACGAATTTGCTATTCAGAAAGTTTTTACGATATTTGCTGCTGTTATGTAAACGGAAACAATTTTTGTATTGCTACTGAATCGAAAAATGTCAATAAAAGCTCCTTTCTTTTGCTAAAAATTCAGTTGTGGTTTTAGATTTACATGCATATGAAAGCATTTATGCAAAAATAATAGTAAATCTAATAGTTAAATATATTATTTAATCTTAATTGCGCAGAATTAATAATATTTATGAAAAACTTATTGAAAACATACTCGTATTTCGGATATTTGTTTTTTTTTTAAACATTCTTCTTAGTGCTTTTTTTAATAGAAATGATATAATAAATTAAAAAAAAGTTGTTAAGAAGTTAATGAATCGCACAATTATTTCATTGTATTTTAATTTATTTTGTAGAAACGCGCGATAAGTTTTACAGACTTGGATAGCCTTGGATAGAATTAATCAATTGATCCAAACTCACATTCTCGTTATAAGACTTAATTAATAAAGGAATTAATATTTATAAAAATTTTAATGATCAAACTTTTAGAAATTCACTTTTCAAAATAAATAAAAAAGAATATATATTCTCAAAAAAGGTTTTACTTTCACTGGAGTATAATAGTCAATCTAAAGAAAGCTTTTTTTTTAAAAAAAGTTTTCAATAAATAATAGTTATAATTAAGTAGTTGTACTCAAGATGTATTAAAAATAGGTATAGTCAATAGTACAACAATCGTCTAGCGATGTGAAAAACAGCTGTCAAGAACAAAGTATATTTATGATAGTATAAAACAAAATATATTAGGGGGATTCAACTGGTGGTCATAATGAAATAATATGACGAAGAAGAACAAGCAGTATGTAATTTCTCTCACACTCTCTCAAATTTCTACTGTTCAGATATAACAAAACAGTCTTATTATTTTATGACTTTTTTGTATCAAGCACAACAATAATTTTTTTTAAAATACTAAGACATTATGACAATATGACTTAATAGGACACCGTTTGAATCCCCCAATGGTATTTTTAAATTAAATTTAATATATCTTGTTTTAAAACAGACGTGCCAAAATTTATGTGCAACCTGTTCAACAACCCAAACTCAAAAATGATCTGGAAAATATAATTGAGGAAGAAGAAGAAGAGATGAATATTACAAATGACGAAGAAGATCTAAACCAGCAACAAGACAACGCAAATAAATACGCACAAGGTAAATGAAAAAAGACTGGCACGATTATATAGCAATGGAACTGTTGCTGAGGTAAAGCTTTTTTCTTTATTTGGTTTTTGTCTTTTGGTGTTGAATGTTTTAAGGCAGAGTTAGGCCAAACTTGCTGTATTGGAAAGATAGTTAGTTACTTACCAAAGTTAAATCTGCCGTAGTTGAAGAGTACCGAACAGTATAAAATGCTAAATTGTATGAGGGGTATTTTCGCTTCTTTTATTGGTACTTTTTTGAAGTGTGATATCTGTGGAAATTGCAAATTTTTTTACATAAGATAGAAATAAAAACAAAAACAATAGCAGCAAAAAGTGCAAAAGGGTTTCGGTACTTTCACAAAATCATAAAATTGTAATATGTACGAAAGCTTTGCATATTTTACTTTACGATTTCTTGGTACACAAAAAGTTTTTTTTCAGCAATTCAGTAGAATTTTTAGTCTCTTTTAAAAATGTTGAAAATTATACTTTATTTGTTCTGTCAAAATTACTTAAATATGTATGTATAAAAATCGAATAAATCTTCATTTAAAAAATATAAGTATAAGGTAAATATTTGTTTGTCATTTGTATACTCATATTTAAATATTTAAATATATTTAAACATTCTTGCACAATCCTGTGTTCATATAGATGATACGTACACATAAAAATTGCATATTCCTTTACGTGACAATAATATACTCATGCGTTGAGGGCTTGAAATTGTATTTTAAATAATGAATTGAAATATCATTCATTTATTTGTTAAAGCAATACTTTTGGTAATAAAAAAGGGTTTATAAAACTCAGCAGCTTTAGACACGTTGCATTTACTCGTAATGGAACTGAAAATATTTCTAATGCCGAAAAATCTCATGAAGAATTATTTTTAAAGTGGCTGAACACAGTAAAAAATAAGGAAACTAATATACACTGAAGGCGATTAAAATACAACGTTTGTTAAAAATACAACTGCTTAAAATATTAATTGAAATCAAAAATAAAACCCAACATACAAATTGTGTTTGTACTAAATATCCAAAAGATTGTATTGGCAGAAAACCTTTATCTATTGCACTGTCCTACGTAAAGTATAAAAGCAAAAAAGTTTAGTTATGAACATAATTACATCCGTGAATAAAAGGTAAAAATATTTAAGACATCTACACCAGAAATGTTAGTATCTGCTCGTAAGCTGGTGTAATCATTTAACCAACCAAAACAAAGTGGGACCAATATGAAATATAATGTGATACGTATCTTCTAAACTGCTGATCTGATTATAATATAATGACAACAAATTTCACAAAGGAAAAAATTGTGTTAAAGCTTTCAGAACTTATTACAAATAATTTGTTTACAATTTATTTAATTTATGGTTTTGTTTCTTTTATACTTGCTAATTATGCTTTCACTTAAATGCAAAATACGGAATCAGCCAACCATTTCTGCAGCGGTATTCTGAGTTCAACAAAGTTTTAAATAAATTATGAAATTATGCAAAAGAAAATGTTTATATTTTGATTTTACTTGTGTAAATCAGTTAAGTAATTTTTTTATTGGGAAAGAAGATACAGAGAAAAGAAAATCAACGATTCTTGCGAACAACAACACGTAGACGTTACATCGAATTTTTCCTATTTTTGTGTTCCGTATACGTGGGTGGGGTGGTACAATCTAATAAATTCTTAACAAATTGTTAAACATATTTTATAATGGATTTTATAGAAATATTGTATAACAAGCTGAGCCCGCGGTGTTACTCTAGATTAAAAAGTATGTCCTTATCCTCTATGTCCTTCTCTGTGCCCCTTTTATAAAAATTTAATGATGATCGGTTGAGTAGTTAGGGGTGTGGAAGCGTTATTAATAAACAAAGGAAGAAACAGACAAACTCACTGTCCCATTTAAATCCAATACCGTTCTGTAAACAATATTAAATGGCTTTTTATCGTTACTGTATAAGTTAATCGAGCCGTCTTGAGAAAAATGCGCGTATTTAAGGATGAATTATTTAGAGAACACATTGATATGCATTGATATAATCGTGTAAAATGAAGGCCTTATATGAATACGAAAAGTGCAGCTTCAATAAAAAAAATATCTGTAATGGCGAGTTATCTATAATTGATAAACAAAATTGAATGCATGATTTTTTACATTTTCTTTTTCCTAAAGATTTGTATTATTGAAAAACATAACATATAAGTCAAGGCAGTGACATGCGATTTATTGTACATTCCCGAAAAATGCGGTTCTTTGAATTTTTCTTTCTGTGTACATTTGATTGTTTTTAATTAAATTAAATACCACGTATATACAATGAAATGATTTTTGGTATAAATTCAAGCATTTCTGGTTGTTATTTTGTATTTCGATTTGAAAGAAAACAGTTTCGTAACATAATGTATAATCATTACAAATAGAGGTTATTAAAAAAAATACTACATAAAAGTGAGCATGGGGCTTAAAAAAACTATATACATGCTCTGTATGAAGCTTGCTTAAGTAAGTTTTTATATTTGTATGTATTCTTTCCTTCAAAAACTAGTGTTTAATATAAAGTATGATTATATAATATTAAAAATTTTCGAACTAAATTAGTTGTTAGTCCAAAGTGATTGTTATTAGTCTAAAGTTCGTAACGTTTTTAGTCAAAAAGAATTTGGATATGAAACAATATTCAAAATGAGCATAAGAGAAATTAACATAAACGAACGAAAATATCGTTGTTTTTCGGGAGCCGCTATACTTCCTACATCAGTGTTCATGTGTGTATCCAGCACTGTTTAGGTGGCCCGGTTGAATGTGATTTTAAATCTCTATTTAAAAAAGTTATGAACTGAATTCTTTACTTTCGTATTTATGGGTAAAAGAATTTCGACAGAAATATTTCTAGCTTGAGATTGCAAATATTTGGATTTTTCACAATTGGCTGAAATTTATATGGTTGACTGTTTGATTATTATTTGACCATTTGTTTATGTTAGATGGGTGGTTCGAATACAAGTATGGTTTTAAAATTGAAATAATATAAAGTAAACTAAATTTCTTGCTGTATAAATTTCAAATACTCCCATTGTGTATGGAACACGATTTCATTTATGTGACTGCGGCGGCTGGTTTCGCAGTTGTTTACCCCGTCGCCGCAGTTTTGCAAGACTTTGTTAATGGCTTGTAGTTCTTTACCACTGTACAGATGTTTGCTTTAAGGATGTGGATAGCTTGAAACTTATTAGGATTGGTCTTGAAGCCTTCAAATTAAAGTCTAACGAGGTCGAAAGGCACCTTCGAGGAGACCAATTGACATCACCACGGCCCTTGACAGCACAAGTTCTTGATTAATTTTTGGCTCTAATTTAATTTAACAATATAGAATATTCTGCTATCGATATAAATGGTTCAATTCTTGAGTTGTCTCAGGATATGCAGTTTACGATAATACACGATTCAGTTGCAAGTGTTTTATGTGACACAAGTTTTATTTGTAATGCAGTCCCTATAGAAATGAAAAATATAAAAATAGCTATTGCACTTTTTATTAATAATTCTTAATATAGACTTTTGGAACCATTTGAATGAGAAAATCAAGTACACAATTGCTGGATAGGCTCTCTTTTAACAAAGGAAAAAAAATAAGAATAATTTTAAAATACAGATGGGATTATTGGATTTGGATTTGCTAAGGACGACAGTATGATTTTTTGAAATTACAGGAATCGATAAAAGTTTTATTTATATTCAATCTAATTTATTCAAGCTCTCGGTAAATTTTTAAAAAACGATAACAAAATTTGTTTATTCAAACTCCAAAAAAAATGTTACTGTTTTTTTTAAAATTTACCGAGAGCTTGAATAAACTAGAATAATAACAAAACAAGGTCGAATACTATATAAAAATTTTTTATTAATAATTTCATACTAATATTTCCGGCCAATGGTACAACGTTTAAGGAGTTGCTAAAAATTACAAGAAACGCATATTTTTTTATATATTTTTTTTAACAAACACTAACCGCAAATCCATTTGGGCTTGTCTGCAGAAACACCCAGGGTCTTGGCAGGAATCGAACCTGCGACCCCCAGACTAATAATCTAGAACGCTATCTACTAGTCTACGGGGGCTCAGTATTGATAGTGTTAAATGCCAGGTATGGTTCATAAGGTTTCAGTACATGGGTATGATGTTTTGGAATACCATTACGAATTAAAATCTTCAAGAAGATTTTACAACTTTTATTAAAACTATTTTTTTCTTGTGTGCTTGTCCGAAGAAACCAGTTATAAATTTATTACGAAAGCGTAATTTTTACATACAATAAAAACGACGAGAGAAAGTTAAAATTGATATTTAATGGATCACTCTTTCTATTATTGTCGGATCAAGAACTGACATCAATCAGATCTACAAAACTCATAAATAAAATCATAAATTTAAAGATATTGAAAGATAAATTTTGAAAGAAAACATCATAAATTACAATTAAAATAATTTAAATATCTAAATTGCTATAATGGAGAAGGACAACGCGTTGATAGTATCGGACGCCCCAACTATAGAAATATATGTAACAGTTATTTGAAAAAGAAAGAAAAATGAGGCCGAGAAGAAAAAGCAGAAGAAATAAACTGTTAATTTGGATGCTGATACACAGTTTTCTGTTTAATGATCGTAATATTGAACAATATGAACATTATTTAAAAGTGGAAATTAAAAATTAAGAGCTTACAAAAAAATTTATTTTTAATTAAATTATACATTTTTTATACAATAACAAAAGTTTGTTTGAGAGGTATCCATGTCCTTTTACAAATAAAACAACATTTCTATTTAAGTTTGAAAGTATAGTTTTTACAAGTTATTAGTGCATCATAAATGCGGCTGATATTTAGATTTTTGCAAGAGATGTACGCGTACATATGTTTTTTTTTCTGGTCTTTACAATGATTTTTTGTACTAAAAAGTTTTCTTCGCTAGCTTTTCATTTTATTAGGACATTTTTCTCCTTAATTTTTAATTTTGTTTGGTAAGATGTTTCTTTTTTTCTTTCTGAAATTTTTTTTTGTTAAATTGCTTTTTCATTCCGTAAGTGTGCACTTCTCCTTAATTTTGAAAAGATTTTATCTTTTAAAGTGGAAATAATAAAAACGAAGTTAGTTTTTTATTTAGCGGTTCCGAATCTTGTTTAGATAAAATCATCAATACGTGCTCGAGTCCGCCAAGCCTAATAAATAGGGGATACACGATATATGCTTACAATTTAGTTTATAAGTTATTTTTATTTATTTATATAATTTTTATATAGTTTTTTATAATGTTTTTTTAAATATATTTTGCAAAATTTTAAATACACACAAATACAAATATTTATTCAACTAATAGCCTTAGTAATCTATAACAATGTATTAAATAAAATTATGAAACTTGTGCTCAGTCAGTTCTAAGTTGGCGTTGCTGTGCACCAAAATGTAAAATTTTATGAGCAAAAAAAACAAAAGAAATGTAATAGATTTCGATTAGAAATGAATTAACCCCACTTATGTATTACATCCTCTTCATAGAATCCAAGCAATCGCCTTGTGTAAGAGATATGTATGGAAACTACTCGAATAACTGAGTTGTTTTCATACAAATCGTTCATTCAATTCGATTGCTTGGATTCTATTTATACTAAAAACTTTAAAAGTATTTATATTTTTATTTTTGGAATTTTTCCATAATTTTTATTAACTATTTATACTAAAAACTTTAAAAGTATTTATATTTTTATTTTTGGAATTTTATATTGTTCTGTAAGACCGATACACCATTATTTTAAAAATTTAAGGAATATGTTTTACTATAAATGTGAAGAGCTACTAGCAAGTTTTTCGCCACAAAACGGCTAACAGATTAAAGAGTCAAAGATAAAGTTTATTTTCTATATATTTTATTGAAAACGTACTCAAACATGTCCACATCTTTCAGTTACAACATGTACCTACATTTGTGCACGATTGACAATTATTTGACTTTATGTTCAAATATCTTTCGCTTACGCCCACAACTGCATATGAATTATTAGCATAAACATAATTGTGATTGCTTATTTCCAAGTTCGTAGTAAATAATTTTATGTATATTTCTTACATGTATTTTCATTTCTTCATATGGAAATACTTGACGAACGTGGTTCAACTACGCCAGAGACACCTTATAAGGCTGGCAGTATAATTGAACTACGAAATACGCGCCTACGAATCTCTGTCAACAGTATATGTAGCATTATGTAAGTACAAACATAAATAAAATATTTTTTTTGCTAACATGCATTTTATTGAATGCACAGTTCGTTAACACACTGATGTAGCTTAGCACATTCAGATGTTGAAAATTAAAGAACACTATTGAATTTGTTACTATTCAGACAACTAGAAAAGACAAAAACCAAGTAAACATAAATTGAATATAGTTTTATCGCAGCAGCAAATGTCACTGAAAAAAACAAGTGAGTAATAATATATAAAATAATTAATTATGAGAGATGGGAATCTCGTACTAACAGAATTGATATAATCTTGAAAAATTAATAGAAGTAATTTTCATATTCTTCTATGTCAAATAATTCAATTAAATAATTAAAGAATTTTAAAAGTTTTTGTATACAGACTAGCTAAAAAAATCTCAACCTACAAAACCTTTTGAAGTTCTTTGAAAAAAGATGTTGAGACTTGTCTCGAATAATAAATTTAATAACTATTAAATAGTTAAAATTCCGAGTCACTAGAATTCACCTTCATAAGCGGTAAAATGGAACGAAGAACGCTTGTGAAATGGTGTAGCGACCTCGAAATCAGTACTGGTCCGTTCACTAGTCTGATGAATAAATTGTTTCAAAGAAGTACTCTCTTAATAAAATAAAGAATTTATCCAAAAACCATTTCTTAAAAATTAAAAAGAAATGGGTAAACTCAGATTTGAACTCAAGCTAAAAATCAATTTCCATATAAACCTTAAAACAGTTCAACAATTACGTATAAATATTAATTAATAAAAACGAAGACACCCGCAATAAACTCCATGTTTACATTGTCGCATGTGGTTGAATACTAAGAAAGTCAACTACAAGACAAAACTAAAGTAAACAAAAATTGAAAAATTTTAGTATTTTAAATTTCAATGGCACTATTTCCAATAATTTTTATTTTACATACATATGTAGTAAAATATTAACAGTTTTATTAAAAACATATTTAAATTGATTATTGAGGAGTTTCTTTGCGCATTTCACTGTTGCTAATGCAGATTATCAGGGAACTTTACCCAAATATTTCTTAGAACAACAGGATATATTATATTAAACTTTCATTAAAGCAAATGAAAAGTTTAAACCTTAAAACAGTTCTACAATAAAGTATATTTTTTTAATAAAAGTTATCAAAATTAATTAAATTAAAAAGAAAAAATTGCCTGTTACTGGATGTCAAAAAGGTTCTATCTTGCATGCTAGTTTATTTAAGAAGAAATTCTGCCGACATGGTGGACCAGAATGTAAAAGACATATAAAAATAAATAAATTCTCTGTTGAAATAAACGTAAGAAATAATATAAACAATCAAATTACTCGTATATTATTTAAAACTGTTTTGATAGTAACTTTTTAAAAACGACAAAGTATTTAAAGGAACATACGAATGTTTATTTTCATATTAAGCTCCAAATTTCCTTGTGAGAAAAAACACACGCTCGCAATATAAAAAAAAATTTACCTCCAAAGAAACGGATTGTTCTGCGTACAAAATTACTGAAATTTTTTTATCTTTTAGAAAATAATTTTGGCTTTCAATAAAAATGTTAAAATTATTAATAGGCATTTTTAAATATAGCTTGAAATGTTCAGCAGCACTAATTTGTCGGGATTAAAAAATTCCCGGAGTTCCTGTTAAAAATCCAATGTGTTTTGACATATTATCATTTAAATGAATATAAAAAACAAAGTAATATGAAGATAAAATCCTAATATTATTTTGCTAAATTAGATTTTTGATATTATTCTTAAACTAACTTACTTGTGGTTTTAAGATTTCCAGATTTGTCTTTTTTTTTTAATTTTTGAAAAGAGCAAGAATAATTTTATTTAAAATTTATTAATTGATTCTTATAAATTAATTTTAAAATAATTCTATGTTACTAATGGTGTTTTCTTTCTAGAAAATTGTGCAACATGTTTTGCCCTTTTTATTGAAAATTTTCAATATAATAAGTTTTTTAAAAATTACGAGGCAAAATATTTGTCTTCAGAAAAGAAAACTGTTTTAACTGTTTAACGTACGGTCTCATAATATAATTTTAATTATTTTGTTGTTTATCAAATCTATTTTACAATAAAAAGTGTATCGTGTATGGTATGCAAAGGAAAACTATTATAATTTTAATGGAGTCAATTTAAATAGATTCGAGAAAACTTATTCCATTAATATTTACATTTTTGCACCTTTGTTAGGTTTATACTTTTGGAGCATTGAAAATCATATCTGAATTTAGTTAATCACATAAATATATTCATTTATTAAATCGACTCAGCTTAAAGAACATTTTTAATTTTAATAAAACCTTTCACCATGTTTAATTTTTTAACATTTTAGAACTATTATTTTATGATTACAAAAGATATTTCTTGGTAGAATTTTTTACAGACATATTTTTATACCCCTAAAACTTAATCTATACCAGCTCTTTCAATTTATTATATATCTCATAATCCAAACATCAAATGATTGTTTCCCCAAACTGCAAATATTAAATAATTTGATAACGTTTTATTTGAATTTAAATATCTTAAAAAGTTGAATATATTTGTTTGCCTTTATGCAACTGAAATCATAAATAAATCATGTGAAATACTTTGTAAAACCGAATCAATTTAATATAAAAAGCTTGCACGAAAAATGAGGGAAATAAAAACCAAAACACACAAACACTCAAATATTATATTATATTTCAAGGTAAAACCAATATGGAAAAAATCTAAATTTACATGACATATAAGTCGCACAAAGCTTCACGCTTTCAAATAGTATGATTTACATTGCATTGACAACTGTGTTAGAAAATATGGAGTTGCATGATCGTGGTAATCAATGAAGATGTTCATATGTTCATTAACTAAAACTATATTTATATTTAATATACTTTTTTATCACAAACATTTAAGCTCTACCAGAAAATATATGGTAGTTAGCGGGCTTATTCTAATCGATTAGTAGTAAATGATCAATATTAGTGTGGCTAACTATCAAGATAGTCTAGATTCAGGGCGGTCTTACTACATGCAGAAATAAGTGGGTAAACCATGGCCCCTGCTTGCCAATTGAATATAAAAGTTGCGATTCTTGTATATTAAAGAATTGCATGAACATGGTCATTAATAAATCAGAACACCAACTAAACTGTTGCTTTATTCTTACCATGAGTGAGATCATTTTGTTTCACTTCGTTAGTACGAAGATATTATTCACTGAAACCATTTTTATTCAGTAGTTCTCGCTCTCATCTCACATTTTCTTATTATTAAGCAATAACAGTGTTGCCATTTTGGTGAAATCAAATTTAAGACATTTATCTTAATATTGCAGGTACAGAACTGAACTGAAAAAATGAATTTGTATGGGATTTTAAGGAATAATGACAGAAATTAATAGTTTTGGGCATTTAAATCAAAAGGGCGTCTTAAACAAATGGCAGTTAAATCAAAACTACCGTAGTACATTGTCCAGCTATTTGTGATACGACTATGTTAAGAACTTCGTTATGCGCCCCATGCGCAAATACAAAATTTTGTAAATTAATAAGATTGCAATAATTGTATATACCATAACTATTATAAAACCATTTTATGATAGCGAGAGATACTATAGAATAAATATAACAAACAAAATCACTCATGAAATTTTTAAACTTTCTTTGTTTTCGCGATTTAGTTCAGTGTGTATGTTTTAAGTATTTCTTAAATGATTTTCCATTTTCCTACAACTGGCAACACTGATCTTTAAAAGAATGTTGTTTTTGCATGAACTTTATTGATATTTATTCAAGACATGTTCTGTTTCACATTTGTAAATGTAAGTACGCTCTTTTATAAGTGAACACAAAAACTTCATTAGACGTGTCTCTTAAATATCGAGTGTTGATTGTACTCTTTTCATAGTTATTCATCTGTATTGAATAGAAACGAAATGAATAAAAAATAATGATGAAGGTTTCAAGAACTTCATTATATAGCTTCATGCAGATGTATATTAGAAAATAAAAAGCTGCTCATGGGCACAACTAGTTAAATGTTTAAATGAAATGTTTTACTTTTAGAGCCAAGACAGTAACACTAAAAATTATTTGTCAAAAATGAAAATTGTTGAATTATATTTTGTATTGAAAGAAATTTTTTGGACCATTTTCAACTCTGACTTACCAATTTCGATAATATTGAGAAATCTTCGATAGAGATTGTAAATATGAAGAAAATTTCACTTCGAATTTAATAATAATCACTTTGTAGAAAACAACAAAAGAAATATAACAACTGTTGACAAATACCTTTAAAGAGATTGTAGATTAAAAGGGCTAAATTAAGTTTCTTCAAAACTTTTCGACATACTCTAAGAGTGTACACCAGCTTGTGCAGGTTTCATGGGTATTTAAACATTATTACTAAAATTGCCTGACAGCTTACGTAGCGTAAGTTTTATTACATATAAATAAAAGTTGCCAAATGTGAATAAAGTTGTTTTATAATATATTGGTGGCTTCTAATAAACATCTCAAATTGCGAGTTTGAATACAAAGACAACATTAAAACTTATTTTAGAGTTAAACTATATAAATTGTGTAGGCAATATAAAAAAATTCTTTGCCCCTAATTTTAGGACGTGGATCAATATGACGAGAAAGAGCAGCCACTACGTAATTTCACTCACACTTCTTTCAAATTTTGGATATGAAAAAACAATAAACATAGTTCAAAAGGTCTTACTATTTTACGACTTTTTTGTTTAAAGCAGAACAGGATTTTTTTGAATTATTGTAAAATATTAAGACAATATGACAAAATTGGACACCTTTTGAATCTCCCAAATATGTACTACATTAAAAATTTTTTTTAAACAGGAGTAGCACTCAGGCAATTAATATGCTTACTAACAAGTGTGTTACCTTCTTTGGCAAAGGGGTGGTAAGAGTTGATATGTGGTGCAAATGGGAAAGATTGATTGTGTTACAACTCTGATATTGCGCGGTATATTAGTTCGTAGATCTGTGTTGTAGGGCCTCTGCTGACAAGTAGGCTAATTAAATTTGTTTAAGCTGTGTAGCCGAAGGAGGACGCTGTGATGTCCGCTAGTATACACCAGTATCAATTGCTGACGGTGCTATGATTTCGTCACTTAAACAGTCCAACTACAACAAATACAATGGCACACTAATGCACATCCGAAAAATGCTGGATGTTATGACTTTCCTGAAAGTGGACTCGAACCCATGTTCTTAGACATTATTTGCTTTGTAGTCAACTCGCAAACTACATCAGCCAACAGCTCCCACACACATATATCTGAAACGAAAAATTATTTAAAGTAAAAATATATTACAATTATATTTTATTTCAATCTATAATATTGTTTTACAGATATTTGAAATCTTGACGGGCGCCTCCTTTTTGAATAATTAATGTTTATGCGTAATTTGTTAAACTGTTTACGTTTATTTTGAAATGATTTGTTTGGCTTTACTTCAAAACTGATTTTACCATTTTTTATTTTATTTATTGGATAAATTTGTTATTATATTTTTTAGATATTTTTAATGTGTCTTATAAACATATTTTTAGAAAAACTGTTGTTGCTTCTTTTGTTTTTTTGATTCACCTTAGATAGTTATAAGCTAAAAGCCCCAAAGCAACAAAGAGCCTACTGCTTATTTTTTCCTGACTGTTTTATGTATATTATTTAAAAATATCCAAATATATAACGAAATTAATATCTATACTGTCATCAATAGACCTGCCCTTATTTCTATGAAGATTTTTCAAAATTGCGGCGCATAGGAGAGTAGGCCGCAATGCTCCATTTAAATTTTGGGCTCGATTCGACGACTCTAAGTGGACCCAAAATTGAATTGAATAATAAGACAAGGTTTTATTATAAGAAATTAGGAACTTTATTCGGCATTTTTGGAAAAAACTCAATTTTGGAACGGTTTTGTTAATATTTCGTAATTTTCTATGTTATTCTTCACTAAATTACCTTTTCACTAAGCTATTACTCAGAAAAATCTGATAAAAAATAATAAAGTTACAATATCTTAAACATTAACTAAAGATGTTTTTTTGAACGATGGATATTTTTTGCGATAAGCTTCAAATACTTGCTATAAGAATTGCTTTTCGTCGTCTTTGTTGGTCAATATCCGATTATAGTCCTTCATGAACTGTTGTTGCTTCTTTTGTTTCTTTGATTCAGCTTAGATAGTTGTAAACTAAAAGCTCCAAAGCAACAAAGAATATCGCCTAGTGTTTATTTTTTCCTAGCTGTCTTATGTATTTTATTTAAAAATATCCAAATATATAACGAAATTAATATCTATACTGTCATCAATTTCTATGCTGTAATTTTTTCATTAAAAATATACTAGTATGTGAACACATATATATATGTTCATCCGTTGAAACTATTTCAGAAATTATTTTTGCTAGAAGCATTTACATAATAGGAAATTGAGTAACGTCAAAAAGTTATTTAAAGGAATTAATACTGATCTATAAAAAAGAAATGTAATTCTTATGCATAAACATGACCTTTCTCTAAATTTTATTTTGCATTAACTTTAATAACATCATATAAATATATAAAATTCCTGACTGACATGATAATTTTTTTGTATTTTTTCCTTGGTTCGTAGTCAAATAACTGTTCACAGAAGCACGGAAAAACCTCTACTTGCGGGTCTTAATTTTGCACAGCTATGTTTTTTGTTCTAAAAAGTAGAAATTTTTCTCAAATTGAATTTTTTCAAAATAAATGCAGGAAATTTAATTAAGGAAATATTTTTTGTTTTGAGAAAAAATTAAAAAATATCTACGAAATTCGTCTAGGTTTTAATTATGTATTAACTTAAAGGAACGGATTTATTATTCAAAAAGTTAACGACGCTTCTTTTTAATTACATTTTGTGTCGTAAAATATTTTAATCAAGAAAAACTATTAATATGCAAATGGATTTTCCTGCCCTTAATACAATATTGAAGTTTAGTAAATTGTTCTGTATCAATAACAAACAAGAAAAGAAAAGGAAAAGTGCAAGATACAACAATTTTAGTGATAAACTTAGCAATTTATTTCTTAATTTACTTGATACATTTATGTTTTCGATTCAAAGCCATCTTTTTAGCTTTTCTCGTTTTTCATTCAGTTTCAAAAAGGTTAAAAAGGTAAAAAATATATATTTACGCCCATTTTTATGTTTTCGCATACATTTTTAGAAACATAAACTGTTTAAGAAAGAAATTTTATAAAAAAATTATTTTGGTTAAGATGTTGCCTTGCCTTTTAAGGTATTTGCATTTCTTACTGTAAACATAAATATAATTTAATACGCAATTTTAGAAATGGCATATCTCTTATAATCTAGATTGTGTATTAATTGTTAAAATTTATTTAATTAAAGAATAAAATTATAAGAAGAATAAAAATTATACAATTTTTTTGAGTTGTTTTTATTCCGGGATAATCATAAGTACTTTTTGATGTTCAAGCTCGTTTTATGCTTAGCAAAATATATATAGTTTTAGATACATTACAATTACCTCCCTCTTTGAAAATTAATGTATTATTTACAAAAATTTAAAAGAATCGTATAAATGTTGATGTGTAAAAAATTAATATGTAGGAAGGAGGAACTAATCTTCCATTCTATTGGATTATTTTTTAATTTAATTGAAAACGTACTAAATGGTTCTTACTTTTTACTATCTCTTTCAGATAAAGGACAATTCGGACTATAAAATTCTTAAAGAGTCGTATTATTATGTGTTTAGTTATTGCTTTTGAATAAAAGTCCGCTGGTTATTGTTTCTGACTTTACTCGTCAAATGATCACATGTGAATAAAGTCAGAAGTAATAAGTTCGCAGTTCAGTAATATTTTCGCCGAACACATCAAATATACGCTAAAAATAAACCCTGTAAAGTACAAAAATACAACGTTGTCAAAATAAAATATTTTTACCTCTTCAATTTATCAATGTGACACAAAAAACACCATCAGAACACTTTATTATTATACTTTGAAATGACAGCAAATCGGCGCTGTGCATAAATACCGGCAGTCAGAATACAAATGTCAATTTTCAGCAAGTAATGCCACCTAAATGATTTTTTTGGTACAAGTTCGTTAGATCAGTGTGTAAACTACAGGCAACAGTGTAATATTGCATTAAAAAAATATATTTATATAAATTTTGAGTGACCCCAAAGGTTTGTTGCCTACAGTCTACAGTATGATATAGAGGGTTAATTTTGCCACAAGTTTAAAATTTCTTACTGTAAACAATTAATCCAATTAATCTATTATTTTAATATTCTGATTCATAAAATAAATTCTAATTTTGATGATTCAAAGTCATGGTTAGCTTAGTAACCTAAATTTTGTAGTAATTCATTTTCAATAATCAAATAATATAATTTATTTTAACTTCACTCATTTCTACGTTTTGAATAAAATTCTTCAAATTTTAATAAACGAAATTTTAAATATTTGTTTAATTAGATTAATAAGAAATCTTGATTAATTAATAAATTTATTCACTAAAAATTTAATGATAAATTTAATAATACAAAATTCGGCTTAGAGTTCGGGTTTGCTTTGAAAAATATACCGAAGTGATAGTTCGTAATCAGTTGTTCATACTGTAATAATGTTCTTAGATATGCTAATGAGTTAAGAAGATTAGGGCGTATTTCTTACTTTGCTAAGCATATCCTAAATAGTCAATTTTATGCACTAAAATCACATAATCTATCTGTCTCATTAGGTTTTTTCAGATAACAAAGGCACATATAAATTACATCAATGTCTTTGGAATTAATTACCATAAAACCAACTATTGAATAGCAATGCAATTGGTTTTAATGATAGTTTATAAAACTATTTTCGGAATGTTTTTATATGACATAATTAATTTTCTAAAAACCATAAAGTGTTTCTTAGTTTCTTAAGTTAGTTTTAATTCTAATAATGTTTTAATGTTGTGCTATTGAACATAAATATATTACATTCCTTCACTTGATCTAAGATAAGAAATTTTACTGTAGATAATACTACACATTCAAATTACAATTGCTATTACAATTAATTGTATATTGTTTTTTTAACAAAAACTATAGAAGCTAAGCAAATATAAAATAAAAACTTTTGTTAAATATTTAAATAGAAACTTGCGTATTTAAGAGAAAAAAATTAATAACCTTTTAGTAATTCCATGTGTGACTATGTGGAAAATTCATTGAAACCGTAAAATTGTCTTTATTGAAATTAATAAAGTATAAAAAACTAAAGTTTTCGTAACAAAACTAAGAATGAAATCGAAATAAGGTCACAGGAGAAATTACAACACAGAAGATTGGGTCACCTCGTCAAAGAGGGGCGTGTATTATTATGAAAATGAAAAAACTAACCTGAATAACTTTTGAAATATTTCTTATTTTTATCTGAAACCTGTAAGCATCTTCAATTCTATTGAGGGTTTAAAAATTAAGCGATTTATTTTAAGTTTCAAGCTAATAAAAGCAAACTAAGAAAACTTGAACAAAAATGAGTATTTCAATAATACTATATTTGTAGAAAACGCCAAGATTCTTAAAATCTCGAGCGGAGTTTTAGATAGGATGGGTAAATACCAACCATAGATGGTTTCAATGAATAATGAACTTACATTTTATTAAGTATATGTATTTGAGGAGCCGATTAGGAGCCGATTACCAATTTGAAGCTATTGTCCAAAAGGAAAAAAGGTAATTCACCACGACTTTTATACAAAACAGGGATGGAAAAGTACTAAGTAATTAATGTTAAATAGAAAGGTTGGTAGTTCATGTATACAATAATATAATACAATATACTAATACTATATATAAACTATGTACAAGTTTAAATAAATTTTAAATTCTTTAATAAAAAAATAGCAGCATTATTAAAAATTCGATAAAATTCACGTAATATAAATTATTAATAAATAGGAACCTGTCTAAACTAAACTCTTAAGCAATTTCGTTTTTACGAGATTTACTATCTGTTTTTGAAAATAATATAAAAATTTTCGTCCGGAGTTTCTATTGAGAAAGCAAACTCGAAATTATTTTTGTTTATTATATAAGCTCCTTACAGAAAATTCGTATTTAATTTTCAAAAACAGACATTAAGAATTTTTCTTTTATATCTCTATTTAAAATTAAAAATATAAAACCGACAAATAAAATAATATTTGGCTCCAAATTATGTCACGTTTAATGAAAGAATAATTACAAAAGTTAGCTAGAAACAGCTCTTATGTAATATTGCGGTAGTCGAATATGAGAGTTGGACTTACCTAATTTAACGCTTAGAAAATTAAGGCCAACATTTATTTTGTTCGATAGATATAAGTTTTTGAGATATTAGTAATAATTTTACATGAAAAGCTTTTTATTATTTATTTCTTGTTTAACTTGAGTTGTAGCAAAAAAATTTTGCATGAAGACACATTTTGTTCCAATGCATAAAATGGATCCAATTGGTTTTTCATATCTGCAGAATAACAGCAGTTTTTGGCGTTTAACCTTTTCTTGTTGTCATTCTGAAAAGCTACTGGAAAAGATTTGTGTGGGTTAAGATGAAATAGTTTTGTTACGAATATTTTTTTTTAAATTTATTAAACCATATATTTTGTATTATTATAAAATGTATGTATGTATTTATATTTAAACTGCGTGTCATCAGGTTAGCACACCCACCGTCTTTCACTGACCGTTAATGTTTAATATTACTCCTATCTTCGAATTCTTATTTAGTAGACTCTTATCGGTTCTCTTTAAAATGAAATAACAATGACTGCTGTAGCATTCAAGATATTTTAATTAATTTTAATTACAAGCAAATCCCGGTATAACTAACGATATAATATGAGTCTATTCGCTATACCGAAAAATTCGTTATATCGGGAAGTTTTTTCTCTAAATTTTATTTTTATTAAACAATAAAAATCAGTTCATAGATATTATTATATTATTTTTGGTTTTAATATTAACAAAAAAAGCATTGTTTTATCTGTTAGCATCTTGCAATAGAGACCAGTTTCATCCGCATTAAAAATAATATCAAGAGTTAAATTATGGTCCGCTATAATTTTTTGCAATTTTTTTTAAAAAGGATTTACTACATAAGATCTGGATGATAATTTTTTCCCTACTTTTTTAAGAAATCTAATTACGTATCTCTTTTTGAATCTAGATAAGCTAAAGCGACAAGCCGCTGTCACAAAAAAAAAAAAAACAAACAAAATTTTAAAGCGCACTTAAGCTAAAATTGTTTTTGTTATATATATACACAGTTCTCAAATTTTCATAGATGATGCAAATGAATCCATTTATTAAAAAAACGCTATATGAAAAATATGTCGCTTAAGATTTTTTTGCGGATATTTCTCTATATACATATTAAGAACTGATTTTATATGCAAAACATGTGAGGACATTTCATTTCGATATGTAAAAATCGAGTGTTTTTAAGCAAAATTATCGAATTTTGATGAAGTTGTTATGGGAAGGGTATGCCATAGATAATGGAAAACAATATCAGCCAAATAGCCGCCACGACCACGCTTGCTGTACCAAATTATTTTCGATTGTGGGCAAATGGCATAGACCTTAGCTTTCGCGCATCTTCAACGAAAAAAGTTGAAGTTTGTTAAGTCACATATCTCTGGAGATAACTGTGATCGCTTTTTCGAGAAATTACACGGTCGCGGATCTTCTAACGCAAAAGAGCATTGGTATCGTTACTTGAGAATAAACGCCGTATAAACCAATATATTTCAACTCTGGCCATACAAAGTCATTATTTATCGCTTAATAGTACAATCTACTAGCACCGCAGGAGGAAGGTTCAATATCCCCGGCAGAACAGACCAGACAAAAACTCGCATGAAACATTTGAGGGTGCTGTTGGCTGAAGTAGTTAGCGCGTTGACTGCAAAGCAAATAATGTCTAAGAACGTGGGTTCGAGCCCAGCTTCAGACAAGTCATAACATCCAGCATTTTTCAGATGTGCATTAGTATGCTATTGTATTTGTTGTTGTCAGACTGTTTAAGTGATGAAGGCATAGCACTGGTCACTGAACAGTTCTGGCAGCAATTGATACTGGTGTATGCTAGCGGACATCACAGCGCCCTCCTTCGTCGGTATTGTAGCAAAATCGCCGGCGAAGTAAAATAATTAATAAAATGGCTACAACAGCTTAAAAAAACACATTTAATGCGCCTACTTGACATCATAGGCGCTGCAACACTGATCTAAAAACTAACACAACGCGCAATATCAGAGTTGTAAAAATTAAGCTTTCTCTCTTTCACCATCTGTCCTCTCTCACTATCCCTTTCCCAAAGAAGGTAACACACCTACGGGTTGGTAGGCATACTAATTGCCTGAGTGTTACTTCTCTTTTTTAAAAAAAAAAAAAAAAAAAAAAAAAAAAAAAAATGAAACATTCACGTGTTGAGGATGAAAAGTTTTTTCAATAGTAAATTTTGATTTTCCCGAGTCCCAAATGCAACAATTCTGCTAGGGAACGTACGCTCCAAAGTAAAAATAGGCTTCAGTACCTAAGATGGTTTTTGAAGAAATTCCTGATACATTTGATCCAACTCCAGGAAACAATTAACAAAAATACGGCTTCCGTGATTGTCAGTAGGCGGGAGTTTTTCTGTTAACTGAACTAAAAGAGCTTCAAGGCTTAAATCTTTATGCAAAATTCGTAATAGTGTCGTTTGTGGAATGCCTAGATGCAAAGATCGGCGAGAAATGAAGAAACTTAGGTGTTGAGTTTTAAAAACCAAGGAATTTTTGTGTCTGTTTTTTTACTTCTATTATTTTTCTGTTCTTCGGACTTAATTACCAGCAACCCTAGATAGTTTCTCATCGCTTAAGCATTTAACAGCTTAGAAACATATAAAGAAATTAATTCTTGACAATAAGATTTTAGTATTAGTATTTCGTAGACTAATCAAAAATTTAGAGAAAAGAGTTGGAAGATTGTCATAAATTTTTAGTTTTGGTATATTAAGATATTATTATTCAAGGAAAAATTAAATTGTTAATACAGAGGGTCTGTTTTCAAAAGAAATTTTGATCTGTTAAATTTTTGTTGTTTCCTGTCCTACGTTTAGATTTTCGTCATCACAATGGGATGCAAAAGTAATATTATAAATGGCCTTGTGCGATGTGAACGAGTCCAATTTTTCACATCACTTGTCCGAAAAACTAAAAAAAAATTCCACCAATAAGCAGTTGCTTTAAAACTATCAAAAAATATTTAATT
The DNA here is from genome assembly GCA_956483585.1 of Gymnocheta viridis. Classification (NCBI taxonomy): domain Eukaryota; kingdom Metazoa; phylum Arthropoda; class Insecta; order Diptera; family Tachinidae; genus Gymnocheta; species Gymnocheta viridis. The sequence continues at coordinate 63,282,945 of OY101441.1, read as the reverse complement.
TTGCAAAGTAATTTTGAGAAGTGCTTAAGATTTATGGTTCAAAAATACAATGTCAATTAAGCTATTTGAGGTCGCATGGAAATGTGTGGGTATATAAGTGTTTACAGGGCTTAGATCAAGAGCCTGCATTAGTCTGACTAGTGTGATAATAATTTAAGTCAGTTAATAAATTATTATTAAAATCACCAACTATGACAATATCATCATATTGAATAGAAATGTTTTCAAGAGTGCTAATAAAAGGACTAAAAGCATTTTTCTTCTGTCCGAAGTACAGATCTCGAGAAACAGATATTCTATCTCACTACTAATCAAATCGCAATATGTGATTATATCGAATGCCATTACGAACGTATACAGCAACTCCACCGCCACGGGATCTAGTTTCAATTTCATTAATTCAAATTCTTTTGTCAGAACGGAAAAGCCTGAAACCCAACAAATTGAACATTGAGTCTGAAACTCCAACTGGAAACCATGTTTCGGGCACACATATAATATCTATCTATTTAAGTGAACAATTTTTAGACCACTTTTTTGTTTAGAAAGAATTTTTATCACAGTTCGGCCGTGACTGTCATGGAAGACGGACGTCTAGCGGAGATCAATTTAACTTTTCGTTTATGCGAGTTACATATTTTGCCAATACTTTATTGTTTTTTTCATTTAATGCATTTATATTTTTCTCAAAAAATTTAAATAAAAGAGAAAAAGTCTATTAAGAACAAATCTGAGATTAAGTAATGAGTGAGCCATCGGCTCTAAACTCAATTACAAATAGTGACAAAAACAATTTAAACAAGATCGCAATATTAAATATTGAGAAAAAAAATCTTAAAAGAAAAAACATCATGAGCAATGAAACAATAACTAAACAAACACGAAATAATTATTATGTTATTCTTGATAATGATAAAGAATGCAATGATGAGTACATCAAAAAATTCGGTTTTCAAAATATAACTTGTGATCAACAAAGTAACTCAATGAATGAAAAAACACTGAACAAAAAAAACAACAAAAAAATTCCACCACTCAATATATATGATGTGGATCCCAAAGAAATAATAGAATTTATTACAGTGGGTCTTAAAATTAATGAGTTTATAATAAAAGAACTTAAAAATGAAAAAAATTGCTCTGTTCATGACTACTATGAACGACTTTAACAGAGTTAAGGCTTACCTGCAAAAAACAAAAACTAAATTCTTCACTTTCACACCCAAAGACTCTAAAACCAAAACTTATTTATCGAAAGGTTTAAGTGGTAATACTGAGCCTTCAGTTATTATGAATGAACTAAAAAAATTCGAAAATGAAAACTTAATATTTGTTAAAGTGAGCCAATTCACAACTAAAAAATCAATCAATAATGATATAAAACTTCATATGTTTTTAGTGCAAATAAGCACAGAAAATAACGTTAATGAACTAAAAAACATTAGGGGCTTACTTTATCGATGCATTCGTTGGGAGACCCTAAGAAAATCTGAGATACCTCAATGCAGAAATTGCCAAGGATTTTTCCACAGTGCATCGAACTGTTTTTTGCCTTCTAGATGCTTTTAATGTAAAGATCAGCATGAATTGGGCAAATGTTCCTTAACCGAAACTTCTGAAACCGAAAGAGAGAAAATATATTGTGTTTTATGTGTATGGACACCCAGCATCATATAAAGGGTGTGCAAAATACAAGGAGCTCCAGCAGAAGCTTAGAATGAAAAAACAAGGGCTAATGGAGAAGAGATCTAAAAATACCACGCAATCTTATAACATAAACCCAAACGTTTCTTTTGCAAATGTTTTAAAAAATGATGATTTTCAAAATGTAAATAAGTCTCACCCAATTAACATAGCATTAGTAGAATTTAAAAACTATGCAAAATCTCACCAACCAAATAATAAATTTACAAAAACAACTTAATTTACAGGCTTCGAGAATAGATTCCATATTCTCGATGTTAGAAAATTAATTCTTGCAAAATGGGTGAAACAATTGAAAAAAACCTAAAGATTATAGAAATAAATGTAAAAATTAAATGCTAGACATAAAATCAGTTTTAAAGACTATAATATTATCAGAAATGATAGAGTAAACGCTCAAAGAGGAGGAGGAACGGCAATATTGATAAAAAACGAGATAAAATGTAAAAATTTTAACCGCAGTTTTTCAAATTCATTCAAAGTTTTGGAGGCTTGCGTGATTAAAATTCCATTATTGGGAAATAAAGTTTTATATATTATATCGGCTTATTATACCTCTGGAAATAACAACAGCTTTTTTAAAAATGAACTTTATAAGCTTTTTCAAGTGCTAGACTTACAAAACACCAATAATTTGTATATATTATCTGGTGATCTTAACTGTAAGCACACGGATTGGGGTAATGATGTATGCAATGCAAAAGGAAATTTGTTAAAAGAGTGGTTACTAGATTACGAGTTCCAGTTCAGATGCTTCTACCGAACCTATCTAGATATATGTATCGCGGACTCACGTTTAGATATATACAGAGAAAATAATACACTTAACTGTTTAAAGACACTAAACTATGACAGTGATCACAAAGCAATGCAAATTATAGTTCAAAATAATGATAATGACCATCCTCTCATTTTTTTAAGGGATTTACCGAAGCTTAAACAAAATTTCAAAAAGATAAACTAGAGGAAATTTCGAAATAGCCTTATAAATGATTATTACAATAGCTGTAACGTCCCAAAAGACCGAAGAAATCTTTCAAATTCTGAAATAGACTTCTGCCTACTAAAGTTAGAAGAAGCTATAAATACGGCTATTGAAAAATCGGTCCCAAAATTTAAAACTGTAGATTCAGTTGCAAAATTTTCAAACTCAGTTATAAACAAATTGCATTTAGAGAAAAGTCAAATTTTAAACAAAATAAAACAACACAATAGATTGGAACTTTTTTTAAACTCACGTTAAAACTTAAAATAGTAAGAAAACTCATTAAACACAATTTCACACTCACGGTTAATAATTATTTTCGTGAACGGCTAACAAGCATGAACCGCCAAGACCCTTCAAATACGTTCAACGAAGTTAAAAAACAACTCAGAGTACAACAGTCATTATATATTGATACCCTAAAAATTAGCCATGACGATGAAGTTTGGTTTAGATACACTGGAATTGATAAGTCTACTTCCAAATATTAGTAAAATCTTCGAAATGTGTATGTACAAAAATTTAACGAAATATTGCGAAAATAAAAAGTTAGTCGATGACCGACAGTTCGGTTTTAAATTTCAGCATTCCACTATTCATGCGGCTCACCTTTTAATATCAAATATTAATTGGAATGGGAACAAAACTCTATATAATGGTGCTTGTCTGATAGATTTTGAAAAAGCATTTGACAATATATGGATTCCGGGCTTAATATATAAGCTTATAAAATATGAAATGCCTTCCAGCAGATTATTTTGATACATAACATGCTTAACAACAAAAACTTTCTTATATCTAATAATAATCAAATAAGTAAGAAAAAATTCACAATAGTAAATGGCCTTCAACAAGGAACAGTTACCGCTCCACTACTTTTTAATTTATTTCTTTTGGATCTGCTAAAACAATTTGATAATAACATTGTAGCATTTGCTGATGATATAATAATTTTTCATTTAGACGACAAAATAGAGAAAATTAATGGAAAATTAGAACATTTGTTTTACGTTATAGAAAAATACTCCAAGGACAGGAAAATGAAAATAAATATCGACAAATGCGAGACCGTCCTATTTCGTCCTCCTGTCGGAAAGTGTAATTATAATGTAAGAAAGCACTGGAAAGAGTTTGTAGTTAAAGCAGGACCTAATATTGATATATCAAACAAACAGGTGGTGAAATATTTAGGCATTCACCTTGATAAATTTCTGTATTTCAACAAACATGTGGATTTACAAATTATAAAGGCAAGAAAAGCATTTTTTATGCACAAGAAACTATTTTATTCCAAATATATATGCCCTTGTGTTAAAATAATCTTAAACCAATCTTTAATTAGACCCATACTAACTTATGGCTGCCAAATTTGGTACAATATTGCGGCATCACATATGGAGAAAATGAGATTTTCGATCGGAAATGTCTAAGAGCATACACTTCCCTCTATAGATCACCTATTAGCAACTTTAAGAAATACATTTCCAACAAGAGGCTGTATGATGCTTCAAAAATAAGTAGAATAGATAATTTCATAATTCACTTAATAAGAAATCATATTTTAAAGACTTTTGAATGTAAGGCTAATAATCTTGTTATGGCACCCTACTATGTCAATGAAGAATACGTTGAGGAAATTTTAAAAAATGGGTATGTGCCACCGGAAGCATTTTTATACCTAAATAGTCAAGGTTATATTCAAAATTATCTCGGCATTCCGGTTGTATATCACATTTATAGGCGAGCCAATGTTAAAGCCATAAATAGCAAGCAACTTACGGATGTTAATAAAAGATATGACACAAGCGTCTATGCGAGGGACAAGAACATGTTGCTGAATTTAAATTCTAATAGATACTGGTGGCTAGACCAATATGGTATCTAATTATTCTTTTTCTTTTATCCCTATTAACTTTTCTTTTTAATTTTTATAATATTAAAGTGGTTTTTTTCAGTTGTTTTTTCCTACATTAAAAAATTTAAATTATTAATGTACACATATTTGTATTACAAAACGTATAAGCTAATCCATAAATATTCTTAAAAAAAAGAACTAAGATTTTCAAAATATACATGTACTAGAGTGCTCGAACACGGGACAGTGTACACACTATATTATATTATGCAACATACTGTTTGTTTATTTATAGTCTTAATTATTAGAAAAAAATATTTGCTAAATAAACGTTAAAAATAGGAATTTTTATCATGTTGGACACACAGTCTTTGGACCGATAATTACCTGAATAGGTATTTAAATAAAAATTCGAAGAAATATTAAAACGGAAGTTATGTAGAATAAATTGTATAACAAATTTGTGTAAAGTTATGATAAAATTTATGGCGAAAATGATTAAAAGTCAGATTTTCAATAAAATTATTGTAATGATTTTATTTAGTGGAAAAATCGTAGTGAATTTTAATAATTCATATATTTCATATATTGTTATTAATGACCACTTATTATCTGTCAAGTAGTCATGACAACTGTTTAAATGGCGGGCAATTAAAGCACTGATGCACATTGTATGTGATAATTTCTTGCTAAGTACTTGACATGACTTTTAACCGCTCTTATCCGCTATATGGTAGAGAATTCTTGGTAGCCTGCAAAAAATAATGCCCAATAAATAAATAAATATATGTTGTCATAGCGAAGTATTAACGCGCTACAGTACAAGTACAATACACATAAAAGTTTTTCACACAGTCGCCATATGCACTTCAATAAAGTGATGAATAACAATTGACACTTTTACGCAAAAGTTTTTTTTTATGGATTGACGGAGGTCTTTTAATGCTGTTGTACGGAAAATATGCGTGAAGTGTGACTGACAGCATTTTATTGTTTCTGTTGAATATAAAAGGTTTTATATGTAAACAAAATGTGTTTTATTTACAGATTATTTAAAAAAGAAACTTTATTGGCGTATAACCTGCAATTCACACGCAGATTAAATTTTTTCTTAAGTTTAAGATTTAAAAACCAACTTCATTAAGGAAAATGGTACATATCGCCTAAATGTTAGCTATCTTATTAACAAAAAACGAATTCACATAAAATTTTAAAACTCATAGCAACATAACATAACATTTCCTGATGCCGCGCTTAAAATAGTGATGTTAGCTGTTGTAAAAATGATAATTTTTTTTCTTATTTAAAAAATGTTTATATATTTGCTGTAGGTGGATCTTCATTCGATGACGTGTTAAAATATTTAAAGTATTATGTAAAGGGGTTTTCAACAAGAACTTTGTTTTGCAATTGTGGCAGCACCAACAACATGATAGTTTCTACATTTAGTTTTTTACGTATGTATTCATAGTAGATGTATTGGCAATTGTTACAATGAATTCAATTTTGCTCGAAAATCGCATTAAAATAATTAAAATCTACTTTGAAAATGGTGGTTCTGTGAAAGTTACATTTCGTAAAATTCGTGATATTTTTGGACAATATAATCGTCTTTCTGAGACCGACATTAAGAATTTGGTCGTTAAATTTGAGTCGTCAGGCTCGATACAAAATGTGCCAATAATAATGCATGTACGACCGGGTCATTCTATTTAAAACATCGCAGCCGTGAGCCACAGTGTTGAAGAATTTTGCGTAAGGATTGGGCTTTGAAACCTTACAAGGATCAACTGGGGCAAGAATTGAGCCCGTCCGAACATTCACATCGCCGTAGATGCGGTCAATTCATTCAGGAACAACTCGCTGGTTTTTCTGAAAAAATCACTTCTTCAGACGAAGCCCATTTTCACTGGTCAGGGTACGTCAACAAGCAACATTGGACTTTGCACTTCTTATAGAGCGATTATTGCCAAGCATTCGCATGCTAAAAGTGTCACTGTGTAGTTCGCTATGTGGTCTGGAGGCGTGATTTGGCCGTTTTTCGAAAATGGGACAGGAAATGCCTATTTGGCCTATTATTCATGACGTGGATATCACTGATAACAAACGATCAATTAATTGCACACTAAATTTCCCGATCACATAATTTCACAAAAATAAGCTGTTAACTCACCAGCCAGAACGTGTGACTTAACACCACCGGATTATTTTTTGTGGGGCTATGTTATGGACAGAGTGTATGGGGCAGAGTATGGACACGGACCCAATCGAAACGATTGCAGTCTTAAAAACTCAAAATCCATGATGTGATTAACGAAAAAGTGCCGCCATTTTGCCACAAAGTGATTAAAAACTTTGATGAAAGAGTCGACAGCTGCCAGCGTGGTCTTGGTGGACATTTCCCAGATATCATTTTTTATTTATAATTGTCGAACTTTTTTCTTGTTGAAAAACCTTGTATAATGAAAAATTTACATGAATCTAGCATATATGATGAACTTAATTATCTCTTAACGAGTTTGTTTTTTTTTTCAAATTCGACATTAGAAATTGCTATAGAATGTCATCTTGACTCACACTTTATTACATTCTTCGGTAAGTTTTATGGACAAATTTCAGGGTAAAATTAGTTAAGATGCAGTTTAAAATCATGACTTGTGCTAACTTCGTGCAAATTTTTCGTTATATAGGGTGGCGCAGAAAGAGCTATATGGCTAAGTGGTGGCCAATTACTGCTTCTCACATACTGATTCTTTTAACATATTATATAGATTCTTAAATTAAAATGTTTTAATTAGGAAATTTTCCCCCTTTTTTTGGCCAAACGATTTTTTGGATTTGACTTTTGGTAAACACTTAAGAGAGAGGTAGTGACCGAAAAAGTTGTTCATACACTCAGAAAAAACATAAGTAAGTTTAAATAAAAAATTAACAAATAATTGATTCTAAGAAGGGTTTACGTTTTATAGGTTCCCGCATCCAAGATTTTTTTAGATTTTTGATAGATAATCTGGTTTTCTAAACTACTTTTTTCTAAAAATTTTTCCAGTGTATACTTAACTATCGAATATAACAGTAGAAATTAATTTTACCAATTTAATGAAGTAACAAATAAAGTCATGTTTAAAAAGGGGTTTATTCAACAATTTGATTTTCGAGTTTCAAGCCGTGAACTAAATGTAATATACATGGGTCCATTTCTTCATCTTCGCTTTCGTGATTTTCTTCCACTGTTTAAGATTTTTCTACAAAATTTTGCTCCTCTGATCGCAGTAATTCGATAACTTCTTATGGAAGCTTTAATTTCTTCTGGTGCTTGATGCGTTTGTTCAACGAAACAAAAGCAAGAATTATTTATTCGACTTCATCATTATGATCTTTTGGCAAAAAGGTTTCGATTTAATGGAGGCACACTGCGTCTCACGTTTTCTGATCGAAGTACTGTCTTTATGTCATAATTTTTTTCAAAAACTCTCAAATTTCTGGAACCATTTCGCCATTTTATATTCATATTTGAACAAAATAATTGTGAATGCTCTTTTAATAATGTTTACAGCTTTCGGAACAATCACTCTCAAAACTGTATAACAAGAAATGGGTGTAAATAGCGCTCTTTTGTCAATTTCGTTGTGTTTCTCTAGCCATATATTGAATAATACTGAATTTGGCACGCAGTAAAAATTATTATTTTTTAAACTCGCAAGAAATTCGCAGATGAAATATATTAAATTTGGAAGAAAATTGATTGTTCTAGACAACTATTATGATATTATCATTTTTTGTAAGTCTATATAAAATTCTAATTCATAATTCCATTAGTTAATTTTAAGGTCACTTTAAGGTCCAATTAAATCGATTTTATAGATGTGTTTACCAACATTTTGCTATAGAATGTAAAAGTACTTACCTTCGGCATTATTTTCAATTTTTTAATTTTTTAAAAATATAAATTTTTGTTACGAAAACTTTTATTAGAATATGTCACAAAATTCAATGCACTTAAAGGTTTTCTGATAACTGGTTTAGAAATCGTAATCAAAACAACTGTTAAAGTACCAGAAATTATTTTTTTTTTAAATTAAAAATGTATGTTTACTTTGTTATATTTTTTATTATATTAAAACAAAAAAAAAATAAACTTTGCGAAAATTCAAATTTTTATGGGTGAAATTTCCTATAGTGCAATGGAGAAAATAAGTAAATAAATAAATATTTTCAATATTTTTTTGCCAAATTTCGGGTGGTAACATCGTAGTTTTATTTCGAGTATTGGTTTTTAGTTGGGTGGTAGTTCTTGATCAGTTAACTAACATTCTTTTTATCAAATATCACCATAGTGTCAGGAACTGTTAACCCCGGCTAACGTAAAGCCCAGTTAAAATTCTTTTGCACCAAATAATCTGTTCGCTAACAGCCAGTGTAATTAAAAAATAGTTTTCTTACGATTTCTGCAACAAATATTATGCATAAGTGGATGTAACTGTACCTGATGAACTACTCTTCAATTCTCTGTAGCTTATAATTCTGCAATTTAGCTTGTTGACGTACCCATTTAATGCGAAATGGAAATGTGTTTTCAAAATAATAAAATTTAATTGTTTTGGTTCGTTGATTTATTCTGTAGTTATTCATATTAACTCTCCAAGTCTTCTTCAAGAAATGCTGAAAAGCGCAGCAATTTCCTGCATATTTTTTATATCCCATATGGCCATAATAAATGACTTATTTAATTTTTTTGGGTTATATTTCATGGGAATAATAATTTCATTATGAAAACTTTTTCATTTTTCGTTTTAGGTTTAACATAATTTTATAACTTTAATTCGTGTTCCAAATAAACTTTATATGCACTAATTCTCCCAAAATATTATTTAAAAAAAAAATTAATTTGTTGATGGAGGGGTAAATGTACACCTACATAATTTTATAAATTAATCTATTAAATTTTGTTGGGACTTATTTCCAATCCATTTGATTTTTCGTTATTTCACTGGGAACAACAATTTTTTTATTAAGTATGCCTTGTATGCAATCAGAAATTGAAACGAATAATTGAACACTTGAGTCTGTTGAAAAAGGCTATTGTAGCAATTGTAGAAAAATCAAAACGGAGTCCTCATAATAATATGACTTGAGCAATATTAATAAAAGTTTATGGTTGCAATTGAAAAATAAAATTACGAAAACAATATAATAACTATTTATTATTGAAGAAGCAAAATTTCATTTATATCATATATTATTATTGTTATTATTTTTGTAGTTTTTTCAAATCTTAATTTATTTAACATCTATTAACAACACACAAACAAAAATATTGTTCAACATATGTACGTAGTACGAAATTTCTCCCAGTGTACTCACAAAACACATACATTTTCAAGCTTGCTCTCTTGGGAAGACCACTGGTTTAAATCATTGGTGACCACAACTAAAACTGTGGTTGTATTGATGCTTAATAGTATTAGTGAGTTGACAAAGCTACCCACCAAACACAAAGACAAGCGTTTGAAATATAATGCTGTATTATATTTCCTTAGGTAATATTTTACGTATATGAAAAAATATAATTTTTTATATATATTAAATTGCAGAAATTTATTGCTTACAGGAATAAATAAAAATGAGACTCAATTAAGAAGTTGAATTGTTTTCAACCAATCTTAAAATTGTTGTGCTATCTCAACAAGATTAATTGTACATATTTTTTTAATTAAATCAATATTATATTCATTAAAACCATAATTTAAATTCTTAAAAATATCAATTAATTTTCTTAAAACAATGTCATATAATTGGATAATTATGCACTCGTCGCTGTCTCTTCAACGACTAAATGAATGAGGGTAAGAATACGTGTAAGTACTCTCTGAACAATTGTGATAAGAAACGGTCACTACTGGTTTAAATACATGTCGCTCCTCTATTGCAGGGTAGTCGAATCTAAAAAAAACTCGTTCGTTAGAAAAGGAGTTTAAAGTTAATTTACACAATGGAAAAAAAGAAAGTATTTTCCCTTCAAGAACAGAGTAAACAAGATATTTGTATACATGTTTCATACAATATGAATACGGTGAATATTTCTGCATTCTTAACTAAAAAAAAACCTTTTTTGAAATATCACTACGTTGCAATAAAGGAGCGATATGTGCATCTATCTGCACAATAAATACATCATCCTAAAATTAAGCAATATTTATCAGTGCGTATGATCAATTTTCAAATTGCATATCATAGATAATATTAGTTATACGTAACCCCCTGATGCCACATTCATGTAAAAACAAAAGCATATGTACGGATTAACTAGTGATGCCAGTTTAGTCTTTCGAGGCTATTTATTTATTTATTGCGTGGTTTTTAAGCTTTTTTTATTCAAAATTTGGCCTTAAAGATGCAAAATTTTTTAAAACTTTACATTTTTTGCTGAACACATAAACATATGTAAATATACTGATTAAAAAATTACATTGATTGAAATTGAGACGCGGAAGCCTTTAATTTGATACTGGACAAAATCAGTTTAAAATAAGAATGTGCTGCAAGAAAATTAATTTCTTGATTTGATTAATTTAGTAATTGGCTATCTGGTATTACCTTTCACTTTCAATTAAAACTAATGAAAGAAATTGTGATTAAATTATAATGCTCTTTTATATATTCAATGCTCCTTACAAGGGTTACTAAAATATTGACTTGATTTCGCAAATTTCTGATTATTTAATAAAATAATTAGATTTTCGTGATATTTATGCCATTAGTCGTTCTGATTCTACTGGCGATGACTAAATTGTGATAAATGAATTAATAATAGATGTGCATAATATGGTTGAAGGTCTAGTGATGATTTGGCCAAAAAATATATACTACATCACTCTCGAGAAAAAAACTCTCTATCAAATATATATAAAGTGAGAGCTCGAATTGCGCAAACACCGTTTATTGCAGCACCTCAATTAGCGCAACAGGTAATATTTTTACATTGCAGACTTAAAAAAGAAATTGTTAATTAGTGCTTTTTTTATAAAATTTAAAAAAATTTTCTTTCTTCGTTTAAATTTCAACAAGTCCTTAACGTTGCACCAAAAAATCCATGTCTGAAACATTTTCCACACGTTTATGTTGATAATTTTTATCCGCAAAAAGGAGGTTACCAATTCGTCTGTATCTTGTTTAATGTTTTTACATGCAGAACTTGTTTGTAAACTAATTGTCTAAATTCTACTAATGTTTGAGACAACATGCTTTTGTTTTGGATCCATAATTTATTTTTAATAGGATGGAAAATTTTCCTGCCCTTTCATCACTGGGCCGATTTTGAAAAAAACAAATAATTTTATTTGAATGTGTATGCTGGCAATATTTCTCAATGACTGTTCATTCGATTGGTTCTTTGTAGATACGTCCGTTTTTTTCAGAAATATTATTTGCTTTAATCTTTTCACTATTTATGTCTACAAGCAGGAGTTTAAAAAATTTTAAGATTTCAAAAATTAAGAGAATGTACAAATTGTAAAAGTGCATTGACTTATGATAGATAATATTTTCATGGAATTATAAACATGAGATAAAAGCAACGTGTAGCAATTGGTTAATTCAACGTTAATTAGTGACAGTAAAATTTGAATTTCAATACCCATAAGTCTCGTGTTCTTTTTCGGGTTATAATTTATAAATAATATGAAATCATATTCAATCGAACCACCTAAACAGTGGCATATACATGGAAACACATATGAACACTTATGATAGGAGTGTAGCGGCTCCCGCAAAATAACGTCGTTTCTGTTCTGCCGTATAAGTTGAAATTAGTTCATGTTAAATTTTTTCCTTGTTCCTTTGGAATATTGTATCATATCCAATTCTTTACGACTAAAGATTTTACGAACTTTAGCTAAAATAATAAGCACTTTGGATTAAAAGCCACTAACATAAAATAATATTTCTTATGAAAAATTAGTTGCTATTTAAAAAAATAATGGAAGCTGCGATTTTTTAAAAATTTAAAAAGTCTAAGAGTCATGAATAAAGCTTTAAGTTTTAGCATTGTTTAACAAATAAGTTTTTTATGGTGTATTATATTAATATTAATGGCTGGTTTTTGACTTCATATTTAAATGTTATTTATCTTTAAGTTCTATTTAAATATAAAATTAAGTTTTCAGTACAAACTTAAATAAAACGTAAATAATATTTAAATGACCAACCTTGTGCATTTAAACTCTTTTTAAGTTTTGCGCACTAATATAGGTTTTCGCAAGCTTGTTGTTGTTTCGTGCAACAAAGGTAAAACAAATTGCGGCGATTGAAAAATCAACATCTTTTGACGTGAAATTTAGACTTATTTTATTCATATTATTCTTTTATATCTTTTTTTGAAATTGTTTTGAACTTTTAACACTGCAGCAACAACCTATCATTGTTGTTACTTTCAGCCTGAAAAAGAATCTACATTAGACATTTTTCTTTAATTTTGTTCAACATATAGTTTCATGATGCTGTCATATTTTTATCATAATCATTTAACACAGCAAAACTGAAACTGTATTTAAATGCAACTTAAATTTAAGTGAAATGAAATGAGCACTTACACTGGCCATAAGTTTTTAATGGTCGGTTATTGCAACTTTTCGGTAAAAACTATATCCCTGATTTTCTTCTGTTATGCAAATCGAGCTCGTTTTTTTATTTTTTTGAACACTACTTAAATATATTTAAACAATGATACAATAATTGTTGTGGCATGCCTAAATATAAATATTCTGCTATATTTTTTTATACAGGGTTTCCGTTGGGAAGGTATACTACTTTGTTTTGCGCCATTTGGGAGAAAATTAGTCTTGACATTTTATATTTTGCAATCGTGAAGTAGACATGTGGTAAATTTATTGTGAAATTTATATGAAAACATTACTGCTGTTCAAGAAAGTGTTCAAAACAATCCATCAACCTCAATTTGACGCCGTGCTCAGAAGCTTGGTCTTCAAAGAACAACTTTGGCCATAATTTTGAACAAGGATTTGCATTTGTTTCCATTAAAGATTCAGTTGACACAAGAGCTTCTTCCACAAGACCATACATATGCCAATAGGATGTTAAAGCTCGCCCATGACAACCCGGATTTTCATTAAAAAAACATAATGAGTGACGAGGCACATTTTCATTTGAATGGATATGTGAATAAACTGGGTATCGGTTCTGGGCAATGGAAAACCCTCAAATTATTCATCAATCACCTTTGCATCCACTAAAAGTAACAGTCTGATGTGTCATGGGACCTTACTTCTATGAAAATGAAAACGGCATAGCGGGAACTGTAAATGGGGAGCGATATCGTGATATTATTGAAAACATTTTAACGCCACAAGTGCATGCTTTGGGCAAGACGGTGCCACATCGCATACAACCAGGATTACAATGAATTACTGCGAGACCTCTTTCCACAACAAGTTATTTCAAGAAATGGTGATGTTAATTGGCCTCCATGGTCGCCTGATTTGACCGCTCCGGTCTTCTTTTTGTGGGGATATCTGAAAAGCAAGGCTTATGCAAACAAAACAGATACGCTTGAGCAACCCAAACAAAATATTCGTGATGAAATTAATGAAATACCGTGTGAAATGTTTTAAAATGTAATGAAAAATATGCTCAAAAGGGCTCGCATTTGTAAGGCTAACAGAGGTGGACACATATCTGATATTGTATTTCATACATAATTGCCGACATAATAAATAAAACATTTATCAATACGAGATCCATTGCCTTTTATTTAATCCAAAATTATAAACAAACAAAGTAATATACCTTTCCGGCGGACACGCTGTACTATGTATTGATTCATTTATATGTTTTTAAAAATGTGAAGCTTTATTTGTTTTCCTATTTTGCTCATATACTTGAAGTGTATTTTTGTTAGATTACTTTAAACTTGTTTTATGCATTTTTTATGAACAAAAAAATTTTAGTTAACACTGGTATTTACATCGAAAATGTGAAAGAAATATTAGTATGTATTGCAAGTTGCTTGAAAGTTTACAGAGTCAAGTGAACTTCCGTTGCTTGAAGTTAAATAAATATGAGTTGCCAAGAACTTAACCTAAGCACATTTCAAATGGATAAAGAAGGTACTAATTGTACAAATAGATATTGCCACATACGATACAATATAACATATGAGCGCATGAGAATAGAAATACAACTGAGAGTACCCTTTTCTTGATGCGTCCGATATGTACTTTTTTCCTTATGCCAAAAGCTATAATAAAATAGATGTCACAATATCGTAAAATATTTGTTCTTACAAATCGGCCCACCCTAATATTTATACATATTGGTTCTTCAAATATGTGTATGAGTTTTATTTCGATATATAAAAAATCTAGTGTTTTTATGCGAAATCATTGGTTTGTTGTGTAATTGCAAAAGAAAGAATATGACATATACAATGGAAAAGAATACCTGTCAAATGGCCGCCTCGGTTACGCTTTTCCGAACTTATTCCTTTCATAAAAGTTTACATCACCGATTCTTGCGGCCTTATATCCTGGATAACTTTGCGAGTTCCTTCTTTGAGATCTTGAATCAATTGCTTGCCATTGGTATAGACCTTATATTTCACATAGCTCTAAAGAAAACACTATAAAGGTGTTAACTCACAAGACCATGGCCATTTGTGAAGGCCACTCAGAGAAACCATACGGTCAAGAAACTTTTCACGCACAAGAGCAATGGATTCGTTGCTTGTGTGGCACATCGCTCTGTTAAAATAAGATTCCAATTCCGGCCATACAAAACCATTAATCATCGTTCGAAAGCGCAATCCATTCAGCGCGACAGTTGTTGACAGCCTCATTTTCAAAAAAGTAAGTACAATGGCCCCTCTGGACTTGTTAAGCAATGTGCACTACTTAAATTTTTCACATCACTAACTTGTCTCACCGGTTCAGATTTTTCCATCAGTTTCGCAATTGCTGACCGAGAAGGTAATTCATGACGACCCGAGATTACCAAAGTGTAACCTCGAAATTTTAAATTTTTTTGGGGAATTTCAATAACTTCAATGCATTGTTGAAGCGCATACCGAACCATTTTTATTAATGGCGAAGTTTTTACTGGTTATCTGTCAAGTAGCTACATGTTGACTGATAACAACTATTAAAATGATGGGATTTGGAATACCTTTTATATATACCATATATTTTCAGCATCGAATATTTAGACCATATATATTCTAGGTATTTTCATATGCAACTGCACATACATACAATGGTTTATGCATACACATAGAAAATATAAATAGAATATATCTGAAGCATAAAACCTTAAATATCATAACTAAATATTTTAGCTGTGGATTCATAAATTCTTTGAAATGTTGCACATAAGGGCAACATTATATATATGTCATGAAACCAACTATACTTCTGAGTGTTTTACACTGAATTCTATTACAGCAAAAAAATATTGTTTCTTATTTGCATTTTTTCAGTTTGCCCAAGTATTCGAAAATGTTTCAAAGAATCACAAATTTTGTTTACTAACAATATGAACTCAAATTTTCGCAAAAATTTCTTTTGATTGTGTATGTGTGAATATATTTTAATAACTCCTGTCTCACTTTCTTTTTCATTACTTCTGAATTTTAGTGCAAAAATTTAAAACTTGAGGACGAAAGTAGAAGGAAATATTTTTAACATTTCGGAATGACACTGACACAATTACACAATTATATCTAATAATAATCAAATAAGTAAGAAAAAATTCACAGTAGTAAATGGCCTTCAACAAGGAACAGTTACTGCTCCACTACTTTTCAATTTATTTCTTTTGGATCTGCTAATACAATTTGATAATAACATTGTAGCATTTGCTGATGATATAATAATTTTTCATTTAGACGACAAAATAGAGAAAATTAATGGAAAATTAGAACACTTGTTTTACGTTATAGAAAAATACTCCAAGGACTGGAAAATGAAAATAAATATCGACAAATGCGAGACCATCCTATTTCGTCCTCCTGTCGGAAAGTGTAATTATAATGTAAGAAAGCACTGGAAAGAGTTTGTAGTTAAAGCAGGACCTAATATTGATATATCAAACAAACAGGTGGTGAAATATTTAGGCATTCACCTTAAAATATTTCTGTATTTCAACAAACATGTGGATTTACAAATTATAAAGGCAAGAAAAGCATTTTTTATGCACAAGAAACTATTTTATTCCAAATATATATGCCCTTGTGTTAAAATAATCTTAAACCAATCTTAAATTAGACCCATACTAACTTATGGCTGCCAAATTTGGTACAATATTGCGGCATCATATATGGAGAAAATGAGATTTTCGATCGGAAATGTCTAAGACTATACACTTCCCTCTATAGATCACCTATTAGCAACTTTAAGAAATACATTTCCAACAAGAGGCTGTATGATGCTTCAAAAATAAGTATAATAGATAATTTCATAATTCACTTAATAAGAAATCATATTTTAAAGACTTTTGAATGTAAGGCTAATAATCTTGTTATGGCACCCTGCTATGTCAATGAAGAATACGTGGAGGAAATTTGAAAAAATGGGTATGTGCCACCGAAAACCTTTTTATACCTAGATAGTCAAGGTTATATTCAAAATTATCTCGGCATTCCGGTGTTATATCACATTTATAGGCGAGCCAATGTTAAAGCCATAAATAGCAAGCAATTTACGGATGTTAATAAAAGATATGACACAAGCGTCTATGCGAGGGACAAGAATATGTTGCTGAATTTAAATTCTAATAGATACTGGTGGCTAGACCAATATGGTATCTAATTATTCTTTTTCTTTTATCCCTATTAACTTTTCTTTTAAATTTTTATAATATTAAAGTGGTTTTTTTCATTTGTTTTTTCCTACATTAAAAAATTTAAATTATTAATGTACACATATTTGTATTACAAAACGTATAAGCTAATCCATAAATATTCTTAAAAAAAAGAACTAAGATTTTAAAAATATAAATTTACTAGAGTGCTCGAACACGGGACAGTGTACACACTATATTATATTATGCAATATACTGTTTGTTTATTTATAGACTTAATTATTAGAAAAAAAATATTTGCTAAATAAACGTTAAAAAAAGGAATTTTTATCATGTTGTACACACAGTCTTTGGACCGATAATTACCTGAATAGATATTTAAATTAAAATTCGAAGAAATATTAAAACGGAAGTTATGTAGAATAAATTGTATAAAAAATTTGTGTAAATTTATGATAAAATTTATGGCGAAAATTATTAAAAGGCAGATTGTCGATAAAATTATTGTAATGATTTTATTTAGTGGAAAAATCGTAGTGAATTTTAATAATTTCATTATTTCATATATTTCATATATTGTTATTAATGACCACTTATTATCTGTCAAGTAGTCATGACAACTGTTTAAATGGCGGGCAATTAAAACACTGATGTATAACTGATGCACATTGTTTGTGATAATTTTTTGCTAAGTACTTGACATGACTTTTAACCGCTCTTATCCGCTATATGGTAGAGAATTCTTGGTAGCCTGCAAAAAATAATGCCCAATAACTAAATAAATATATGTTGTCATAGCGAAGTATTAACGCGCTACAGTACAAGTACAATACACATAAAAGTTTTTCACACAGTCGCCATATGCACTTCAATAAAGTGATGAATAACAATTGACACTTTTACGCAAAAGTTTTTTTTTAAGGATTGACGGAGGTCTTTTAATGCTGTTGTACGGAAAATATGCGTGAAGTGTGACTGACAGCATTTTATTGTTTCTGTTGAATATAAAAGGTTTTATATGTAAACAAAATGTGTTTTATTTACTGATTATTTAAAAAAGAAACTTTATTGGCGTATAACCTGCAATTCACACGCAGATGAAATTTTTTCTTAAGTTTAAGATTTAAAAACCAACTTCATTAAGGAAAATGGTACATATCGCCTAAATGTTAGCTATCTTATTAAGAAAAAACGAATTCACATAAAATTTGAAAACTCATAGCAACATAACATATCATTTCCTGATGCCGCGCTTAAAATAGTGATGTTAGCTGTTGTAAAAATGATAATTTTTTTTCTTATTTAAAAAATGTTTATATATTTGCTGTAGGTGGATCTTCATTCGATGACGTGTTAAAATATTTAAAGTATTATGTAAAGGGGTTTTCCACAAGAACTTTGTTTTGCAATTGTGGCAGCACCAACAACATGATAGTTTCGACATTTAGTTTTTTACGTATGTATTCATAGTAGATGCATTGGCAATTGTTACAATGAATTCAATTTTGCTCGAAAATCGCATTAAAATAATTAAAATCTACTTTGAAAATGGTGGTTCTGTGAAAGTTACATTTCGTAAAATTCGTGATATTTTTGGACAATATAATCGTCTTTCTGAGACCGACATTAAGAATTTGGTCGTTAAAGTTGAGTCGTCAGGCTCGATACAAAATGTGCCAATAATAATGCATGTACGACCGGGTCATTCTAATGAAAACATCGCAGCCGTGAGCCACAGTGTTAAAAAATTTTGCGTAAGGATTGGGCTTTGAAACCTTACAAGGATCAACTGGGGCAAGAATTGGGCCCGGCCGATCATTCACATCGCCGTAGATTCGGTCAATTCATTCAGGAACAACTCGCTGGTTTTTCTGAAAAAATCACTTCTTCAGACGAAGCCCATTTTCACTGGTCAGGGTACGTCAACAAGCAAAATTGGACTTTGTACTTCTTATAGAGCGATTATTGCCAAGCATTCGCATGCTGAACGTGTCATTGTGTGGTTCGCTATGTGGTCTGGAGGCGTGATTTGGCCGTTTTCCGAAAATGGGACAGGAAATGCCTATTTGACCTATTATTCATGACGTGGATATCACTGACAACAGGACGGTGCCACATGTCACATATCCAATGAAACGATCAATTTATTGCAGACTAAATTTCCCGATCACATAATTTCACAAAAATAAGCTGTTAACTGTCCAGCCAGAACGTGTGACTTAACACAACCGGATTATTTTTTGTGGGGCTATGTTATGGACAGAGTGTATGGGGCACAGTATGGACACGGACCCAATCGAATCGATTGCAGTCTTAAAAACTCAAAATCCATGATGTGATTAACGAAAAAGTGCCGCCATTTTGCCAAAAAGTGATTAAAAATTTGATGAAAGAGTCAACAGCTGCCAGCGTGGTCTTGGTGGACATTTCCCAGATATCATTTTTTATTTATAATTGTCGAACTTTTATCTTGTTGAAAAACCTTGTATAATGAAAAATTTACATGAATCTAGCATATATGATGAACTTAATTATCTCTTAACGAGTTTGTTTTTTTTCAAATTCGACATTAGAAATTGCTATAGAATGTCATCTTGACTCACACTTTATTACATTCTTCGGTAATTTTTATGGACAAATTTCAGGGTAAAATTAGTTAAGATGCAGTTTAAAATCATGACTTGTGCTAACTTCGTGCAAATTTTTCGTTATATAGGGTGGCGCAGAAAGAGCTATATGGCTAAGTGGTGGCCAATTACTGCTTCTCACATACTGATTCTTTTAACATATTATATAGATTCTTAAATTAAAATGTTTTAATTAGGAAATTTTCCCCCTTTTTTTGGCCAAACGATTTTTTGGATTTGACTTTTGGTAAACACTTAAGAGAGAGGTAGTGACCGAAAAAGTTGTTCATACACTCAGAAAAAACATAAGTAAGTTTAAATAAAAAATTAACAAATAATTGATTCTAAGAAGGGTTTACGGGTTATAGGTTCCCGCATTCAAGATTTTCTTAGAATTTTGATAGATAATCTGGTTTTCTAAACTACTTTTTTCTAAAAATTTTTCCAGTGTATACTTAACTATCGAATATAACAGTAGAAATTAATTTTACCAATTTAATGAAGTAACAAATAAAGTCATGTTTAAAAAGGGGTTTATTCAACAATTTGATTTTCGAGTTCCAAGCCGTCAACTAAATGTAATATACATGGGTCCATTTCTTCATCTTCGCTTTCGGGATTTTCTTCCACTGTTTGAGAATTTTCTACAAAATTTTGCTCCTCTGATCGCAGTAATTCGATAACTTCTCATGGAAGCTTTAATTTCTTCTGGTGCTTGATGCGTTTGTTCAACGAAACAAAAGCAAGAATTATTTATTCCACTTCATCATTATGATCTTTTGGCAAAAAGGTTTCGATTTAATGGAGGCACACTGCGTCTCACGTTTTCTGATCGAAGTACTGTCTTTATGTCATGATTTTTTTTCAAAAACTCTCAAATTTCTGGAACCATTTCGCCATTTTATATTCATATTTGAACAAAATAATTGTGAATGCTGTTTTAATAATGTTTACAGCTTTTGGAACAATCACGCTCAGAACTGTATAACAAGAAATGGGTGTAAATAGCGGCTCTTTTGTCAATTTCGTTGTGTTTCTCTAGCCATATATTGAATAATACTGAATTTGGCACGCAGTAAAAATTATTATTTTTTAAACTCGCAAGAAATTCGCAGATGAAATATATTAAATTTGGAAGAAAATTGATTGTTCTAGACAACTATTATGATATTATCATTTTTTGTAAGTCTATATAAAATTCTAATTCTTAATTCCATTAGTTAATTTTAAGGTCACTTTAAGGTCCAATTAAATCGATTTTATAGATGTGTTTACCAACATTTTGCTATAGAATGTAAAAGTACTTACCTTCGGCATTATTTTCAATTTTTATTTTTTTTAAAATATAAATTTTTGTTACGAAAACTTTTATTAGAATATTCACAAAATTCACTGCACTTAAAGGTTTTCTGATAACTGGTTTAGAAATCGTAATCAAAACAACTGTTAAAGTAACAGAAATTATTTTTTTTTTAAATTAAAAGTGTATGTTTACTTTGTTATATTTTTTATTATATTAAAGCAAAAAAAAAAACTTTGCGAAAATTCAAATTTTTACTTTTTTCCAAAAAAAATGGGTGAAATTTCCTATAGTGCAATGGAGAAAATAAGTAAATAAATAAATATTTTCAATATTTTTTTGCCAAATTTCGGGTCGTAACATCGTAGTTTTATTTCGAGTATTGGTTTTTAGTTGGGTGGTAGTTCTTGATCAGTTAACTAACATTCTTTTTATCAAATATCACCATAATGTCAGGAACTGTTAACCCCGGCTAACGTAAAGCCCAGTTAAAATTCTTGTGCACCAAATAATCTGTTCGCTAACAGCCAGTGTAATTAAAAAATAGTTTTCTTACGATTTCCGCACCAAATATTACGCATAAGTGGATGTAACTGTACCTGATGAACTACTCTTCAATTCTCTGTAGCTTATAATTCTGCAATTTAGCTTGTTGACGTACCCATTTAATGCGAAATGGAAATGCGTTTTCAAAATAATAAAATTTAATTGTTTTGGTTAATTTGGGACTTATTTCCAATCCATTTGAATTTTCGTTATTTCACTGGGAACAACAATTTTTTTTTAAGTATATTTAATAAAGGTAAATGCCTTGTATGCAATCAGAAATGAAACGAATAATTGAACACATGAGTCTGTTGAAAAAGGCTACTGTAGTAATTGTAGAAAAAACAAAACGGAGTGCTCATAATAATATGACTTGAGCAATATTAATAAAAGTTTATGGTTGCAATTGAAAAATAAAATTACGAAAACAATATAATAACTATTTAATATTGAAGAAGCAAAATTTCATTTATATCATATATTATTATTGTTATTATTTTTGTAGTTTTTTCAAATCTTAATTTATTTAACATCTATTAACAACACACAAACAAAAATATTGTTCTACATATGTATGTAGTACGAAATTTCTCCCAGTGTACTCACAAAACACATACATTTTCAAGCTTGCTCTCTTGGGAAGACCACTGGTTTAAATCATTGGTGACCACAACTAAAACTGTGGTTGTATTGATGCTTAATAGTATTAGTGAGTTGACAAAGCTACCCACCAAACACAAAGCCAAGCGTTTGAAATATAATGCTGTATTATATTTCCTTAGGTAATATTTTACGTACATGAAAAAATATAATTTTTTTATATATATTAAATTGCAGAAATTTATTGCTTACAGGAATAAATAAAAATGAGACTCAATTAAGAAGTTGAATTGTTTTCAACCAATCCTAAAATTCTTGTGCTATCTCAACAAGATTAATTGTACATATTTTTTCAATTAAATGAATATTATATTCATTAAAACCATAATTTAAATTCTTAAAAATATCAATTAATTTTCTTAAATCAATGTCATATAATTGGATAATTATGCACTCGTCGCTGTCTCTTCAACGACTAAATGAATGAGGGTAAGAATACGTGTAAGTACTCTCTGAACAATTGTGATATGAAACGGTCACTACTGGTTTAAATACATGACGCTCCTTTATTGCAGGGTAGTCAAATCTCAAAAATAACTCGTTCGTTAGAAAACGAGTTAAAAGTTAATTTACACAATGGAAAAAAAGAAAGTATTTTCCCTTCAAGAACAGAGTAAACATGTTTCATACAATATGAATACGATGAATATTTCTGCATTCTTAACTCAAAAAAACCCTTTTTTGAAATATGACTACGTTGCAATAAAGGAGCGATATGTGCATCTGCACAATAAATACATCATCCCAAAATTAAGCAATATTTATCAGTGCGTATGATCAATTTTCAAATTACATATTATAGATAATATTAGTTATACGTAACCCCCTGATGCCACATTCATGTAAACACAAAAGCATATCTACGTATTAACTAGTGATGCCAGTTTAGTCTTTCGAGGCTAGACTTACCCTTTATTTATTTTTTGCGTGGTTTTTAAAGCTTTTTTTATTCAAAATTTGGCCTCAAAAAGGCAAAATTTTTTAAAAATTTACATTTTTTGCTGAACGCATAAAACATTGAAACGTATTAAAAAACTAATGCAACGTACATATGTAAATATACTGATTAAAAAATTACATTGATTGAAATTGAGACGCGGAAGCCTTTAATTTGATACTGGACAAAATCAGTTTAAAATAAGAATGTGCTGCAAGAAAATTAATTTCTTGATTTGATTAATTTAGTAATTGGCTATCTGGTATTACCTTTCACTTTCAATTAAAACTAATGAAAGAAATTGTGCTTAAATTATAATGCTCTTTTATATATTCAATGCTCCTTACAAGGGTTACTAAAATATTGACTTGATTTCGCAAATTTCTGATTATTTAATAAAATAATTAGATTTTCGTGATATTTATGCCATTAGTCGTTCTGATTCTACTGGCGATGACTAAATTGTGATAAATGAATTAATAATAGATGTGCATAATATGGTTGAAGGTCTAGTGATGATTTGGCCAAAAAATATAAACTACATCACTCTCGAGAAAAAAACTCTCTATCAAATATATATAAAGTGAGAGCTCGAATTGCGCAAACTCCGTTTATTGCAGCACCTCAATTAGCGCAACAGGTAATATTTTTACATTGCAGTCTTTATAATTACGACTTAAAAAAGAAAGGGTTAATTAGTGCTTTTTTTATAAAATTTAAAAAAATTTTCTTTCTTCGTTTAAATTTCAACAAGTCCTTAACGTTGCACCAAAAAATCCATGTCTGAAACATTTTCCACACGTTTATGTTGATAATTTTTATCCGCAAAAAGGAGGTTATCAATTCGTCTGTATCTTGTTTAATGTTTTTACATGCAGAACTTGTTTGTAAACTAATTTTCTAAATTCTACTAATGTTTGAGACAACATGCTTTTGTTTTGGATCCATAATTTCTTTTTAATCGGATGGAAAATTTTCCTGCCCGAAATATTGATTATCACATAAATCTTTCATTATTGGGCCGATTTTGAAAAAAACAAATAATTTTATTTGAATGTGTATGCTGGCAATATTTCTCAATGACTCTTCATTCGATTGGTTCTTTGTAGATACGTCCGTTTTCTTCAAAAATATTATTTGCTTTAATGTTTTCAATATTTATGTCTACAAGCAGGACTGTAGCGGCTCCCGCAAAATAACGTCGTTTCTGTTCTGCCGTATAAGTTGAAATTAGTTCATGTTAAATTTTTTCCTTGTTCCTTTGGAATATTGTATCATATCCAATTCTTTACGACTAAAGATTTTACGAACTTTAGCTAAAATAATAAGCACTTTGGATTAAAAGCCACTAACATAAAATAATATTTCTTATGAAAAATTAGTTGCTATTTAAAAAAATAATGGAAGCTGCGATTTTTTAAAAATTTAAAAAGTCTAAGAGTCATGAATAAAGCTTTAAGTTTTAGCATTGTTTAACAAATAAGTTTTTTATGGTGTATTATATTAATATTAATGGCTGGTTTTTGACTTCATATTTAAATGTTATTTATCTTTAAGTTCTATTTAAATATAAAATTAAGTTTTCAGTACAAACTTAAATAAAACGTAAATAATATTTAAATGACCAACCTTGTGCATTTAAACTCTTTTTAAGTTTTGCGCACTAATATAGGTTTTCGCAAGCTTGTTGTTGTTTCGTGCAACAAAGGTAAAACAAATTGCGGCGATTGAAAAATCAACATCTTTTGACGTGAAATTTAGACTTATTTTATTCATATTATTCTTTTATATCTTTTTTTGAAATTGTTTTGAACTTTTAACACTGCAGCAACAACCTATCATTGTTGTTACTTTCAGCCTGAAAAAGAATCTACATTAGACATTTTTCTTTAATTTTGTTCAACATATAGTTTCATGATGCTGTCATATTTTTATCATAATCATTTAACACAGCAAAACTGAAACTGTATTTAAATGCAACTTAAATTTAAGTGAAATGAGCACATACACTGGCCATAAGTTTTTAATGGTCGGTTATTGCAACTTTTCGGTAAAAACTATATCCCTGATTTTCTTCTGTTATGCAAATCGAGCTCGTTTTTTTATTTTTTTGAACACTACTTAAATATATTTAAACAATGATACAATAATTGTTGTGGCATGCCTAAATATAAATATTCTGCTATATTTTTTATACAGGGTTTCCGTTGGGAAGGTATACTACTTTGTTTTGCGCCATTTGGGAGAAAATTAGTCTTGACATTTTATATTTTGCAATCGTGAAGTAGACATGTGGCAAATTTATTGTGAAATTTATATGAAAACATTACTGCTGTTCAAGAAAGTGTTCAAAACAATCCATCAACCTCAATTTGACGCCGTGCTCAGAAGCTTGGTCTTCAAAGAACAACTTTGGCCATAATTTTGAACAAGGATTTGCATTTGTTTCCATTAAAGATTCAGTTGACACAAGAGCTTCTTCCACAAGACCATACATATGCCAATAGGATGTTAAAGCTCGCCCATGACAACCCGGATTTTCATTAAAAAAACATAATGAGTGACGAGGCACATTTTCATTTGAATGGATATGTGAATAAACTGGGTATCGGTTCTGGGCAATGGAAAACCCTCAAATTATTCATCAATCACCTTTGCATCCACTAAAAGTAACAGTCTGATGTGTCATGGGACCTTACTTCTATGAAAATGAAAACGGCATAGCGGGAACTGTAAATGGGGAGCGATATCGTGATATTATTGAAAACATTTTAACGCCACAAGTGCATGCTTTGGGCAAGACGGTGCCACATCGCATACAACCAGGATTACAATGAATTACTGCGAGACCTCTTTCCACAACAAGTTATTTCAAGAAATGGTGATGTTAATTGGCCTCCATGGTCGCCTGATTTGACCGCTCCGGTCTTCTTTTTGTGGGGATATCTGAAAAGCAAGGCTTATGCAAACAAAACAGATACGCTTGAGCAACCCAAACAAAATATTCGTGATGAAATTAATGAAATACCGTGTGAAATGTTTTAAAATGTAATGAAAAATATGCTCAAAAGGGCTCGCATTTGTAAGGCTAACAGAGGTGGACACATATCTGATATTGTATTTCATACATAATTGCCGACATAATAAATAAAACATTTATCAATACGAGATCCATTGCCTTTTATTTAATCCAAAATTATAAACAAACAAAGTAATATACCTTTCCGGCGGACACGCTGTACTATGTATTGATTCATTTATATGTTTTTAAAAATGTGAAGCTTTATTTGTTTTCCTATTTTGCTCATATACTTGAAGTGTATTTTTGTTAGATTACTTTAAACTTGTTTTATGCATTTTTTATGAACAAAAAAATTTTAGTTAACACTGGTATTTACATCGAAAATGTGAAAGAAATATTAGTATGTATTGCAAGTTGCTTGAAAGTTTACAGAGTCAAGTGAACTTCCGTTGCTTGAAGTTAAATAAATATGAGTTGCCAAGAACTTAACCTAAGCACATTTCAAATGGATAAAGAAGGTACTAATTGTACAAATAGATATTGCCACATACGATACAATATAACATATGAGCGCATGAGAATAGAAATACAACTGAGAGTACCCTTTTCTTGATGCGTCCGATATGTACTTTTTTCCTTATGCCAAAAGCTATAAAAAAATAGATGGCACAATATCGTAAAATATTTGTTCTTACAAATCGGCCCACCCTAATATTTATACATATTGGTTCTTCAAATATGTGTATGAGTTTTATTTCGATATATAAAAAATCTAGTGTTTTTATGCGAAATCATTGGTTTGTTGTGTAATTGCAAAAGAAAGAATATGACATATACAATGGAAAAGAATACCTGTCAAATGGCCGCCTCGGTTACGCTTTTCCGAACTTATTCCTTTCATAAAAGTTTTCAAAAAAGTAAGTACAATGGCCCCTCTGGACTTGTTAAGCAATGTGCACTACTTAAATTTTTCACATCACTAACTTGTCTCACCGGTTCAGATTTTTCCATCAGTTTCGCAATTGCTGACCGAGAAGGTAATTCATGACGACCCGAGATTACCAAAGTGTAACCTCGAAATTTTAAATTTTTTTGGGGAATTTCAATAACTTCAATGCATTGTTGAAGCGCATACCGAACCATTTTTATTAATGGCGAAGTTTTTACTGGTTATCTGTCAAGTAGCTACATGTTGACTGATAACAACTATTAAAATGATGGGATTTGGAATACCTTTTATATATACCATATATTTTCAGCATCGAATATTTAGACCATATATATTCTAGGTATTTTCATATGCAACTGCACATACATACAATGGTTTATGCATACACATAGAAAATATAAATAGAATATATCTGAAGCATAAAACCTTAAATATCATAACTAAATATTTTAGCTGTGGATTCATAAATTCTTTGAAATGTTGCACATAAGGGCAACATTATATATATGTCATGAAACCAACTATACTTCTGAGTGTTTTACACTGAATTCTATTACAGCAAAAAAATATTGTTTCTTATTTGCATTTTTTCAGTTTGCCCAAGTATTCGAAAATGTTTCAAAGAATCACAAATTTTGTTTACTAACAATATGAACTCAAATTTTCGCAAAAATTTCTTTTGATTGTGTATGTGTGAATATATTTTAATAACTCCTGTCTCACTTTCTTTTTCATTACTTCTGAATTTTAGTGCAAAAATTTAAAACTTGAGGACGAAAGTAGAAGGAAATATTTTTAACATTTCGGAATGACACTGACACAATTACACGTAGAAGAAGAATTTAAAGAATTCTCACAGGTGCAATAACTGTTCTAACGGTTGTGCATTCGTATGTTTAAAAAATACTATTTGTGGTCTATAATTTTACATAATTTTTATTCACAATCAACAGCAAATATATAAGTTCTCAAAACTTCAGCACCTTAAATCTATACACCGGTTACTTTCCCATTGGGCGGAGAACATTTTGTTTATTTTTCCATTGAGGTGTGAGTAAATTAAAAACTTTAAACTTATTTCTGAAGAACGAATCATATTATATGATAACTGAAGTGGATATGTTTGAATTCCTGGTATTTTTGCACATTTTCATTTGGCTCATTATAAGACCAAAATGTAGGCTAGATAAATCACCGCCTGATGTGTATGATCAATGATCATTGATGATCCATTTTTCTGTTCCAAAAGTAAAGTTAAATAAAATTCACATAAAGAAATGATTTGGTTGAAATTTTTATGTTATTATAATGTTTGGACCTTGTCATTATGTACGAAATACAATTTCATTTAAATGTCCGCCTTTACATTATTTACAGTAGTCGATCGTTTTGAGGTAGCTTTCAAGCACTTTTTCGCACATAGCAGCCGTATCTCGGCGAAAACTTGAAAAATATGGGGTTTCAAATGCTCTGCGGTTAAAAGATTACCAGCGTAGACATACTCTTTGCCGTAGCATCACACAAAAAATTTCAAAGGAAAATCACATGGTCTTGGTTGCCAATTGACTTCGCCAAAATGTGATATTACACGTTGTGGAAAATTTTTATGCAATAAAGCCAAAATCGGTCAATGCTCGTGGTGCATTATTGTTGAAATAACAAATCGTCTAGTTCATAATCTTCAATTGCAGACCAAAAAAATTCAGCTTATTTCGAAAATACGGTCCAATTACTCCAGACCATAATGCGCACTAAGCAGTCAACGTTTCCGAATAAACTTCTGGGTACTTCGAAACCCATATATGACAAATTTGCTTACTGATGTAACCACCGACCGAGAAATGAGCTTCATCGATGAAGAATTTTTTTTTTTTTGAAAAATCAGCACGTACATGTAGCACCCAATCAGTATAACTACGGCTTTGTGAATGACCAGGCGGCTTTAATTTTTGCGTTAATTGGAATTTATATGAATGGAAGTGCAAATTAAAATGTAAAATATGCCACAATGAGCCGTCGGATAGGCCCAATTGCTGAGAACGCCGTGGAATCGACAAATTACAATATCCGCCACACTTTTCGTAATTGAAGCGATATTTGCCGCAGACCTTATTTTGTAACGCTTTCGGTTTCATTCATATTTCATATTAAGGTAATGCTCCCAAGGTGGCCAGGTTTGAACTACTACATTTGTAGTCAGGTTTAACTACTTTTACGCGTTTTTTGGTTGCTACGTGATAATTATTCGTAAATAGCAAACCAAATTTTTGGCTTGAGTTCAAATCTGAGTTTACCCATTTCTTCTTAATTTTTAAGAAATATTTTTTTTGGTTAAATTCATTATTTTATTCAGAGAGTACTTTTATTTGAAACAATTTATTTATCAGACTAGCAGAACGGATCAGTAATGATTTTGCGGTCGTTACACCATCTCAACAGCGTTCTTTGTTCGATTTTACCACTTTTGACGGTGGATACTAGTAACTAGGAATATCAACTATTTTCCCGTATTATTTAACGAATTAGAATACGAAAATTGCAACATTTTCATTCCTTACAAGTTAAATCAATTTCGGTTAGTACGAAACTCTATCTATGCTGATTTATTATTCCAAATATTCCATACTCTTCGCTTTTTCCAGAATCATTAAGATTAAGCAATATTCAATTTTTTTCTGGTCCATTGAATTTCAAGTTGTCGAGAGTCGACTGATAGTTCCTTAGTTTTAGTATTAGTTGTTATACAAACCATATTGTGAAAATTTAAGTGTATATCTATTATAGTTCACAAGATAAGAGCCTGCGACAGAGAGACCGATGGACAGGCTGACAGATGTACATACATTTTAGCGAAAATTGTCAATTTCTCTTAAGAAATTCCTAAAAATTATGAACACTTGAATAAATCGAACAAAAATTTTAGTCGATTTTATTTAAATTATAATTAATAACTATTTATTTAATTTATGTTAATGTTGCATATTTTTTGCCACTTTAAAATATTTCATTGCAAAACATGCTTTACTTGACACCAACATGTACAAGTCAGCAATTTCGTATCCTACGCAGGGGTTATTATGGTAATTGTTGATAAATATTTATTGGTTAAATAGGGATTTGAGGGTTAATGTGTTTTTATTCAACACATTTTGTTTGTAGTTATCAATTTATCACATGCAAAATAATTTGTGGTTGTGAGATATGACATTCTGAGGTTTGAAAAGCTTGAGGTTTGAATTGATTGCTTGCTGTGGCTCCTGGTAATGTATTTTTTATAGCTTGGATGTGTATTTAATAAAATATCTTGTTGACATGTAAATCATAACTGTATGACGTTGTCGTTCTTCAAAACTTGGGTGGAAAGCTAAATGTTACTTATGCATTCAGTTTATTTGTTCAATGAGCAAGTTGCACTCACTCAGTGTTCTGCTTACACGGGAGTACCAAGTAAATAAATTTATTGCTGAAGCACTTCCTGGAATTAGTACTAAATGCAGCAGAACCGGTGTATATTAATAAGCCCAATAAAAAAAAGACATTGAAAAATTTAGATGAACTATCGAAAATTGTTTCAAGGAGATTGCGATCATATACAAAACACTCTTTTGGGCATATCGTAAACGATATATGCAACGCATTACAAAAAGTAAAAATTATTCATATCGAATACAAGTTGTTGGTTGGGTATTTTTAAACAGTTTTTTAACTTATTATCTTTGTATGCTAATTATTTGTTCAATTCAAAAGCTCGTATTAACGTCGTATGTGTTGTGTAATCGTGTAATTTTACAATATTGTAATTTAGTTGTTGGTAATTTTCATACAAAAGTGTGTTATCATTACATAGTTGAATTTTATTGTTCAATTCACAAGCTCAATCGTATGGCTTATATCACTTGCTATTGCAAAACTTACCAAGTAGAAAATCAAGATAAATGAAGATATAAACATATTCACGACAGCAGCAGGGTACACGGGTATATGGCTACAAATTTCTCAGGCTTTTAAATATTTTAAATTTTTTTGCGAAATTTCGCGTTTTTTGCAATGGGGGTTAATTTTTCTATTTTTTGTTGTTTCATGGTCTTTTAAATTATATTAAACATTTCAATTTTCTCAATGATTGGATGTTATAGCTAATTTTCGACATTTTTGTAGTTTTTTGCGAGTTTTCCACATATCTTGCATACATATCGTTTTAGAAGATATTTCGACTTCTTCTAAATTTTGCAGCTTATAGCGGAATTTTGCGTTACAAACAGAATTTTTCAATACCTGTCCTCAGTACAACAATTAATGAAACAAATAAAATTCATATGTATAATTATAACACACTTTTGTATGAAAATTACCAATAAAACAATACAATACAATACTGTATAAATAGACGATTACAAAACACATACGACGTTAATACGAGCTTGTGAATTGAACATATATGTTTTATAAATGGTTGTATTGAGCTCAGCCATGGAAAAATTCTATTTGTTAGATTAATTTGTAAAAAGCTTTTAAATATGTAAGTAAACCCAGAAAATATATTTTTCTTAATGATAAAAATATAATTGATTCATTTCAATTTGATTTGCAAACCATTTTAATCAAAACTGTTTGTCGCTAAAAAGTTATTAACTATTTCGCATAAAATTAATTCCCATATCTGGTTTAAATTTGAAATCTGTTGTTCGACATAAATTATTTACTCACAATGAATTAATTACATTGACTTGACATTTAAATGCGACAAAATGACGGTAAAACAAATTTGTGTGCTCACAAGCACATACAAAATATCGTCATTTTTTAAACGATAAGCCCTACAACTGAGCTTGTGAATTGAACAATTATTTTTCGAGAACTTGTATTTAGAACAGTATACTTTTCAACACAAGCTACAGACTGACTGCATTACTTTACAGTAGTTATATTATTACTATTGATTACACAAATAATTCATTTTATGACATTAAATTAACAGTTCAACCCCTGACGAAGTAATGTAGTTGCGTGAGTGAGCAAAACACTGGACAGATCTAAGCGTCCTTATGTTGATAGTGCAATTTCCTAATTTGCATTTTTGTTCTATTTTACTTAACAGCACAAACTACTGCTTCGCTTGGAGCATGTTTGTGGACTTGAGTTGCTGGTTCTCGTTGTATATTCTGCTTCGAAAAACACTTCCAAAAGGCATGAGTTCTGCTCGTGATGTCTCACTTGGGAGGTCTCTACTTTGAACTAAAACTGCGCTTCGTTCAAAACAACAAAATGCCCAAAAATGCACGTCTCTTCGTTTTATTGTGTCATATAAATGTTTCACTTTATTATTTTACGAGACAATAAATTAAGCCGTGTGTTTACAAATAAATTAAACGATATATCCTTTTTTTACTGAAGAAATAAAACTCTCTTTTTTAACTTTTAAATGCATTCAAGTAACTATGCTTATACTTTATTCCGCCATATTAAATCAAAAGAGCTCTAACGGCGTTTTCTTTTCTAAAAAAATGCAAAATTTTTTGCCATTTTTATCGAAAATTTGCAATTTAAAAACGGCTAGGTTACATTGAGAAATGATTGCAGGACAAGCAAAAGCTTTCTACAATAAAAAATAAACAAAAATATGTTTAATAGTATTTCAAGAAAAATTAACAGTTTAATTACTCTACGGGAAATGTTGTAACGATTGTCCTGAATGTAGCATTCCTATAAGTTTTGAAAATAGGAATGGTAAAATAGATCACACTGCGACACATCGGAAGATTTACATTTTATTTTTTAAGTTTTTTGGGAGAAAAACTTTTAAGTATATTTTTATTTTTTTTTGTTACTTATCGTCATAGATTACATTAATTAACATACTATCTGATTAGAACAATAATACATTTTGTGATTTTGACGAAAAAAGTTTTCAGAATCTTATCTTAATCTAAACCGAAGTTATACCCACTGAAAACCTAATACCAGCCATATAGGAACATTATGCTCTGGAATGGGTCTCTTACCGGTGTTTAAGAAATCATAACAGGCACTAAGAATAGTACCAGAGGAAAAGTACGTAAAGTTTAGGTGTAGAAACTGTCACCGAGCATCTTAATTATGTCAATGGCAAAGCCATGTAAAAGGTACCGGTACCTTTCATATAAAGTTCCGAAACTCGAATCGGTTGCTAGTCCCTGAGAGCCAGGCACGTGGCGTATCGAATGAAAGGTTCTTTTTTCTCTAGGGTACTTACACAGCTATGCCACGAAATCGATAAATTTTTTTCGAGTGAGTTGTTGATACAAAATACACAAATTGTGAACACTGGTTATTAGCAACCTGAAAAATACACTTTTCCCCCATTTCAAACTTTTTCTATCTAAATCGTATAAAGTAATCATTTCATCTGCATGACCTACACATACATATGTATTAAAAACACACAAAATATTTACGAAAACATAAAAAAACAAAAAGTCTTACGTACACGCGTATGCATGAAGAAGACACGCTTACACTTATGAACGTATACCAAGTATGAATTAGTTTCGCTATGCTAACCGAAGCAGGTGTTGTGAAGTACTGACCACAGACTACTATTCAGTCCCATCTCAGCGCCTTAAAAGCGAGTACTTTTCGCAATCTCTGTGACTTATATATCCCCGCAGTATTGAAAAGGTTAAATATTAGTTTAACCGAAATCAATGTAAGTCAAGTTATAAATTGGTTTTACCGATACGATACCATTGAATTTTCAACATCATAGTTATTCACGTTTCTTCGCAATATGGCTGAAGGATTTAGTACATAATTTTGAATAAAGTCTTCGGCAATGGGATTCAAGCATCAGAATATTGCTTAAATATTGTTTAAAAAAATTTAAGACACTTTTTGTATTTTATACCGTTAATCGAGGCAGTATGTAAAGCACGAATAATGTTGTATTTTATTTTATTTAAATTATGCAACTCATGCTAATAATCAGTGGCGGACTTAGGCCTGCTTCTTTGCTAGGCACTCTTTAATATGCCATCCTTTTAGATTATATCTAAGTGACTAGCTTAACCCGGTGTGCTTTGCTACCTCCATCTTTACAAAATTAAATAAAAAGTGATTATGTAATTTAGAAAAAACTATTTTATTATATGTAAGTTAACTGGTATAGCACCCTAGATATAAAACATTTGCAGTTTGTCCATGCGGAGCATAAACAAACAAATTGTTTGGTTTTTCTACAATAAAGCATGCAACATAAAGCTGTCCGTGGGAGAAACATCGACTTGATAAATTTAAGCCATAAACTTGCAGGGATTGACCGTGAGCTTTACTGATTGTCATTGTATACGCTAATTGAACAGGTAACTGCAATCTTTTGAAGTCAAATTGCAAATCTGTTGTTATCGTTGGAATGCGAGTCAGCACCACATTTCTTATATTATATTTGTCCGATATAATGGTCCCTTCGTTGGAGGCCCTTATGGTTGAAGTTCGAAATCGCTGAGTTGCTAATCATGCATCGTGTTGCTCGAGATTGTTCAATTCTAAGGCATATTTGGAGTTTTCCAGATGTTTAATTTCCTCTTTTGAAAATTGGTTCACATATGACGAAAAAATCATTTTGAAAATTGGTCTACAAACGACAAAGTTATTTGATAATCCATTTTTTGCGTGCACATTTTAAATTAAAAAAAATACTAGAAAATAAATGCAAGAATCATTTTAAAAATTAGTCCATATGTGACGATGTTATTTGATAATATATTATTAAACCGAGCAATTTGCACTACCGCCTCCCCCAAATTTCCCAAAAAAAAGTATTTGACTGGTATACAAAATGAGACATCAACAGGCAGAATCATGAATTTCAACTCAAACCAACCAAGAACACAAATCATAAACACTGCAAAAAACTTTATTCGAAGAGTACTGAACATTAGTGACAAGCGGTTTCACGTACAGAACAAAAATAAAAATATTACGGAAATATTAATGACAAATAATTTTCCCATGGGACTAATAAGATCCCTAATAAAATCCTACAATCCCAAAATACACAACGGTCATGGCAATCCTAACAAAGAAAAACTACAATAGCTAATAATGATATAAATTTTGGTTATAAACCGTGTTTTATTCGGTTTAAATACGATATTCACAAAAGTAAAAGTACCAATAGAGAAATTACAACAAAACAATGCAGTTTACGAAATACAGCTGTAATCTTGTTTACATAGGTACAACAAAAAGAAGTTTGGAAACAAGAGTAAATGAGCATAAAACTGACATAAGCAAAAATAAAGTATCACAACATATCACACATACAAAACACAAACCAGACTTTGACAATATAAAAATACTGGACAAGTAAACAACATGAGAAAGCGATTTATAACAGAAAGTCTAAGAATCCAACAAAAAATAAGCAAAACTATGAACATTAAAGAAGATACCGATAATTTGAGTGCGAACTATAAAATAGCAATAAGTTAAAATAGCTGTGATTCGAAATAAATTTAAAAAAAATAAAAAATTTTGTGCCTTAAAAATAAAATTTAGTATTTCAATTAAATTAATATAAACAATTTTATAACAATTTTTTAAATAATATTTATGTGACGTTTATTCATATTGTAAGTCATTAATTGTAAATATTATATTATTGCAACTTTGTTGATGTTTTTCTCTTTTTAATAAGATAGACAAAAATCCCTTGAAAAAGTGAACATACAATTCACGAAACGTCGGGGCAATATTGAATAAAAACTTGCATTTTTATTTACATAAAACGCGGTAGGAAAATAGCTTAATCAAAAAATCAAAAATAAAAAAAGATTTTCGATATGCAAACAAATTTTTTTAAATTGGTAAGTTTTTTTAGCGGGTAAATTTGCAAATCGTTTTACAAATGGTGCAGTTATGCTTGTCTATATTATAGAATCTGTTAAAAACTATGTGAAAGGAGTATCATAATTTTGTTGGTGTTAAAGTAGGCTTAGTTGGGAAAAGTAGCCTATAACGCATTTCAGAGTACCAGATAAATGTTGCGAAAATTTCAGAAAGGTCGGTCCAGAGGTATGCTATCCTATAAGGTACAACACAGTGCAACACAAAAAAAATTAACCATACACGGACACCACTACTTTATAAAACACCTAAAAAAGAAGACCCGTGTCTCCCAGTTTTGCCCAAAGGCATGCCCTTTTTTATTTTTTTATTTCATTATCTTTTCTCTACTTCAACATTGAGATACATACTATGCTATCTATTACAAAAATATACCTAAGATCTCAATACTTTTACTTTTACTTATTTTTTATTGGAAACACAACAAATATAACTGTTTATACAAAAAATATCCCTTTTTTTACTACTGTTTATGTAGTTTTTCTCTAAATTTTATTTTAGAATTTAGTTGATACAGTTAAGGAGTGCGGGAACAGGTACCTTGATACTGTGCATCATAATGAATCAAAAGGGGGGTTTTTAATTTTTTGTTACTTGAAGGTTTTTTTTGTTTTAGTTGAAGATATTAATTTACTTATATGTAAATAAAGTTTCCGCCATCTAAATTTCTCTAATTTTTTTATATCTAAAACTGAAATAACATTTTACTTTAATTAGAAAAAACCAAATGCTCAAATACAAATTTCAACAATATTAACATAAAAAGTTTTAATTAATTTTTCGTCAATAAGAAAATAATATACATGATACAAGTTTATTATAGCAAACTTTTATTATTATGGCCTTATGGAGTTAATATATTTTTTAATAAGCCTACTCTAAGCAAAACGCACAAGACCGCAGCTATTACATACAACACATATATACAGGCACATAATCTGTAAATACATCCCAGTGGTAAAATCCTGAACTAAAGAGGCCTTCTAGATGGCCTTATTTACCAGACACAAGGAAACCACGTTCTACTTGATAATCATATGTTTTCTTTAAGTTGTCAATATGGCGCATGCCTTCCGCATTTGCGCTCGCTTGAAGGGAAAAGAAGAAAGATCTTCTTTGGCAACAAAAATATTTATAAAAATTAATTATTAACTTTTGACTTGTTGGAATATTTACCGATCACGTTGAAGCTACAAAGACAACTAAATTTATTACTGTGCCTTGATGTATATTTTATTTTTTTTTAATTCTTTCTTGTTTTTGTAACGGTGTTATCATTTTTCAGCTGTTGCTAGCAAAATTAATTATTGAAGAGCACTATTCCCACCTTGTATTTATGAAGCTCCGCTCGGATTGTTTCGCACATTAAAATGTTAACCTAAAGTACCCTAAATATAAGCGAGCAAAAAAATGGGGAAACATTTATAAATTACAGAAATGAGCAGGTAAGTGTAAAGTAAAGTTAAAAAAAATATTTATTTTTGTATAGTCATATTTATCTCCATCCTAAAGAACATTCCGTTGCACAAGATACCAACCACAATTACTAGATACTAATAAATAATAATAACAGAAATCGTAAAAAATATATATAATAGAAAATGAAAAGCAAAAACATCTGTTTAACTAGTTAACGAGGTTTACAAACTCTGCATGTCCTTGAAGAGTTCACATGTGAAAATGAATGTTTGTTTGTGCTTTCCTACATTCACATATATTACAGTATGTGTAGAAGTGCACAAATATATATTTTTCCAAGTTAAAGTGTAAGCAATGACAGCATTAAGTTTACTATATCGAGTGTTACTGCTCTAGTTATTTGTTTCCATTATAGTTGTTGATTGTTGATAATGTAAACGTTAACAACAAATAAACATCAGCTTAAAAGCAATAACTGCAACAATCACAATTCCAAACCCATTTCTTGAATTCCATGAATAACAAAATTTAAAAAGGAAAAGAGTTTTAATATTTTTATTGATTGGCATTTGAAATTCCATATAATTTGTTAAAGAATGTTATGAATTACATTTATTTACATACAAATTTATAAATTATCTTTATTAGTTTAAAATTTAAAGATTAAATTCCATTAATATCCGTTTATTCGGTATTTCGTTTTATTCGAATTACAAATTATTGTGTTCTGAGATTTTGATTTTGCCCAATTAATTGATTAGAATAAATCGAATGACTTAAATAATTCAATTAACTAGAACAATTTACAATATGGTTTGAATTATATTTAGCTTAGAAATTTTATAAAACATAAGGAGTCGCAGAAAAACAAAACGGGCCTTTCTGATTATTTCGCAATGTTAGAAAATCAAAGATTATTTTTTTCACCCGTTTATTTTATAGTATGAGCCCAGAATATATAACAAGTTTCTTCCTTATTATAAAATGCATCGGACAACATTAAATCGTACCGAAAAATTTTAACAATGTACGAAATTGAAGAACTTTTAATGTGCAAATAGCACGTTTTGTTAAAATAAAACAAAAAAATATCTTTTGTTTGAAATGAATTAAATGCAAAAAGGAAGTTTTTGTATTCGTATTTTTGATTTGGCAATATATTTCTGTTAGTTGAGCTTGAAGGTAAGAGAATTTTCTCTTACGTACCGACCACACGAACAATTTTGTATGTCTGAAGACAAGCATTCTCATTTAGTTGTGTTTCTCAAGAAGATGTTTTTGAAGTTTGTCATGTTAAATCTAACGCAGTTGGCCCGGATAACATCCATTCTAAGTTTTTAAAAGTTGCTCTTCCACACAAATTACACATGTCTTTAATACAATTATAACCAAAAGCATTTTCCCTCAAAACTGGAAGTGTGCTAAAATTGTACCCATTTCGAAAAACAAGAATGAGTATCGTCCTATAGCTATTCTCTTATATCTATCTAAATCATTTGAAAGGATATTACACAAGCAAATGGGTAATTATCTACATACAAATAATCTATTAACTGAGATGCAATCTGGTTTTCGACCCAAGCACAGCTGCACCACTGCTTTTATTGAAGTAATGCAGGAAATTCTTGGCTTTATGGATAATGATAATTTTGCATTTATAAAAGTCTTGGATTACTCTAAAGCGTTTGACATTGTTGATCATAGTATGCTTCTCATCAATTTAACTAGTCTATTCCATTTCACATCCTCTGCAACTAGTCTCATTTCAGTTTATCTAAAAAATCGTTACCAATATGTGTCTGCAAACAATAAAAAGTCACTGCTGTTGCCTGTGGCCAAGGGTGTTCCTGTGGAATCAATCTTGGGGCCTCTACTTTTTACAATATTTATAAATCATTTACCAAGACAGCTGTCATATTTTAAGATTCATATGTATGCAGATGATGTGCAACTATATATATGTAGTATTTCCGACAAAGTAAATGAATGTGTTTCCAAATTAAACTCTGACCTGTCTAAAATTTTGGCTTGGGTTATAGCTAATGGTCTCAGTCTTAATCCGTCTAAAGGGAGAATGAGTTTGTACGTTCTGTTCTGTTACGAATCAGCTGTTTTGTTTCTGTTCAATCGAAGATCTGTATGAGTGGTTTGTTGTTACTTTTTCGTTCTGTTCGGTTGCGGACTATTCTGTAGAAAAGAGTTAAAACGTTAAGTGACAGTTTGTTGTGGTGTAAAATATTAAAATTTTTTTTAAAGTCAGAAAATTTTGTTTCAATTCAAAATTTTGAAAAGATTTATATATTTTTTAAAATAAAAAGCAATTGAAGATGAAAAGGTAATTAATTTCGTCGAAAAAACGGTAGTGGCACAACATCGTTGGCATATAATGATTCTAACTGGAATCCTCATATAACTCCGCGTTCGTAAGTTTTTATTTAACTAATTTGATTACATTTATACATATGTACATATGTGTATGTGCAATACGTTCATATTTACAAACATGATATACATTCAAATCTTTTTATCTTCTAGAGTGCATTCTACGGCAAATATTGTTAAAGAAAATGAATGGACATCCAATGACAACAGTTTCAAATTAGTTAAACCCTTGACACCTGAGTCGCCAATACACCACACAAGTTTTTGAATACAAAGTAGAACAATTAGAAAGTCAAGAGTCGTTATTGCTGACCACATCAACACATCTAAACAAATTATAACCGGCTTCTGAAGCAACAAAACAGCTGAAAAATAAAAAGCAATTGATGAAGCAATTGTGGAAGCTGTACAAACTTTTAAATAATCCGAAAGTTCAGAGTCAGAATCTAACAATTAGTAATTTGTTGTTTTTTCCTTTATTAAAAAAAACTACGAAAAATTTTGGTTTACAATTCCAATGTTTTTGTTTTGTTTTTCAAAACAGCTGCTTGCTTTTACAGAACAAGTAATTCAAAAATATTTCCTACAGAAAAGAACGGCACAGAACGGCAATAAAAAGTAAAAACTAATGAAAAATAAATAAATCTAAATGCCTATTTATTTCAAGAACACCTACACAAACAGTTATTATGCCCAGCGTCATCCTAAACAACCTGCGCATCGAAATTGTAAAAAAAATAAAAAAAATCTTGGTATTATTTTTAATTCTTCCCTGACTTGGTCTGATCACGTAAATGCCGTTACAGGGAGAATTTTTTCGATACTTCGTTCACTAGGAAAAACACAGCGCCTAACACCGACTAACATACGCATCCTACTTGCCAAAACTTACCATTGCGATCTCTTGAAAATAAGATCATTAATACTTTTGTACAAGATAATTTTTACTAATATGTCGTCTTACTTGTTTAACCATTTAAAATTTTCCCAATCTAGAAGACATAAAAGCCTGATACAAATAAAATTTAAAAGGCTAGTATCTGAATGGCAGTTTTTATTTCATAGTACTCGTCTGTGGAAGTCACTACCGTCATCTTAATTTCAATAAATTTATTTTTATATTTTTTGGTTTTTTTATATATTTATATTTTTATATTATTATTGATGCCGTTTTCTTTTCTGAAAGAGGTGTAGCGTTTCTTTAGAACAAAAATTTTGCCTTGTAGACGATGATAAAATAATTTCTAATAAACTCACTATTTCAGAAAATTATATTGCAAATTTTCAATGGAAAGGGAAAGAAATGCTGCACTTTTTTCTAGAAAAGAAAACGCATTATATTTATAATTAAAATTTTTTATTATTATTTATATTTTATATATATATTTTTAATTACTATTTAATTGTATTACATATATATGATCAATTATGCTGATCCTGTACTATAATTATAAAACTTTAAGTCTTGTTGTATAGGAATGCGAATAAATAAATAAATTAAATTAAGCAATAACGCCGTCAGAATTGGGGTGTCAAATTACTAATATTCAACCTTGTATATTGTGTCGCGAACACGTAAGCATCTTAGAACACAAACTTGAAAATTTTGTTGAAGAAGGTTGTGCGTTATTTTTATTGTATATAAAAAAATGAGTCGTAAAGACACAAATTTAACACGCTGATGTAAAGCAAATAAATGTAAATATTGCGAATCCTCCGAAAGGAGTTTTTTTATAATTACAAGTTTAGTTTAAATAATTATGCATTTTTTTGCAGTCACAACTTTAATTTAAATGTTTTTTTTACTATTGTTTATAATTAAAATTTTAATAATTTTTATCTTTTCTGTTGTTAAATTTGTTTCCTATTTGCATGAAACGTATATGTTAATATCAATTGAACACATATTCGTGTGGTCCACACGCAAATATCTCGTTTCGGCAATCGATTTTGACAGTTTACACGACAATAATTGCCAATCAGATTGCTCGTGAGGACGGGCAGTTATTTAAAATGAATGATATCAATTTTTCTTCAACAAAAATAACAATAAAATTCAATAAATTAATATTTTATTTCTATTAACAATAAGGCAGTTTTAATTAACTCATTAATTGCCGGAAATTTAAACGTTAGTATTTTTTGATGGAAATTTTAGGGTCGTCTTATAATAGCGTTTTTACAATTCTCTGAGAAAAAAGATTTTTTCCAACGAGTAGTTTCTCTGAAAGTTGTCGTGTGTTTGACCACACGCTAAGCTTTTTGAAATGTTTTGTTCGGCACCATTTATTTTAGTTGTATAGTATATGTATACGTATTTATATAATTATGATACTCGTAGAAAATAAAGTATTTGCTGGTAAAACAAGGTATTTTTTAGTTTCAAGTATTTATTTTAAAATAAAGTTAAGGAATTATTCTTTTCTGGGCTTTTTGTTTGAAGGTGTGGCGCGCCGATGTAAATAAAATTGTTTGTCTTCGTGGAACAACTTGAAGCAAGTCTGTATGTGCACTTCTCACACTTGAATGTGGTGGCTTTTTGTGTGCACATAATGAAAAGGCGACGATTAGTGGTTTTCAAGGGAACGTACAAGCCATCCACCCTTGGAAGTTTTTCTTGCCAATAATCATTTTTAGAATTCTCAATAGGCGAAAGTTAAATTTTTTCTATTGCATTCTCTGACGAAAGCAGCAGAGACTTTGTCACCGAGTTTTTGAATTCAAGCTTTGGCATGGGTTTTGGGTTTTTTGAAGCTGCTACGAAGCAATGAAGTTTCTATGCATTGACAACAGTGCTGTCCAAACATTGAATCTAGAGCGGCCGCCACCACTTCTTTCCACCAATACCGACACGGTAATTGGCGACCCCATTGTCGAATATATCCACGTATGGTTGGCCTGTTGTAATTGTTGAAAGCGTGGGGCTGTTGAACAGCAAATTTGTTTCTTCTTCTCCTTGCTGTACCGTTGCACTGTTACCATTGTGTGGATTGTGTCGTAATTAGTTACGAAAGTAACTTCAGAATTATCCATCCAACGAATCACCATAAAGTCACTTCGTATATCGTATGCATAGTCGGTTTCGTGCTTTTTCAATACTTTTTTTCCCAGTTTTTAAAGGAGCGCCGGCAGCACGATTGGGTCGAACAGTGTTAGTTGCGCAAAAGCCTCTCTTTATCAGTAAGCAGAGCAAGTAATGGGAGGTAAAAAAATTGTTAAAGTTTATGGTGTGATGCTCACAATGAAATCATAGGTTTCTTGTGGCGGATGCACCGAGTTTAAAACTCTTATTGTAAATGCCGGATTAACCCGAATATGGGATAAACTGAAACATGTAGCTGTTGTTAGAGCAAAGTGTCCACAGTTTAGGTGCGAAGAGAATTGGTTTTCCACGAATAAACATTTTCGCTGAATGATGGCCAAAGTAGGGAACCATTATCTCATCAATAAATGCTTCTTAAATATACCAAACTGTATAAAACGGTTTTTGAGCATGTCAACCATACATAAACTACAAATTAAATAATTTCAAATAAGAAGTAGGAGTAATATGGAACAGTTGAAAAAAAAAACAAGTTAAAATGTTTCTACAGAAATGAAACATCTGTTCGGTAAAAAACACACCGCTACTGGTACAAAAAAATATTATATATTCAATGGGACTAGCGCTTCTATTTACTGCCATATAGCGGCACATACATACAGAGTAGTTGGTAAATGGCATAAGGTTCCTTTTTAGTGATATGGTAATACACGGCAATGTTTATATAGTAATTCCAATTTGTTTGTAGATATTGTATAATTAATTTTAAGAAGTTTACTTTTGGACACTTTTTGAACTACCCCTTGTCAAAGGGAGGAGGCTAGCAAATATTTTCAAGCTTTTATATAATATCTTCTTTTTTCGGTATTTTCGTTTTGATTGTAGATAACTTCTTTGTACAATACTAAAACATTGAGCACGTGAATGTTTTTGTGGACACGAAGAGTGATCCCCAGATTTACTGACAACCCCCTTAAAACGAGCTTTAGAAAGAACATTATGGTATAATTTTCGGATAAAAGTGTTGGTTGTGATCTGTATCACGATGTTGTCCAAAGAGGTCCAGATAGCATTCCGATCAATCGTATCAGAGACACGTTCAAAGTCTACAAAAATTGGGTAAAGTGGATTATACCATTCCATTCCATGCTGCCATTTATGTAATAGGAAATCGGCTTTGTCGCTCGTTATTAAATGGTGAATATTGTGTCGATTTACCACTACTTTTTCATGGAAGCGAATGTCATAGTCAAGCGGTTGCTGATATTCTGTCGGCTTCAATACTTACAGAACTTTATGTGGGCACAAGTCTAAAATATTCAAAATTTTCTTCGGCGATGATGTAAAAAGGATGAGTAGTGTTCACTAAAGGTAGTCTTCCGACACTAGGAAGGGTTCCTAAGGACCCATGTTGAGTAAAACTTTCCACCAAATGGTTTGTTGTTGATGCTTTGAGTGCAAAACTAATATCAAAATGATGATGATATGCACTCTGACTCAACACAATGGATTGTTTGTTAGCTTGAAAAATAAAATTCAACTATGTTTTTAAGTTGTTCGATTGTGTAGTTACACGTATTAAATTTGCCGAGTTTATTTGGTTGGTTTTTATAATTACAAATTATTTTAGATTTTTTGCTCTTTGGAAAATCATAATTATTATAACTTTTTACTTTACAAGTTAGAAACACAAATAATTTTTGATTTATATATATTTTACGATTTTTGAAGGCTTTTTTAATAAAAATTTTTAATCTCTTAGTGATTTAAAAAATCTGTTTAAAAATCGTATTTTACATAAATACAGGTTAGTATGGGTCG
Organism: Gymnocheta viridis; assembly: GCA_956483585.1. Taxonomy (NCBI): domain Eukaryota; kingdom Metazoa; phylum Arthropoda; class Insecta; order Diptera; family Tachinidae; genus Gymnocheta; species Gymnocheta viridis. Next base: position 63,238,002 of record OY101441.1, on the reverse strand, counting down.
AAATGAAATACTCTTTTCCGAAAGATCTTTGCATAAAATCATAAAGAAAATTAAATGCGATATAAAATCAGCGGTTTTGATTTTTAGTTTAAGTAGTCTAAAGAAACTTAATAGTGAAATGCAAACTATTTTTAAGATTTATTGATTTTGAAGCATTTTTAAAACATATCAGATATTTTATCAATTTTATGGCGATTTTCTATTTAAGCACATTTTTGTCATATTCAAGATAAAAGGTTTTCCCCATATACGTTGTAAATACTTGAGAATTAGACATTTTAATTCATCTCTGAATATTTTTAGATATTCCGGCAATTTTCGAATCTTTCGCGGTTTTTAATTTTTTTTATATATAAATTTATAACAATTAAAATTTTTGTTTTTATTTTTAGCAAATTTTTTCATTCCGATGTAACTTGGTACCTAAATAATTTGTAATCTGTCATATATGTAGCTCATTGGATAGCTTTGATTTTCTTGCAAATATATGGGATAATTGTACAGATGTTAAAATTTTTTGGGGATATGGTGTCATTGAGCCAGTTTATACATTCCATGAACTATAATACAGACTATGATGGTCTGAGACATAAAGATCAGTAGTAGTAATTTTTAAATAAAGTAAACAAATACACTACAATAAAACAATTTTGGAAATTTGAGCGTCAAAGTATAAAACTAAATGAACTGAATAGGTTTTGTAACTTATAACTCTTTACATATTAATAAATGGCAAATTTCCTCCTTCTACTTGCTAAAGTGTGAAGCCATGACATGTCATTGCTAAAGGAAGATGTCACAAATCTAATAAGCATATAAGCCGCATGTGTTGTAATATATTCCGTGTTATTTTGTAATAGATTTTTATCTTTAATATAAATTTTTCGGCTTAGAGACTTACGAAATAAAAGACACAGAAAAAACCAAAAGATACGTAGATGAACAGAAAATGTCGAAGACAACATGACAGACATAGAAAGTGGAAGCAAAAAAATTATTGCTAATTTAACGTTAACAAAGTAAGTACATAAGCCTCAATAACAAGAAACTGTTTTAGATGTTTATTATTTTCGGTCATATAATCACAAGCAATCAATAATGATAGAAATCTAAATTGTATATGAGCAATAATGATATTAGTGAAAGCTATTGTTTTTATTTTGTTGTATATAAGCAATTTTCTAATGTAATTATCCATATATAATAGTATTACTTGTAGATTTAAATCTAAATGGCAAGTTTGAAAATTGTGAAGCTACATAAAAGCAAAACAGACAGTTTATTTCATTATAAAATCTACCATTATGATTTGAATGCCGTAAACTTAAATGATTATAACTAATATAGAAAATATACAAAATTGTTTATATCATAAGACCTTAAAAAATAATGATTATAGTACACGGTGGTTCATTTATTCTTTAGCAAGGCGAATTCATAACAGGTAATTGCATCACGGCAACAAATACAACCACTGACATTTTATTTGTGTAAAATATATTCAGTATTGTCAAAAACAGCTGGCATAAATTAAAGAAAATATTATTTATTTTATTTATTTATTTACTAAGATATTATTACAATTTAAATTATAATAAATTCTATTTACTATATAGCACTAGCGACAGAGGCTATCGGCTTAGGAATGATATAAGAGGTTAAATTATAAGATTAACAATTAGTATTAATAATAAAAAACGAGACTAGAATAAAATTTGCAGATTTTAAATTTTATGTTGAATATTCAAATGGTTTAGAAAAAGTTGGTGTTATTTATATTGAGGTCCGATGGGTTTTTAAGAATGTTGATGATGTCTTCAGTACCACAAAATCTGCGGCGAATAACTTTTAAAGATGTGCAGGTCGAGAGAAGGTGAGTAACAGTTAGAGGTGAGTTGTTGCAGAAGAGGCATATGGGGTGGGGATCTCTTGATAGTAGATATTCGTGGGTAAGTTTTGTATGAGTTAGGCGAAGTCGAGTAAAACATTTGTTTTTGAGGCAGCTAGTTGTGTGTTGGAAGTTTCAGCGCTACTTTTCCGGGGTTAATTTTTTTGTAAAGGTGGTCATAGTTTTCCCATTTTCTTAAAAGAGCGTTGTCTAGATGATTTAAAGCCGTTCGTATAATAAAGCTCTTTGAATAAGGGGATGACTGTGAATGTTGGGTACATGTTTGCTTCCTTGGCTGCGAAATCTGCGGCTTCATTTCCAGTTATACCTGTGTGGCTAGGTATCCAAAATATTTTTACTTTATTTTTCATTTGAATAATTAATTGCCGAATTGAGATAATTATTTCGTTGTTATTTTTCATGTTTTTAATCGCTTCGAAAACCGAGCGGCTATCAGTACAAATAACAATTTTTTTATTAATTTTTTTATGGTGTTTGAGAGCCTCAAGGACAGCAATTGCTTCAGCTTCGAATATTGAAGAAATGGAGGGAAGTAAGCCATTCATTTTGGTGGAATTGTTTTCGTCGACAATTGCAAATCCAACATGACATACTGTTTTCGAGCCGTCTGTAAATATAAATTGCCACTCATTTGCTTTCATTTTTGTGGCGACTTCGTTGAATAGTTGACGGTAAACTTCGGGGGCCGTAGTAGTTTTGTTGTAGCAGATTAAATCGTTTATGAAACTTTTGGACTTCAGGAGCCAGGGAGCAAAATTTTCTGTTGTGACATGACATTTGCTTAAGTCAAATTTTTTTGTTAACTTATACAGATGAGAAAGTGTCGATGGAAATTTTTGCTCTTTCTTCTTGTTTTTCAGCATTAATACATGTTTACTAAGTATAGTTTTTTTGGCGGTTAAAATTTTATGTAGCAGACGAAACTTCAATTTGTTTGCATGTATTTGCAACTCTTCAGCTCCGGCTTCTGCGTGTAGATTTCTAACTGGTGTTGTGCGGAATGCCCTCATGCTCGTTCTTAATGATGTGTTAAAAATATTTTTAACTTTTTGCAAGTTAGATTTAGCCGTTTTGCAATATATTGGTAAGCCATATTCTATTTTAGATAAAATTACAGTTTTAACAAATCTAATAAGAGCATTAGTATGCATAAGACTTTTTTTGATGCTAGGAATTTTACTATATTTAATCTACTTGTTAATTCTTGTTTAAGATAGTTACAATGATATTTGAAAGTATATTTATTATCAAAGTTTAAGCCTAGTATTTTACAATATTCTACATTGCTTATATTTGTATTATTAACTGCAATGTTAATGCTACTGCAGTTGTGTTTTCTGCAGATGTGCAGATGTTTTGTTTTTTCAAACGAAATATCTGCACCTGAATGTGAAGACCAGGTCGAAATTGACTGTAAAGCGTTTTCAAAATTATTTTTAATTTCAACCGATGATTGCGAATTTGATATTATATACAGATCGTCTGCATAAAGGCAGTAATCGATTTTTTTATTAGCTGACAAAATGTGACATAAATCGTCAAAAGCAATGATAAAAAGCGTCACTGAAAGTGGCGATCCTTGAGGGATGCCATTTTCCATAAAAAATAATTTTGAAATTGCGTTATTGGTCTTCACTTTGAATTGTCGATTTGTTAAAAACGACTTAATTAATTGAAACATTTTGGGGCCTATTGACCAGTTTGATAATTTTCTTAGAACAATGTGCACCCCGACTCTATCGAAGGCTTTTATAAAATCTATGGAAAGTATAGACGTATGTCTTTTAGAAGATCGATTTTTGCATATAATGTGATCTAAGTATAATAACGCGTCGATTGTACTAAGGCCAGACTGAAAACCAGTTTGATTATTTGATAAAATTTTATGTTTCTTAATGAACCACATTAAACGAGATGATATTATCTTTTCTAAAATTTTTGTCATGCATGGTAACAGTGAAATAGGTCTGAAAGAGTCAATATTTTCCATAGATTTACCGCTTTTGTGGATGGGAACAACTAGGGCTGTTTTAAAAAACTGCGGAATTATTCCAGAGTCGAAAATTTTATTATATAATTTTAATAAGCGCTCTTTGAAGCAGCGGGGCGAATTTTTGAGCATTGGGTACGGTATATTGTCTAGTCCGGGTGTCTTCCCTTTAGAAGTTTCAAGACTGTATAAAATTTCTTCATAGTTAAAAGGTTTCTCTAGTTCTAACGATTTTAAAGGGCAAGAAGTAACATTAAGAAGTGAGAGAGTTTGTAATTTATTATTGGTAAATGCCTGAGGAAAGTTACAGTCTTTCGAAGTATCTGACCAATGGCTACCGAAAGCGTTTGCAATGTCGTATGGATCTGTTACAAAGTTTCCGTTCAATTTGATAGACGATAGTGCAGTTGGCCTAAAATTTCCGGTTAGTTTACGAATACCTTGCCATAAATTGGCAGACGATGAAGTTGGATTAAGTTGTTCTGTGAAATTTTGATAGGCTTTCTGCTTGGCAGCTTTTTTGGCTCTATTAAATAGTGCATTATGTCTTTTATAATTAATTAGGTTTTCTGTGGACATATTTTTTCGAAACTTTGTCCAGGAGTCTTGTTTTTTATCCCTAAGTTGCTGTAATTCAGTTGACCACCAGGGGAGGATCTTAAGTTTTTTTTAGAATTACTGTGTGTTTTTGGTATGCTGCCATTGGCAGACTGATGTATAATTTTTCTAATTATTGCTGCTTCCTTATTAATATTGTCAGATATAGAATAAAAATTGCTGTACTCTGAAATTTGAGATTGGTAAATGTCCCACTTGGCATTCTTAACGTTATACCTAGGAATTGGCTTGTATGTTTTCTGATTAAAAAAATTAATATCTGTACAGATAGGAAAGTGGTCACTATTGTATAGATCATTGATGACGCTCCATTTACTGATTGGTAAGAGTGAGATAGACGCTAATGATAAGTCAATGTGAGAAAGGGTATTGTGAGTACTTAAGTGGGTGGGAGACCCATCGTTTAGGACGAAAAGGTCGTGATTATTTAAGAACTGCTCAAGAAGAGCGCCTCTGCTGTTCGTTGTTGGAGACCCCCATAATGGGCTCCAAGCATTAAAATCACCGGTCATTACGATAGGCAGCTTAATATTTTCTATCAGATGAGGTAAATCTGAGGATTTTATTTGATTTAGTGGGGAAAAATAAACCGAGAAAATCGCAAAAGTTGTTTTGGTATGTATTTCTACACCAACTACATTGAGAAAATATATTTTTTTCTATTGTATTATATATCAATTTGTATTGTGAATTGTGTTATTAAATATTTTTTTTTTGTTTTAATAAAAACAATCTGTATAAACTTAAAACTATGAAGGCACCAGCATCAGAAATGAAATTTCAAAATTAGATTCAATTACTTTTTTTAAATATGCTATTCCATACTTACGAATAGAACAAATGATTTTTAATTATTAATTTTAAGCATTTTGCAAAATCCCACCTGCAAATCTCTGCTTGATTTTTGAACTTTTAATCTCTTGTTTAAATGTCAACATTCGCTTGATGTAGCTAAATTTTTAAATCTTTATATTCAGATTAAAGAGCTTTGATTCTGCTTCTTTGTATATTTTTCGGCGTTCATGGCAAAAATTGAAGGACTAAAATTTGTTTTCAATTTTAGTTGCATTAGTTTTTAAAATCAAGTTTATAGAAAGTACGTATAAAACGCACTACAAAAAGTATTTATAAACATATTTAGTTTGAGTCTCTTGCACCGTGTGAGTGTCTTGAACCATTGGTTCTTCGTTATTGGTCAATTCTTCCCAATAAAACAAAGATGTGGGACCATTGCAGACTAGCTGCGTCAAAAGCCAAGACTCAGTTACATTACATGACCCGTTGTTGCTTTTGTCTAACAAATCCGTCCTATAAATTTATTTAAAACGAATTTAAAAGTTTATTTTTAATACACTTATGCTTATTTCCAGGAAATCTTTTTTCACATTTTTTGAAATTTCACTCACATCTTGTGTTTCGCAACAACAACTTTAACTTCCGCATGTTGCTATATTGGTTTGCAGAAAGTGATGGGAACATATACGAGGGCGGATTGATACTGAAAGTACTTAGAACTAGATGGCAGCACAAACACATAAACATTTTTTTTAAATTGCGACCTGTCAAATGTCAGCTGTTAAAATTTCGCCCAGATTCATCGATCAGTTTATTTGTTGTAGTCGTTTGAAGTAAGCTACTTTTGTGTTTCTTGAAAATGGAAAAAGTTAATTTCTTGCAGTGACTAAACACTATTATTTGAAAGGGAAAACGACGAAAGAGACAAAAGAAAAGCTCGATAAATATTACGGTGAGCCTGCTCCGTCAGATTACATGGTAAAATTTTGGATTGCTTGCTGAATTTAAATGCGGACGAACAAGCACTGCAACAATACCATCAACAGGAAGGCGAAAAGAGGTGGTTACTGAAGAAAATATCAAGAAAATCCTCGATATCGTTATGAATGATCGCCGAGTCAAGTTACGTGAGATTGTTGAAAGGGTAAATATATCATATGAACGTGTGTTCAACATTTTGCATGATCATTTGCATACGAAAAAGCTAACGGCAAGATGGGTGCAGCGTTTGCTCAGTGTCGAACAAAAACGAGTACGGCAGACTACTTCACAGCGGTGTTAATTTTTGGCGTCGATTAATAACTGTTGAAACGTGGGTCCACCACTACACACTTGAAACCAAAAATCAATCGAAATAACGTGTGGAAGCTGGTGAAAGTGCTCAGAAGAAGGCGAAGACAGTGAAATCAAAAAAACCACCACATTTAAGGAAGAAAAAAGTGATCTTTCTTCAAGACAACGCACCAGTGCACACAGTATTAGATACGATGCTAAAATTACGTGAAAAACAATGCGAATTGGTTGATCATCCACCTTATAGTCCAGTGACTTTTTCCTGTTTTCAATCTTGAAAAAATGGATTGCAGAAAAAGATTCATCTCAAATGAAGAAGTGATTACCGAAACTAACGCGTATTTTGAGGGGTTCGCAAAATCGTATTATTCAGATGGTATAAAAAAGTTGGAATATCGTTTAATAAGTGTATTGAGCTAAAAGGAGACTATGTTGAGAAATAAATGGTTTTTGAAAAAAATTGTTTTTTTCTTACTTAGGTAGCTTCAATATCAATCCGCCCTCGTAAGTGCACTTGTTCGTAAATTATGTCCGCAAATCTCACTCCACTAAATCCTTCTTCCAATGTCTTTCGGCGTATGGAACAAGGTACCACTTCCACGTTCATATTCGTTTTTGCGCACAGCACAGGTACGCGTACTCGTTTTATTTTAATTTCACTTTAACTTGAATTTTTTCAAACAATACCTGAAAACTTTCTACATAACATTTTTTTGATTATATCCAAATGTAAACAAATATTGACAGAACGAGTAGCATGAGTAGGTAAGTATCGCTCGAAGCAAGTCTGAAAGCAAAAGCTTCGTATGCACGATTTTTGATAATTGTGTGTTAGTTGCGTTGTCAACTTTTGAATTTTAAAAAGCACTGAAAGAAAAAGCGCATATTTCCCAAAATTTAGCACTAATTTGAAAAAATCAAATGTTTTCTATGCTTTTTGTTATTTTAGTTTATATGCGATGTATGAAAACGACATATGTTGGACAAAGCCGCCGTTTATCTGATAGCAATTACTTTAAGAAATTTACGGGATTTGAAGGAAGTTAAAGGATCCAAAATTGTGCTCATATATATTTCGTTTCCAAGTGTAACATTAACTGAAATTTTGAGTAATGGAAGAGTCTTTTGTGAGTCAAACATTACCTTCAAACACTTTCATGCTAACAATAAAACTAAATTGCATTAGAATATAAAATTTAAAACTAATTTTTTTGATTCTTCTCATAACAATACGTCAATTGGTTGATGCAATGTTTCGCAACTTTAGATATCTATGCTAAATACTGTGGCAGAATGGTTTACAATCATTATAGCAATTTTTAATTCTTTTTTAAAGTTGTTATGAATAATTTGTATCGCTAAGTCTACAAACATACCCTTTTATATACTAAATATCTAAAATATAATTTTAGGAATATTTACTCAAAAAGCATTGAAAATATTTCTATACGGGGTACTATAAAGGCGGACTTAGACTTACTCACAAACTTCTCTTGTGACCTTTTGATTTTTGGTGATTTTAATGTATATCACACAAATTGCAATTTCGTACCTACTAACACACCCATTAATGAGATGTACCGACATTGTTTGCTTGCAAAGTATTCCATTTACTTAACGCAGGTCCAGCCCTCAACGGTAGGCATTTTACTATCTAATTCCAATATCCCTTTTTCATACTTAGAGTCACACCCAAACATTTTACAGTCAGATCATGGTCCATTTTCCTGTTCCATTTATGGACAGTTTCAAAATAAATTAAATACATTAATTTTGTATAATCGTGCAGACTGGCCAACAAATACAGTTTGGGTGGAAATTGAAATTAGACGCCAAAACATTGACCAAATAGAGTGTATTCCTAGCATCGTAGATTTATTGCTAAATAAATTTATGTCAATTGTTAAAGTTGCTTTTAGCAAGATTCCCGTACAGAGGAAAAATTCGTGACAAAGGGAAGTAGTAGTTTGTCATCCGTACCGTTCGCACGTGTCCCTTTCGTTGTCCGCGTTTATTGTGTTCACTATCCCTGTTTAAGTGTTTTAAAAATTAAATGTTTTCGTCCGCGGCATACATACATACATATATATTTGTTTAAAACAAGCAATAACATAAAATCAAAAAACTCAAAATTTAAAAATATTGCCCATAAACTTATCAAATAACAAAAAAAACAAAAACTAAAAACTCATAAAATAATTTAACAATTACAACATTCTTACATGATAAATAAATAAAACAAAAACAAATAAAAACAGTAAAAATAAAAGAGCTCTCTGAGAGAACAGTGTTGGAACAGCAAAACCAGTGTTGGCACAACGGGTCGTTTTTTGATACAATGACCAGATCAGGGCTTTTATGGCTCTTTTTTTTTAGCATTGTTATTGTGCTTCCCATGTGACAAAATTCCAAATTAGGTTATTTTACTGATGCATTGTGTTAATTGTTGTTAGACTGTTCAGTGACGAAGGTATAACACTGGTCACTGAGCAGTTATAATAGCAACAATTAACAACACTGTTATCAGTAAAATAATACAAAAAAACGCTCGATTTTAATTTTCCTACCATTGTTATGACAGGGCGATTCAAAATTGACTTCTGCAACATACGTGGGCTGAGGGCGAATTTCTTCTCTGCCTATGCTCACGTTTGTGTCCATCGGCCGGACGTCTTCGCCTTATGTGAGACCCAGGTATCTGAGGATGCTGATCCACAGGATTTTCATATACCAGGGTATCACCTCCTATCACTTTTTAACCTTCACAGAGGCCTTGCACTTTATATACGAAATGAAGTAGTGTACCAGTGCCAGCAATCTTTAGGCACGAGTGATCCGGAATTTAGCTGCCTCTGGGTTAAATTCAAAATCAGGTCACATTCATTACATTTCGGGTTCCTATATAGAAGCCCAAATGCGGAAAGGGATAAAACTTTTTCTGGCTTCGATGCCCTTTCCGACTCCATATCGAAGATCCTGGAAAGTTTTCCGGACAGTGAAATTGTTGTTGCTGGTGATTTCAATGTTCACAACTTATCTTGGCTCCACCATTCGAGCCACACAACCCCAGAAGGCCAATATGTTGAGTTATTTGCAGCGCACAACCACCTAGCGCAACTAGTGAATGAGCCAACACATATTTCGTGCGTTGAAGGGCACCAACACAATACTCTTGACCTGTTTCTAACTTCACACCCTCAAAAGTATGAAGTGAGCGTAAATGCACCTCTCGGTAACTCGGACCATTGCACCATTTCCGCCTCCTTTTTGACTTCAGAACTTCACAACGTTTCTCAAACAGCTACGAAACGTACAAAATACATATACGAAAAGGCTCGTTGGGCTGAGCTCAACGCATTCTTTAGGCATTTTAACTGGAAGCTTTGTTTCTTAGACAATAATGTCAATGCCATGGCGGAAATTGTTGAAGGCGTAATTTTGCAAGGAATGAAAGCTTTCATTCCATCTAAGCAAATATCCATTAAACCTAGAGCGAAATCGTGGTTTAATGTGACGTGCAAAAATGCAGTCAAATCCAGAGAGGAAGCATTCAGTATATGGCGTAATAACAAAAATGCCGATACTGATTCGCTGCGCTAAAGGGCGAGATCTTCATGTGCCAAAGTATTAAGGCAGCAAAAAGCTTTGTACGAGCAGTGCCTTCGTGCTAAAGTTCTTAATGCCCCTCGGGGTAGTAAGAGCTTTTGGTCATTCGTTAAAAGAGTAAAGGATAATGCTAGTTCCACAATTCCAGCTCTTTTAAAGGACGATCAAGTATTCACTAACCCGGTTGATAAAGCTAACCTTCTGGCTGAATTATTTGCAAGTAACTCCCACTTGCCGGAAAGCACTCAACCACTGCCCGTGCTTGAAAGAGTATCTGTAACTATGCCAAGAATATTCTTTCGAGCCCGTGCAGTTAAAAAGGTTCTAGCAGATCTCAACATAAATAAATCTCCTGGGCCGGATGGTATTCCAGCACTGGTCTTGAAGCAGTGCTCTTCGACGCTAGCGCGTCCGTTAGCTAACCTTTTCAGTACATTGTACCATGCTGGTGAATTTCCAATGTGTTGGAAGGTTGCTAATGTAACGCCAATCCCCAAAAAAGGAGAGGCTAACAACCCTGAAAATTACCATTCTATTCACCATTTTGGCGAGAGTAAGGTGGTGGCTCTAGATATTTCCAAGGCGTTTGATAGAGTTTGGCATGGTGCACTTCTGTCAAAACTTATTGCTTTTGGTGTCGGTGATGTCTTCTCTCGATTTATATCAAGCTTTCTCAGAGATCGCACTATACGAGTTGTTATAGAAGGGATCTCATCAAACGAGTTCAAGATTAATTCAGGGGTACCGCAAGGATCCGTTCTTTCTCCCACACTTTTTCTTATTTTCTTAAACGACCTTCTACTTCAAACTTCCAATCCTATCTACTCTTTTGCAGATGACAGCAGCATGTGCCATTCATATTCATTCAATAACAGACCAAGCCTGCCGGAGATCGCGGCAATGAGGCAAAATATGAATTATTCGATAAATAATGATCTTTTAGCAATCCATGAATGGGGACGTGCGAATAGGGTCGAATTTAATGCTCGCAAGACCCAGTGTTGTATGCTTACACACAAATGTACGTACAATCATGCTGCTTCATCTGTAATAATGGGTGTAGATATTGAGGAATCAGAAACTCTTGATGTTCTTGGCATGAAAATTAAATGTGATGTTCGATGGACTGATCATATTTTTCAGGTTTCAAAAGAAGCATTCAAGTGCCTCGGCTTTCTAAGACGGTGGAAGAGATACTTCACTCCATCTGATCTCCTTAATATTTACACCACCTATATCCGACCGAAAATGGAATACAACTCTCATGTATGGGCCGGTGCTTCAAAGTCTATTTTGAAGTTACATCGGTGACAGTAGGGTAGCCAACTCTATTGACTCACTGGAGCATCGACGCAATGTGGGATGTATTTCACTGTTTTATCGCTACTACAATGGAATGTGCTCTAATGAAATCAGGGAACTTATTCCCGAAACCCGCTCATTTGTACGAACAACACGTTCTTCGTTAAGAGCGCATCCATTTGTGGTTGATATGCCAGTGGATCGCACTACGCATTACAGAGAAAATTCGTTCTTTAGTCGAACAGTTCGCATGTGGAATAAACTTCCTGCAGAGGTCTTTCCTGTTACTTTCAGTGTGGGAAAGTTCAAATCGAACGTCCACAAACACTACTCCCTTTATCCTCCTTCCTATAACCAATTTTCCTAGTTCCGGCACAATGCATTGCATATGTAGGGGTCATCCCCTGAGTGCTGGTCGAAGTTAAAAAAAAAAAAAAAAAATACATCTAAGAAATAAATTCAAACGTAAAGTTCATAGATGCATGGATTCAATTTACAGAGTCCACTTAAACGGTATCTTAAGACAGTGAAGTAGTTTAATTGAATTCCGCCTTAACAAGGATAGAAATGAATTCTGCGCAAGATGTATTTCAAAACTACCCCCGGGGTAAAAAAAACCTAAAAGCTAACAAAAGCTTTAAAAGAAAAGAACACGTATTGTTCAGATCTTATTAGTAATAATGAAGTTTTAAAAACCGGTGCAGAAAAAGCTAATGCAATTATAGATACATTTCTTAACTCACACACTATTACTATCAATAACCCATCGCCTCAGGATACATGTGTATCAGATTTTATTAATTGTCTCGATAATAATACTCCTATTGGTAGGAAAAACTCCTATTGAAAGCAATTATAATTTCCTTACGGGAAATGTTGTACCAATTGTCGTGAACGTTTTTGTCCTATGACTGGTGAAAATGGGTATGGTACAAAAGTTCCTGAGTCGTGACTGGTGAAAAGAAGACGTTTCACAAAACTAGAACAAGGGCTTACAAAATTCCCTCACTCAAAAAAATTTATGGGGATAAATTACATTAATTAAGGATATTATAATCTGATTAAAATAAAAATGCATTTGTTGATTAGGAACAAACAAATTTTTAGAAAGTTATATTAATCTAAACCGAAGTTATTCCCACTGGAAAATTAATACCTGCCATATGGAGTACATTCTATTATCGATTTTTAAGAAATGACAACAGGCACTAAGGACACTACCGCAGGACAAGTACGTAAAGGTTAGGTCTAGAACCTGCCTAGAATCTTAATTATGTCAATTGACCCCTCTAATGACAACACCATGCAAAAGTTACCGGCTCCTCTCATATAAAGCTCCGGAACTCGAACCGATTGCTAGTCCCTAGAAACCAGTCACGTGACGTATCCTGTGACATGTTGTTTTCTCTCTAGGGTTTAAATGTAGCATGGAAGCTGAAACAAGTACTTACGTAGCAAAAAACAAAATTAAAGGAGCACAAAAACTATTTTTGTACCATAATACCGACGCCTCCATTCTATAACATTCTAAGTTGAAAATGTGAGTTTTGAGTTACGAGCTCTCAAAGTTTTCACGCGATATCTCATAAACTATATAAGATACGCCATTTGTTCTTTCACTGTTTTTAGTAGAAATTGATTAGAATTTTAATAGTATTTTCTGAATTTACAAATTTTAATTGGATCATAGCTAAAAATGATATAAAATGTTTTAGCACGGTGAAAACATTGGCTATAGGTCGTCTAAGTGTACTTAGCATGTTTTTGATAGGTATATCGTTTTTAAGTTAATCACCTAAGTATACATATAATATTTTAGTTTGGATAAACATTTTAGAAAATTATATTTTCCTACATAGACGAATTTTTAGTTAAAATGTTATACAAAAAAAACTATTATTTTCTTTTTAAATTAATTTTATTCGTAAAACAAAAAAGAAAATTAAATATGTATAATAATTCAGTTCAAACAAAAATTAGTTATAAGATAAATTCAAGGTTACTTAAAAATAATTATAAGAATAAAGATAACAGAAACAGTATTAATTCAGTATAACATTAAATAAGTAGAAACTATATTGTATTATTCAGTCGTCATTATCTGACACGGCTACATATTCTTTTCCATTAAAACGATTAACTTGTCTATAGAAATTTTGGTAAAATTTTGGAATTAAATTTTGATCACACAGATATAAAAGATCTTTTCGTTTTTCTTCCGTTATAGGAAATCCGGATATTTTCTTTTCTTCTCTTCTCTTCCTAGTTTCATCATATATGTTTATTTCTTTGAAATTCTCATAAAATTCATATTTATAAAATAATTTATAATTTTGTTCTTTATAAACTCTTATTTCTCGAAATTTTGATAGACATAATTTTTTATTTTGTATATTTTTGTCCAATTTGTTACAGAAGCAAATTGCTTGAAATCCAAAAAAATCATCATGGTCCATTTCAATTACATTGTATAATGGCGGTGTTTTCTTAGCATTTCTTATCACGGAGTACCATTCTATCGGCGTGTATATTCTTTTATTTTTCTTGCACTTCTCTATAAGTGCATGAACACCATCGCCTTCATTTTGAGTATGACCCTTTTCTAAAAATTTGTGACTAATATGGATTTGTAATTTTTGTGCAATCCATACATACATAGAGAATACAATTTTATTTTTGTTTTGACCTCCACAATTGTCAGACCATAAATTAAACTTAGTTATGCCGAATTCTTTATGTTTTGTTGATATAAATTGAAATAAACAAGTGGCTACTTCTATCGCACCTTTCTTTGCAATTATTTCATCCCATACAAAACAAGATGCTATATTGGAACCAAGCTCGAAAATTGTGAAGTTATAAGCATGTAATTTTCTTTTGTAGTAAAAAGTGCTCACTTCAGCACAAGGTGATGAAAAAATTTTTTGAAAATCAAAGCAAACTGTAAAAACATTATCGTTTTCAATACACTCTTTTTTGTCGTTATCTTTCAGTTCTCTAGATTTTTGTTTACAAAATAAGTGGTGATTGAATTGAAATTCAATTAGCTTTTTTCCTTCTTCATCAGAGCTCTTGAACTTTTCGCATAAGTCGCATAAATCCTTTTTTGGAATATATAATGAAATATTGAAAGAATCTTTGAAAACATCGCGATATTGTCTTAATGTCGCTTTTAAGCTGATATCAATTGACTTTTCGGAGAACCAAATTTCATATAAACGATACATTTCAGTAACCGACGATATTTCACCATCCAAGTACTTTTTTTGTACTCGTTGGCGACAGTAGTGTGATTCTACTAAAGGAAACTCGTTAACATGCTCTATAACGCGAATTTTCTATATTTGTGCAAACTTTTTTCTTGTGCAGTGTTATTAAATTTGCTATAAAAGCGATGTGTTATATTCGCAGTCACTCCCGGGATATGCTTCTAAAAAATCAATTACTTAATATAAAAAAATTTAAATATATTAATATAAATATATCACATACCTAGTGAATCAGAATTTTCACTATTTTCATTATCAAATTAAGACGATTTTTCGTTTCCTGGACTAGTTTGCTCTTTATTTCCTGTCAAAAAAATCCAATATAAATAAGCACAACATTTAACTTTTTCCAAACTAAAACATCTTATGTACACTTACACGCACAAAATTCTTTTTTTAATTCGGGAAAAAACCTTTTAACTACACTTACAGACACTAAAAAAAGCACACTGAACATACCAAATACACATAGAAAACACAACGTTAAGAAATGTCCCTCCCATAACATACTAAGTCAATTTAGTTTTCAAGTCAATTTAAAATTGTCCAAGCAAAAGTATTCTAAGTGTACTTACCACATTTTAGAATGGAAAATTTTTACGACTATGTGTGTAGTCTAAGTATATTTATGCCTATAACTTTGGAACGGATCGGCCCATCTTAACCAAATTTTTACAGTATTTAAATTAGAGAACGTAGGATTCAAAAATTCAGGAACATTAAAAACGTTCTAAGTACACATAGAACGTTATAGAATGGAGGCGTCGATATATCAACTAACAAATAAAAATTCTATCAAAATGTGAACGTGTTTTACTTTACTTAATTTTATTTGCAAAATATTTACGATTAGTCAAGGAGTTTATAGATTTAATAAGAAAGAATGCATTAAACACGTTAATTACGTGTTTTTTTGAAAACAATATTTTTTAAATAATTAAAATTAAAAACTTCGATTGCACCGAATAATCGAATATTGATTTGTTTTTGTACATTTTTTAATCATGATTCGTGATTTATGAAGAATTTCAAAGCTTGCTGCTTTTGACTAATTGCCGTATCGCAGTCATGTCCTGATTATTAATTGCCTAAACTTTTACTTAAATAAAGTTATTGTAACAAACACGAACTTAATTATGATCAATAAAGTTTAGTTCCATTTAACGAATCTTCATGATGTTAAGTTTACTTTATATGTTTATTTTAATTTGTGTACAATCAGTAGAAAACAATTAAACAAACATCAAAAAACCAGTATATTCAAAAAGTAAAAGCTTGTCGTTTTTTACTAAAATAACTTAGAAGTCTCAACTTTAATTAAGTGGGTAATAGCGCGGCTGTCCGCCACTTGTCCCGAAAACAAAAGAACAAAACCATCCAAGTGGAGTCTGACTCACATGTGTTGGGTTCCTTACTTATTTGAGTGTAGGGATCCCCTAATTTTTAACCGAGTTACATTTTTTGTATATTTGTCAATAAAATGGTAATACAAGTACTATGAGAAATTTCAACGTCTGCATGTTCGCAGGAAGCAAACCTTTTATCAAACAGATGATAAGCTGTTTCTGAATCGCTAGAATGATCTTCGCACTATACTCGCTAGAGTACAAAAAAATTAAAACTTTTGTGGTGATATGATCTCTCATGTTACTAATTTTTTTAACAAAAACATGATGGTAAATTTATAAATTTTTTTTTATCAACAGATTTTTTCGTTCTTGTAATTTTTTGCACTCTTCGTTTTTATGCAGGCTACATACTTTGCAACGTGTTTATGCAACCAGGAATATGTCATTGTTGGTTGCATAGTGTGTAGTCATGTTTATGCTCTTATTTCGTGTTGCATTCGAGGTTTCATAAACATCAAAATATTTTGATATTTTCTGGTTGTATTGATGTTGGTTGCATATTGTGTTGTCGTGTTTATTCTTTTAGTTAATGGAAAACCAGCAAGGTGTGCATATAATTGTTTTTTTTTTGGTAAGTGGAAATTAAATTCAATATATAAATGTTTAAATATTAAAAAAACAAAATATATAAATAATTGTGATAGGTTATTTTTGGTAAGAATAAATATTGGTGTACTCTTTTGAGTACAACGGGATAATGAAAGTGATATTTATTTTGAAGTAGATTTTAGCTTTGTACGATTGATGTTAGCATATTTTTTGGCAAAAGATTTGAAAACATTTCCGCTGCTATTGATTATGATAAAAATCAAAGTCGAAAAAAATCATGATTTTACTATAATTCTTTGAAATACTGACCGCGACACAGATGAGGAGAAAATTGATGAAGGCAATTTATTACGTAATGATCTGACAAATGTTATTCCAGATGAATTGGAATTACTTTGCATTAGCGACAGCAAAAATAGCATCTTCTTAGCGGATTTAGGAAAAAGGTCAATGAATATGGAAGCGCCAAGTACCAACTTCTTTAAATCTTTGAAGTATGAAATGGACATATCACCGCAAGGTAAAACACCTGTAGAAAAGTATTGAAAAAAATTCTGGATGGTGATCTTGTGCAGCACACCGAATCTATAAATATATAAAATAATAAGTAATATAATATTGTCTTACTTGTATTCCAAATTGTCTCAAAATATGAATAAAAGTTAATTTAAATTTTACTAACAAACATTAATTAATTTTAATTAAAATCGATCAGTTAGCTTAATAGAAACTATTGCATCAGTATACTTGCATGAGTACAGGTTTAAAACACTTTTCAAAAAAAAAAAAAATTTTTATATAATATAAACATATTATTAATATAAACATATATTGAACTTTTTTGTATTGTAGGGGTGGGTAATACATATTTTTTTTGAAAATTTTAATTGTCGAGCTATTATGGTTCATGAGATAAAAGCCTATGACAGATGAACATACGGGTACATGAAAATATGGATAGGTATCTTACCGAATATAATAGCCTTTCCACAATTTGTGAACGAAACTTTACAAGAGATATCCCGTGACAGCTATGGTATATGACTTTTTAAATACAATTTAGGTATCGCATCAATACTTTGAAGACAGATTTACTATTGTTTCTCCAGTGATAGGCTTTACTGTGCAGCCTTAAAAAAATTTATATGCATCTTACCCTTGAAACTTTTAATTTAATTTTAAAATAATAAATATAGGAAAAAGGAAAATACTACAAACATAAAATGATGCGGAGAATAAAAAAGAGAAAGAAGAAATAGCGAAAGTTTTTGTGTAAATGATTAAGATATACGAAGGGAATAATTCTAAGATATATTTACGTGTGTGATACGGTATGAATACGTGCTATAAAAATATTTTGTTAATTATTCGCCTTATTCATTTCTGCAGGTGAAATTTTTTTGTAGTGTCATTAGTATTTCACATACTCATGCATTATAATTTGATTGCCATATGAATTTAAATGAGGCACAACGATTGTTTTAAAAAGAAAATTTTTATAAAAGTAGCAATTGGGTAGCATGATTTATTTAATTAAACGGCAAAATATGTTTACACTATATTTGTACACGATATTATTTAATATTTCAAATTAACAAAACGGAAACAAGTTTTAAAATTTTATTTCATATTAACAGTGAAATTTGCTCATACCTGAACGTTGACCTCGATGCGGGAGCAGAAAAAGTTGTCCGATTTGGGTAAAATTTTTAGAACTGAACTTTTACACCTAGTGTCGCAATATTTTGACCGGCACCTTTGAAATTTCAACCAAAAACTTTTTTATATAATGGATTGTCACCCTAATGTACATACTTATGTACATATGCATGTATGTTATTTTCAACATTCATTGCTTTGACATTTTATTTTGGGCTAGTGTGAGAGTAGTTTTTGGTTACTCTCATCAGCAAGGTATTTACCCAAAATGTACGGGATTGGACATAAAATAATTAAAAGTGTGTCTAATATTGAGATATTAACTAGAACAGATATTTGTACCAGGCGGCGTAAAAAACTTTAAAGGTATAAAGTATAAAACTATCGATTAGTTTTTAAGTTTAAATGTTATATTATAGTTTTTCCTACTAAATATGTTTGTTCCCTTTTCTGCAAATTATTTTCTACAATTATCTAAAAACTTTCCAAGTATTTTAATAAAGTCTCTACGAAATTATTAAATAGACTTTGTATAAGATATGCATCGATACGCGATTTTGCCGTTACAATATCGATACCGATATCCAAAAAAAATTTCACGATACCAATACGCGTATTAAATCAGAATTCGTGGTAAAAGTTACAAAACGCAAGTAGAGTATTTTTTTTTTATTATTATTCAGAAGATTATTAGTGTTTAAAATTGATATTAATATGATGTTTGTTTAGAAAGTGTTCCCCATTCCCGGGAATTTCAGGTATTCAAATGTACTAAGAATGTCATCATGCTTTTTATAACACATTTATAATATTTAATATAACGTATACTTTTCTCGAAATCTCATTTTGTTTACGGTTCAATTAACAACTGTAAATACCAGGTCCTAACTAACGGCCAAATTTTACAAATGATAAGTGGCACGTAAAGCAAAATCAAAATTTCAAAATGTTTAATTTTTTTCAAATGAATTGAACCATTTATAATGAAAGCTTTATTTACTAACGTTTAATTAAAACATTTATCATTATCTTTTTGTTATTATAAGCTTATAAATGCAAACAAAAGTTTTAAATTGATTTTTCATTTATAGACTATAAAAACCAAAATTCAAGGTCAAGATTTTTTCATTATGTTTCTGTAAACATGGAAACATCAGAATGGATTTATTTAACTTCTGTGAAACGTGATGTGATCAATGTTACGTCACAACATTTTTGTAAACATATTTTAATTAGAATACAACAAATTTAATATTATTCGGGATGTGACTGTCTTCGTTTTATATACAACAACAAAAAAAGTTACTGATTTTATTACATTTTAATTCAGCTTTCGACATAAATCGCGTCTAGATCACCATAATGTATATAATAGGGTATTGTAGTGTTCCATGTAATGTTTATTTTTTTAACAACTGCCAAGAATATTTTAATACAAATATTTTCAGGACAACAGCATCTTCGTTTAAGTTTAGCTTTACAAACAGTTATTATTAAATTTTGTATGGTTGTACCTGATTTATGTAAAGAATTTTTAAGGTTGTTATGTTACTGCTTTTTTCCTAATCAAATCTTAAAGTTATAAATATTCAATCTATTTTTATTAATTAATTTGTAGAAAACTTGAATTAGTCAGTGAACCGATTAATCGAAAATTAGCATATTTTTAACCGATTACACGAAAACGTCGATTTTTTAATCGGGGAAATCGCCGAATTAAATAGCATCCTGAGAAATTAAATACAATAGTATATAACAACATTATGCACAATTAACTAGAATTTTTATTGCCTTTTTATTTATATGTTATCGAGATCTGGATAGGGTTGGGAAAAAATTTAAATAAATATAAGATTGGGTACTATGATGCGAAATACAATTTTTGTTATTTAACTACATATAGATATAAAAAAAGAATATTAATAAGAAATTTATTTATTTAACAGTTTTTTTATACAAAATGTTTAACCGACCACCCATTCATCATCCTATCGACTATCAGTCACACATTATTTATCTTTTGATTTTCAAATAATATTTTATTTCTTGACAATGTAATAATAGTTTTTGCATACGAACAATGATTTTTGAAGTTTGTGACATTGAAATTATTTTCATGATAATTTAATTTTTTTAACTATGAACTTTGCACAACATTTTTTGGTCCCGTCGTTACCCGCAATATATCCAGTTAATACTGTCACTCGTATTCGCCCTATCGTACAATTACATTTAAAACGAAAACGAATGCGTGTGACATAGTGGGCCTGGCAGTAAAATTATATTGACTGCATTTTTTTAAATCGTTTATTTATTAAATTTTCATTACATTTGTTAAAAAAATCGGAAAAAACGTTGACTTTGAACTTAGGGCGCCTAAAATTTACATTTCAGTAACACGTTTTTTTCGGGAATGGGTTATTTACCCATAGCCCAATGTTCCTAATGGTGATGAACCAATCTTGGTTAGTTCTTCAGGGAAACACAGGATGACAAGTCACGAACAGAGATTATATGCCAACCAACCAACGTTTGAAAATTGTATGCGCTAGCAGGTGCCTACAATAATCACCGCTAGTGTGCCCTAAACCTACGCCTGACCGCTTAGCTCCAAGCTATCACATGCTAAACTTTTCCCACTGTTGAAATTAAAGTTTTATGAAGTTACCGATAAAATATTTAGAGTTACAAATTGTTGTTAACTTAAAGGTATGACCAAGTTGCAACCTATGAAGGATTCGCGAAGTTAACTGGTATGGATTTTATGATGTTATTAAAACAATAGACGATGTCTATTTATGGAAAATGGAAAAAATCTATTTTTGTTATATAAAAGATATATTCCCTTTTATTTTTATTTACATAGAAAAAGACAGATTTATAAATTATTATATTAAAAAGTCAATTGTTGGGTATGTCATCATCTATTAACAAATAAGGGAACAAAGCTATTTTTGCTTACAATTATTTGCTACAAACATCAAATATATCTTGTTGAAGTTGGCTCTTAATTAATGCATACCAAGTGAGATTTTGGATTCTCACAGAATAGTATTCAGAAATTTGTAAAAATAAATAGACTTCATTAACAACGAGACAAACAAGAAATTTTTATTTTGTATGGTGATAATTTGAAAGTGATATAACTTAATTAATTTACTACAGAAGCTAGTAAATACGAAAAAAGACTGTTGCACTAAAAATTTACAACAAAGTATTACAACTAAAATTTGACTGTACCCACTTCAAACTGCTTTTTGGAATAAACATTATTCTTCCACATTTTATCAGATACAAAAGGATTGCTTCTTACCAGCTTTTGTTTGATACTTGCTTTTGTTGTTTGCACTTTCTCTATGTCAATATCTTTCATAAATTTCTTTTGTGATTTATAATTCGTGTTTTATTTTAGTTTCCTATAAAGCTAGAATGCTTAAAACTTGAGCAAAATAATTTGCTGTAAAGCGTTTTCAAATTCTTGACTATCAACAAGAAAACAGATTTTAATTGTAATCTTCGATTTGCTTGAAGGCTGCCCTGAAGAAGGAATATATACAGTGTTGGACTTACGCCTAGGCCCTTGAGGCCCGGCCCTATGGTACCCTAATTTAAAGGGCGCTAATATTTTAATTAAAAGTGAAAAATAATGTAAGGGCAATTCAAACTCGAAAATTAATTTTGCCAAGTTTTGCTTTAAACGAGTACGAAATTTCTATTTAATTACATATGGTAAGTAATTCAATTGTTGAATTTACTTTTTAATTAGTAAGTCGACTTTGATGGTTATCGATTCTGACCACCGATTTCATAAAAAATTAATATTCTTACACAGTGATATCAGCAGAAATTTAACAAAATCCCTACATGTCTCGAACAAATTTCGCCGTTTTCCCTACACATACAAAAAAAGTTCCCCACATTTTTTCCCTACTTTAACAATTCATTGAGTTTAATAAAAATGAACATTTTATTTCCATACCTAAAATTTTGTACATTTATATCGCCAGATACAAAATTTAATTTTAAAATAAGGATGCGTTAAGAAAATGGGATCACGGAATAGAGTGAACCAAGCGGATTTTTTTGTCAAAGAACGCATTTGAATAATTAAAATAGCTTAATATATAATTTTAAAAAGTCTTAATTTTTGTATTAAACATAACAAAAATCAAATTTGTTTTTAATTTTTCATATAAAATCTATTCCCAGGAAAATCAGACATTTCTTTGACTTTCGTTGTCTTTAGATATTATATACCGAAAGATGTTTTCTGTAATACTGTGATAAAATTTTATTACAAAATTTTTATATTTATAACATTTACACTTTTGTGTGGTGTTTTACACAATTACACCGCAGTAAAAATTAAAGTATCCCCGCTACAAACTGTTCAGCGGAAGGATCTTTTTTCACCCTGAAAAGGGTAAAAGCTATCTACGGGCAAGTATGGCCCAAGATAGACCTAATGCTCTTGCAATATTGTCTATAGAAGCCCAATTTATGCAATAAGTAAACTATGAAGATTTAATTGATGTTTTTCCCGAGCAAAATATTGAAAGACTAAATTAATAAAATAATTATTTATTTTTGAAAAATAGTATTCATGTTAAAAACTTATATATAAAGTTACTTAAATTTTTCACAAAAATTTTGTTTTTCTATTTTAACTGCATATATATGTACTTTAATTTATTTTATTTAAAACCTCAAATTTCGAAAGAAAGTTATAAAATTCGGAATACATTTTTTTAACACACTCCAACCCCATTCATGTGTAAATTTTTTTTCAATTTGTTGCTTGAAAATTAAAAAAAAAATTTTCAGCATGCATAAAATAATTGAAATATTAATGAAAAATAAGACTGATGTGAATCTGCTTCGAATTGGCCAAAAGATTGGAATAATTATGAGCAAATTAAAAAAAAAACATATATTTTATTTCCGAAAACGTGTTCATTTATAAAAATCTGTCCGTTATCTATAATGTTGTTAAGAAAAAAATATATAAAATATTATTGAAAATATTAATTTAAATGGCGTACAACGAATAATTGAAACCGTGTTACACAAGCCCTATTTGTTTCGTATTCGGTAAAGTGTCGCCCAGTTAAATAAATTAATAAAACTGAATACACACGATAATTTAAATATTTAAAAAATCGATGTGTTTCTTTTGGTGATCAATTATATATAATCTAAAAGGGCGGCAAATAAAAGAAAGCCAAGGAAGGAAGCAAGCCTAAATCCGCAACTGAATGTTTATTGTATATCCCTGACCATAAAGGTTATAGCTACAGTTTCCCTGTTTTGTATAAGTATTACACAAGATAATAAGCTTTTGATGCTTAATTTATTTCATAGAAAAAACGGTGTTTTTCTTACAAATAACTAAGAAAACACATGTATCTTTAAGAGTAATCTTTTAGGAATCCAGCTAAAAAAGCTTTAATATACTACATATTTCTGATGACAAATGATTCTAGATACTGAGAGGGTCAAATACAAATTACCTTTTCAAAAATTAAATTATTTGGTTCCATTAAATTTTTTGCCTAATCACATCACGGATTAGAGGCGTGTAGTTGGCATTGCTAAGACAACTGACAACACAATTTTGCGATTGTTCCATAAAAAGTCTGCAATTTCCCAACGTTGTTCAAGCGTAACGACGGTATGCTACTGACTGATATTGACTCAATATTTCGCACAGAACAAAAATCTATCAATGTCAAAATAATATTTAGAGAACACGTTACCACAGGGTAGACCAGAGATGAAACGTTGTGTTATGGCCTAAATCAGAAAATTTATTTTATTGTTGTTTTCAATAATAGTTCTGACTTAGTCATGAAATTTTTCTTTCTTAAACTGTTTGATTGTTGGTGTACGGGGAGAGAATATTGGGAAGGGGTACACTCTTTCATGTACTTTGAAATTCTCTTGTGTTTTGTTATTCGTAACTGTCAAACTAAAAATGGCTGCAGCTTTATTTTTTGTTTTCTTTTACTTTTCTTTTCTTTCATGGTGGAGAGAGCAAACATTTGTGTACAAAAAAAAAGAATGTGAAGATAAACAAGCAAAATTTGTGAATTTTATTACAAAAAATTTTAGTATCCAAAAATATCCAAAAATTACGGCCGAAAAAAGTACTGAGATCAAAACATAGACCAAGTTCTTGGTAGGTAATATACCATTGCATTTCTAGGCAACCTGTTAGCTTGGCAAAATTTTTCCCATAATTCTTTCCCTTACTAGAAAGGCAAAAAATATTGCCAATCTTACAGGTTGCCTAGAAATGAGATGGTATTGTTCCTATCAAGAACTTGGTCTATATTTTGCTCTCAGTACTCAGGCACTTGGCCTAATTTTCACATTTGAGGTTACCTCTCTTGGGAGACCTTATGTTTCAAGTTTCATTATTTTATGATAAACTGGAGCAAAGTTATGATGGGGTAAAAACAGCTCGATTGGTTTCGTGTAATAATACACATTGTGTGGCCGGAACTTGGCCTGGCGCACTAACGTGTGCCTAGATTAGAAGCTTAGATGGAAACTGAAAAAGAAGCGAAAAATATGTGACATGAACAATTCTAGTTTTCCTGCAAATAGAATAATAATTTATCTGTTAATAAAACAAAGTTTTTAAGAAATAAGAGTTAAATATTTCTAACGGCAGAAAATGGATCAAAACAGAACAAGAAAAATTCTTTGTTTAACTATTTTAGTGTGACAGAGATAGTAAAAAACAACTACAACTACAGTAGAATTCCGTTTCGTGTCATCTCTGATCTACCCTGTGACGTTTCCTCTTAGTTTTTTAGATTCTTTGTTTCATTGTTTATTTTTCTTGCATTTTTGTAAGTGATATTTGATATTTTAATGATATTTGTTTGTTTAACTAGCAACAAAATGCAATATTTATAAGAAATATGTTTCGTTATGTTATTTTTTGTAATAATTATGTGTGGGCAAATTACGACATTCGATATCGAACGAATTCCCATACAAAATTTATTTTATTATGTATGAAAATTTAGTTCGATATCGAATGCCGCAATTTGCCCGCGATTGCCCTAATGCAGCTATTACTTATTAGTTGGTTATTCTGAGCCTTGAACGAATAACCTAATGGCGTGATAGATATTTTGATCTGCGGTAACCTGCAGAGATTATTGCTTTCCCTACTTTAAATAAAAAATCAAAGGATGAAATCAAAGTTACACGAATGTTAGCAGGACCAAACTCATACTTATAACATTCAAGATACATAAACAGAACTTATGTTCAACAAATTTAGTTTAGGTTAATGGGGTAGTCACCATACACTTGGTGGCTCACTTGGGTCCGTTAGTTATGTTCCGTTGTGATACCCTAGTTCAACAAATTTTCTAAATCAATATTTGCCAAACATTCCCCTCAAGGGGGCTAAGACTATCTTGATTCTGGAGCTGTGTTGCCAATTTAGCCTATTAAATGCCATATGTGGCTTCTTGCAAACTCATTTTTCATTAAAAAGTGTATCTATTGTAAATGCGAATTTTCAGCATTTTTCCAAAATTATTTAGATTTTTTGGCTTCCTTTCATGTTGCGAAGATTTATTTTTTTGCATTAATTTGCAGATTTTTACTAGATATACCAATTTCATAATATAAGTATAGGATTTTTTGATCAAAAATGATAAGCGACTTTAATTCTAAACAAATTAATCTTTCTAGAAAAAATGTTTAATATATTCAAATTATTTTTATTAAGTTGGTGGTTGAATAAGAATACAAATTTAACTGCAAAAATTAATATATAAAAACCAGCCGCTGGCGTATTTCGTATTAAGCGAAATCGATTTAACTATAAAATGAACTTAATATGTTGTGTTTTTCTTCCGACGGGGTTTGATGCAATTTGGAATGAATTTCCGTCATCCCACGTCAAATTTGGTTGATAAACAGACCGGTTTCGGCTATGTGCCATCTTATTCATTCCAAATTGAACTTAATATATTGTCATACTGGTATTCTATTTCATTAAATAATTCAATGATGTCAATGAGTTAAACAACTTATTTACTAACCTGCCAATGTTGCCAGCTAACTTAAACTTCTACAGCTCCATCGAAACAACAAATCTCAACATCAGTGAGACCTTTGGTTTCTCTGGTGTCAGTCAATCAGATGCCTATTCTGCCTTCACATCCATCAAATCCGATGCTGTTGGAAGTGATGATGTGCATCCTAAATTTGTCATCACCATTCTGCCGCTACTTTTACCATATATAACTCACCTTTTCAATACTATATTAATGTCAAGCACCTTTCCCTCTGGTTGGAAGCACGCAAAAATCGTACCTATTCCAAAAACTAATACTGAATTTCGTCCGATTGCTATATTATGCTTTCTATCCAAAGCTCTGGAAAGGCTTCTTTATTTGCAAATTACTAAGTTTATTGAAGATAAGAATTTAATGTTTAATAGGCAATCTGGCTTCCGTTCAAACCATAGTTGTATTACAGCTCTGATTGATGTTACTGAACATATACGTCGTGAGCTTGATAGTGGGCAAATTTCATTCCTGTTGCTGCTGGATCATTCTAAAGCATTCGATACGGTGGATCATGCTACTCTAGTTTGGAAACTTAAGCACTTTTTCAACTTTTCTTTAACCTCTGCCAAGCTGGTGTCTTCATATTTAAGTGGTCGTACACAATCGGTATGTGTTAATTCTACATGGTCCTATCCTGTGAGTCTGAATAGAGGAGTGCCACAAGGATCAATTCTTGGACCCCTTCTATTCTCCATGTATGTGAATGATTTGCCGAATCAAATATCCTACTGCAAAATACATATATATGCAGATGATGTGCAATTATATTTGAGTAGTCCCACTAATATGGTTAAAGAAAATATCGAGAAGGTAAATCATGATCTTCAACAAATTCACCTTTGGGCAACAGCGAACGGTCTTTGTCTTAATCCTAATAAGTCAAAATGCCTCGTAATCCACAACAAAAGATCTGTTCCAGTTATAAAAGAAGATATTATTATAAACTCCGAAAAGATCAACCTTGTTTTATCAGCCAAAAATCTCGGCATAATCTTTAATAATCACCTAACCTGGACTAACCATATTAACTCTCTCGTTGGAAAAACGTATGGCAAACTCAGATCTCTGTGGATGACTCAGTTATATACACCACTTAGAATAAGGATATTGCTCGCGAAATCGTATTTAATTCCAGGGTTGTTATATGGTTGTGAAATATTTGCAAATTGTGACGTGGCTAGTAAGCGGAAGCTCAAGGTGCTGTTCAATAATATAGTTAGGTATGTCTATGGCCTAAGAAGAATGGACCGCACGTCTTACTTTGCAAAACAACTACTTGGAATTTCATTTGAAAGTCTACTCAAAGTTCGCATTCTTCTTCTGCTACATAAAGTAATATATACTAAAACACCACCTTACCTGTATGCCTCAATACGGTTCGTCAGATCGCAAAGGGGAAGATATATTATAGTACCCAAACATAGATATCGCGTGTCTGAATGGCAGTTTTATATATATGGCATACGTCTTTGGAACTCTTTACCACATAACCAACAAACAAACAGCAACGCAAACAGTTTTAAAAACTTTTTATATGGTCACTTCTCTGATACATGAATGCCTAATGTTTGTAATCCTAAAATTAATGTTAATTTTTAAGTAATTATGATGTTTTATTATATTATTAATTATACTATTGCGTTGTGAAAGTTTAAACTTACATTTAACATTCCTATACTTTAAATATAAGATATAATCTTGTTGTATAGGAAATTACAAATAAATAAATAAATAAATACAAATAAATACAAATTCGGTCAAATAGTTTATAATTCCACGAATTTATAAATTCAAGCCAAAATAATGACTTTCAAGTGAAAAATTACAGAGCAATACTCAAATATTAAATACATAAATACTAATAGAACAGCATCTTTTTTGGCAGGTGCTGCTAGCAGCAATCGATATCAAGAAATTTCCAAATGTGCTTAAACTATTCCTATAGAAATGGTCGCATGTTGGCGTTGAATGTATTTAAGCCAAATTCAGCTAGCAAAAACATAGTTGCTAGCCCGAATTCATTTACAAACAGTTCGGTGAAACTTAATTATTTAATCATGAAAATAATTATGGGAATAAATTCAGTTTATTATAATGAAACTTGTTGATATAAATATAAAGTGCAGAGAATAAAAAGTAATGTTGGTAAAATAATGATGAATATTTTGAAATGTCTAAAAGTAAAACTATTTCTCATGTTTTACAAACAAATGCGTTGTCTGTTTTTTAAAAAATACATTGAAATTAATTATTGAGTAGTATATCTAGTTCATAAAAAAACAATTTATATTTTACTCAATATGAAAATTGCAATTATTAATTCAAAAGTTAAATTTTATCAACTCCAAAATTAGCACTAATCATTAACATGATAGTAATAGAATTTGATTATTAAAAAAGTAATCTAAACTTCAAGGGAATTTTAAAAACTGAAACAATTTTTTTTACTTAAAAATTCATTATTTTCTAAAAGGTTAAATTTTCCTTTGTTTCCTTAAATGTTAAAAAAAGTTATTAAATTTTAAATTAACTCTGTGTTTTTTTCAGACTCTAGGTAAAAAAAAATAATTTGCAACACATAATAAGTTCGAATTGAAATATACTAAACTAATAAATTTACTAAAATGTTAAAATTTTATTTTCCAATTAAATTTCAAAAAATAATAAAATACTATTTTGCTGGATATATGTTCCGCTAAATTAAAATTAAATTAAATTTAGTTTTCTACATTTATAAATGCAATTTTCTCAAAATTTTATTTTATATATTTAGTAAAATATTGAAAACAAATTGAAATTAATTATTGGGGGTTTTTCTCTATGTTTTATGTACAAACTTTTAGAATTTTTTTAAATATTTTTTAAATATTTTAGCAATTCAAGCATTTTTATCTCTTTACCTTTTGGCTGACTTTTCCCAACTTGCAAATTCTTGACTAATATTTAATTATATTTTTAAATATGCTTCACTTGAATATCGACATTTATTTTTAGAAGCAAATCCCACTGACAGTAAAGTTAGTAAAAATATTACTAAATAAACACTCAGCAGTATTTAAATAAATATGATAAGTACAGATTTCTTTTGTGTGGTAACTTATGGTGAAATTTTAAATAATACAAATTTTTAATACACCCTGAGTATACCTTTTTGAAAAGTACCTCGGCCAAGAATACAAAAGAACCAGACTAGAGGATGAATTAGTTTTAGGAATCACATATACTTGCGTCTTACGATGAGCCAGACCAATACCAATGAAAATTCATATACAATTGTTTGATAATTTTTACACATAAATGTCCCGGAAAATATTGTATCCAAACACAGATTCTATTATGATAAGAAGGATAAGAAGGATTTAATAAAAACGATGACTTCTAGGGGCGGTTTACTTTTCAGGGATGGTGTACAAACAGACGAAAGTTGTTACTTTGTTGTCTACTTATTGGCTCCAAACATTTTGGCCATGTCTGCCGTGATTATAAGCGGGTAGGGCAAAATAAATTATACAAGAATATGCTTGCATTCGAGAGGAGTGAATCTAAATAATAAGTAGCTAGGTTGTCATCGTATAAGAATCAGAAGGCGGAAATGCATTTTATATTGCCATAAAAAACTCGTGAACACTTATAAAAAAAATACTTAATGCTAATGGCATCCCAACAAAGATTTGGTAAATCTTAGTCAGCTCCGGCATGTTTTGGCTGACGTCCTTTGCTATGTGCGATCTCAGGGTTAGGGGCAATAAAAGAGACCGGCCTACAAATTAATCATTTGAGCAAAGCCTACTGGCAAAAACACCTAGAGGATTACCTTTGCAGAATATGGATGTACGAAAGTATAACATAAAATTTCTCAACGAAAGGATATCACACCGCAGTCATGTAGCAAATGCACTATTCAAAGCTATAAATAATGGTTTCATAAATTTCTAGGTTTCCTTGTGTACTGAAAAGTATCACTTCAATATTTTATTTTATTAGTAAGAAAAAAACAAGTTTATCCTTTTAATATATGTGTCGTTTATTTTGAAAGTGATGTAACTCCATATTTTTAATAAATACATATTTTTATAGAATAGTAACAGTGATTTGCCCCAAAATTCCATAGATGCAATAATAAAGAAACACTGGAAAAAATGTTTTTTTCCTACAGAATGATTTTAAAAAGGCACAAGCAGATAATTCACTTTTACAATGAATGACACATTTATCAATCCTATATTTTTGCTAAGCCTTAAAGCAGCGAACTGAGCATGGGGAGAACATTGCAGGTGCTTTACAGTCTCTTCTTCCATCACGTTCGAAACATACATACAGAGGACATCATATAGTTGATTTAGTCTCGTAGCATACGCACCTACAAGACATCTGCCCTGTTAATGCCAGCTGAAGTTAACGTAATTGCGCTCGATGTGACCCTTCTAGAATTGCAGATTTTATACAACCCTGTTAGGGATTGCTTTAGAGCAATTTCGAACAGGAGTTCCAATTAGGCATATACATCTGCTAGAAACAATTTTATAGAACAGTGACGTTTAATAGTGCCGCCACCATTCGAGTAGGAAAACACATCACAATGTAAAATTTTAGCTATCTAGCACCTGCAGTGGTGCACTTGAAACGCCAAGTTAAAAATTATTATGATCATTAGGGTAAAGTTAAATTAAAATAATCAATTATCTTTATAATCCTTAAAATAGATTTTTTATTTATTTTATTTATTTATTTATATTAAATCCTATTTTTTCTTCAAAGTAATTTTAAATAATAATTGCATCATTAAGCATGGTTTTTTCTTGTCTTGTCTTATCTGCATATTCTGCTGGGTTTTCACATTAATTTTAAATAATAATTATGACACTAATAGTTGTCTGTTATTTTCTTAGAATTATTCTTGTATCATGTTTCCTGTATCATGTTCATTCAGACATTATAAATAATTATGTACAAGTACTTAACACAGACACAAAATGCTTAAAAGCGATTTGAGTTGTCATAGCAAATGAACTTTGTTTGTTTGAGCTACATTCTCTTAAGTTACTTTGAAATGTTATGGTTTTTAAATTTACTCTTTCAAAAATAATTAGTTATTAAAGATAATATTTTTTTAATACTTCTAAATTTCATACAAACGATGTCGTACGAGACAAATTTTGCATAGCCGCTAAGTTCGCAATTCTTTGTAATTTCAAAACATTTTTTTTTATTTTAGTTGCAATATAAATGTCGGTTTGCAGTCTTAACTTGATGAACTTTCTTCAAGTGGTTTCGATGTATTGATACAAACTGGTGTTTTTCAATATCGTTCGGTACATTGAATTGACGGATAATGCAAAGCAAAATTTTATAGGTATTTTCTAACTCTTGATATCCTTACAGGTATCTCAGAGAGAAAAACTCAATCTATAACGACCAGCGGTAATAATATTTTTCAAAACAAAATTTGCTCTTCAAATTAAAACAAAAATGGAGAAAAAGTTTCACTTGCTTTACTTTGGACATAAATATCTCGAAATAAGTAATGAATAAATGCAAAAAAATTTGATTGTTTTTCTTTCAAAATTTGAAAAAGAAAATTTTTTCAAGAACTTTTAATTTTCTTTTAACTTCTGAGAGAAATGCCAATATATTTTGGAAATTTCACCTATCTTATTATTATGAGACACAAGAGAGAAGACTGTGACACACGGAAATACGGACAGATATTTTAGCAACAACTACAGGGTTGGTCTTTCAAAAGATATAGATAATGTCCGAAAGAAAGAGCACGATTTTTAAGTGTTTGATCTATAAATTTTTCTTCAATCGAATTAAGCTTTCGAACAGAGAACTAATAGTACACCATACATAAAAATATTATATATGTTTGCAGCTTACAGAAAAATATAAATGTTTGTGTTGTTCCCTCACCACTCGTGTTATTCTTCAAAAAATAAGAATATCATTATCACTGCAAGCAAGATGGATCAGGTACAAGCAGTTCTACTACAACAAAAAAATCAATTAAAGTCGCAGCAAAAGAAAATTCCAAAAACTTGGTTTTATGTAAGAAAAATTCGTAGCGTAAAATCAAATCACCATTAAAATCGCAAAAACATCAGAGTCCTTAATTATGAAATACAAAATAAATAAAAAATTTAAAAAACAATTTAGGCAAAAGAATATTGTTGTTTTATTTGTATAATTAAAGAAGTAGGAAATATAAAACGTACTTAATAGAAAAGTTTGCCATTTTTTTGTGGACAGAGATACTCATAATTTTTATAAAAGAGCTGTTTGAATTTCTTTAAATATTATTCTTTTTGGCTACTAATCCGAATTTACTCAAATATATGCACGATCGCGTAATCCTCCAAACGGACTTTCGTTTTTTTTACTGTTCGCAACGGCAATTTCGGCGTGAATATTGTTCTGTTCATTTATGTAAATAATTAAATATGATTTCAAAATAACACTGTTTTAACTTAAGGGTTATTATGTTGTTGTTGTTATTATTATTGGCCAAGTATAATTCCTTTTTTATTTTTTGATTCAGCTATTGGCCTACTGCGTTTTATGTAAATAAAAATGCAAGTTTTTGTTCCATATTGTCCCGACGTTTCGTGAATTGTATGTTCACTTTCTCCCTAAGAACGAATAACCGTGAAACGTCATATAAATCATGGATCGGTTCTAATTGGTAGGCGCAAGCTGAAAGTAAAATTACTTGCCGAACGCGCTATGGAATAAAGAAAAACATCTTCAAATGAGTATTATAGCCGAAAATATTTCTACAGTGAAGCTGTGATTTTTCCCGTCACTTTCAACGAGGGAAGGAAGATTCAAATCGAATGTTCACAAACACTACTTTCTGTATCCTCCCTTAAACTAGTTCCAGAAAATGCGTTGCTTATGTAGCGGTCATCCCCCAGGGAGCTGGTGCTAACAAAAAAAATATGTCTTGCTAAGAGCAATTCTCATGATCCTAAATATCTTAGTTTGTAGTAAAAAATATTCAAAAATTAACACAAAATCGGAACGGGAGTAATTAAGTATTGGATTTGATGGTCCTTGTTTGGTGCGTATGCTCCACGTACCAGATAAACCATATTTCTTAATAATATATATTGCAACACAATACTTACAAGGGGGATTAATTTACTGAAGAATCTATTTTTGCTTTCTTTCTTTTTGTAAACAACGATGTGTTGCTTGAAAAATAGAGCACATTTAAAAGTTAAATAGCATACATTTTTTTACAGGTTTCGAAATTAAAACAGGAGTTGGGGAACAAACTTAATTTTTTTATTATAAAACATATAAAAAAAATGCAAAAAAAATACAATTTAGAGAAATGTCTGCTATACCAAATACAAGACTCAATAAGAGCCATACATGCAGTACTATTTTTGTCACACGCTATTCCTTAAGCTGGCTCACAAGGGAGGAAAAACAAATGAAACGAAAAAAGGAATGAAAAACGAAGACTTGAAAAACATAAGCAAATTATACATATAAAACTACACAGATCTGCAATATTAAACTTAAACACATATTTAAACGTACAACTTTATGCTATTTTACATAATTAAAAAACAAAATCTTTCATTTACTTGACCAACACTTTACTCAGTTAGCACCATACGCATACAGATACAAAAAACACAGTCATAGTTACAAGTACACATATACAGTAAAATACTTATCCCTACAACACAATGCTTTAAACATCATCATAAACCACATTTTCACTTGTCCGATTTTAACAGTTTTCTGGTTAATATAGTTTAATCAAGCAGTTAATAGAAAATTGTATGGCTTATTGTACCATACATTCTAGCGTATAATATTAACCACAGTGGTTCATTTGCATCGAAGAGTCAAAACCATATTCATAAACGATTAATAAAGTAAATGTGTGCATTAAAACCGGGTGTCCCATATAAAAAATGCAACATTAAACCTACTATAACTTTATTACTTGTTTGTGAATAAGGCCATTAATCTTTGCCATTTAAAATTTTGTAAGCACGAGAACCAACAGAGACCGCGAAATTAAGATTTTAATAAAGTTTTGCACTTACATTTCATTTGGTTTTTGTTGTATATTCATCTCTGAATTAAATTAACGTTTTTTCTTAGTGATGATAGTTGACATCACTAAAATGTAAACTGTTTTTATTCATTTTAGTACAAATTGTAGTATTTTTAAAATAAATCTGATTATAATTTTTGAATCATACTTGAAGTAATTAAAAAATGCCAGTCTACTCATTTTAATGGAAAAAAGTGGAGAGGTAAGCATTCCAAAGAATAATCAAGATTTAACAGATTTTTATGTAAATATTTAATGATACATGTAGGAGTTGTTTTAAAAATGATTCGATATTGCTTTTGGAATAAAAATAATTTCAAATTACCTAAAAATTTCTTAAATTAGAAAAGAGAAATTGGTAAAGTCAGAATTGAATCTGAACCAAACAATACCTTTTAACTTTAAAATATAATTTTTTAGTTAAATCAACAAGAAAATATGGGTTTCTAACTGCGTTCATACATATACAGAGAAAATAAAATTATAGAATAGACAATTTTGTTATCAAATATACTCGACGTTGTACAGTGCTTTCGCCCAAGGACAATATAAACAAAATTATATTTTTTTCTAAGCTTTATTGCTTATTAATAACACTCTAATAAATTTAGTTGTTTTTTCGAGATTTAATGTTTTGTGTTCGTTGAAAGTGGAGGTATGTTTAGATTGGATATATGATTGCTTAGTCATAAAAGAAAACTTACGTTTACCTAAAAAGTTATTCGCGAAGCTATTGGTAGAAGTCTCAAAAAACACTTCAAACATAAAATTTTAACCTATTTTTTACCAAATGAAATAAATAAAGTTGGCCGTCATCCCTTCACAACTTCTTATACATCCAATTGTAGATTTTTTTACCCCTCTTTAAATTAGAAAATATTGTGGTCGCGGGTTTTTGCATATTTTCGCCTATGGAAGTGATTTACATAGTCATCCGATGAAAAATAACGAAAATTGCATTTTGTTTTGTATTATTTCTTTTTAAGACTAAGAGTAAAGAGAAATATTTTTTTAAATTGATGTTATTTTAAACTTTATGTTCGACAAAGGTCAAATTTTAATTTTAGTTCGTATTAATTGTTTTCGCGATAGTGATAAAAATTTCGTAAATATCATATGGAAATCAAAATAGAAGGTTTTTTCTGTCAGTGCCATATATTCTAGAATATATGTGCTTGATATTTTGAATATCACAGCTGGTAATTCTAATTCGAAAGAAGTAAAAATATTGCAAGTTATAAAGAAAATGTTGATGGATGGAAAAACGAAATTCGACCTGAGCAATTTAACAAGAAGTTTTAAAAAGCCTTTGTAAGCGGATTGGCAAGCCTTGGACGAAAAATCCGTGAATGAACATAATAATGGTTTGAAAGTCTTGAAATAATTCAGTTAGAAGCAAAATCCCTTAAAAGAGAACTACCTAGTCGAAAGCGTGTCCGTCCTGATAAGTTTTCAGAAAGAAAAAAGAGACATAAAATATTTAAAACTACGCAAGGTGATAATTCTTTAAACGAAGTTTTATAAAAATGCAAATTTCTCACGACATACAATGTGGAAGATTACGAGGTTTTGCCACTTTTCGTTGAATCAAAACTTACTAGGCGAGGAGTTTTAAATTTAAAACAAGTAGTTTCTAATTTGCTTAATATTTAATATATATTAATATCTTATTTTACTTTATTACCTTATATTACTTAATAATACTTCATATTACATTATAAAATTTTGTGTAACTTTTTAATCTATTTTATTTTTCGGAGTATATTTCGAATGAATTAATATGTAATAAAAATTTACAAAATCTGTTTAAAACAAAAGAATTTTCATATTGAAATACTTTTTTTTCAAAAATTCTTAAATCAAATTTATAAGTCAATTAATCTTTCAAAGATCGTACGGATACAGTTGTTAAGTTTTTAGGCCCTAGACTTTTTAATTTTGAAGATATAGATATAGAAGTAATAAAAAATCATAAACTATGCGAGCAGCATCTTACCATTTTCCCATATTTCTTTTTGACGTTGCGTTATCGGATTTTATTTCTGCATAGAAATCGCCCATAGTTATTATAATATCTCCTTGGTTGCGAATACGCTGTCGAAATGATAATAAACCGTTTCTTTCACCAACTTTTCAGCTAAGATGAGTGTGGCTTTCAGACCATAAGCGTAAGGTTGGCCTGCTTAGAGAGACTAACTCCAACTAGTGAGGCCATTTTAATATTGTGAATTCACTAGACTCACACCATGTGATTTTACAGAGCCCAAGTAAGCTAAGTTTGAAAGTCACAAACTCTTTGCAAAGCCGTGATGGCTCCAATAGGGTAAGTACATTCCATGTTCAAGTCCTTGGTCTCGTGCCAAATTCCGATGCTGGTATTGGGAATGCCAACAACGCCGTAACGAACGCAAGGTAAGTGCCGCCCATGTTCGGTCGTCAGAGCCGTTAGCGTGACAGGTTACCCCAAGTTCGTGACGGACAGAGGATGAGGTTGACTTTAAAAAAATTGGCTGTGTGAAAATGTACATGACTTGTGAACGCTTTAACTTCCTATTTCGCCTATAGTATTAGTGATATCTAATAACATTTACTGATTTATTTTATAGAATCTCAATTGACATATTTTAACGAGTTATTGTATATTAATAATTTTTCTCCTATTTTTAAATTTAAAAAAAATCTGCCATTTATTGTAGTATGATGAAAATGTTTTTTGAAAAACAGAAACAAAAAGAAAACTAGTTGATTATGAGAGTAACAGAAACATAAAATAAGGAATTGTATTATTAAAGGACACTTTTTGTATAAAAAGAAATAAAAATATTTTTAAACTTCTTTTCAATTTTGAAACAATATGATAGATAGGATAGAACACCATGTAGATCCTCATGTATGTTTTCAAAATTGATCTTGAAAAGATTAATTTTTACTTCAGTATTTGTTGATAGAAGAGTTTCAAATAAAATAAAAATTTAGTTTAAATATATTGTTTCAAACAACAACTATGGTCAAAGTCTTAAGCGGCAAAAACAACTTTATTGGTTAATTAGTTCCGTTTTATATAAAAAGTTTTGTATTTTTAAATCTACTTTGTTATATTAAATTAAATTTTAAATTGGTAATATGTACACTTTCGAACGTGGTAGGCAAACGCATTGGAATCTTCTGTATTTTTCGGTGCTAATAAATATTTTTCTTCCGCTCTTTTTTAGAATTTTAGCAAATTACTAACAGAATGGTGAATAGTTCAATAAATTTTTGACTACATAAGCAGAATGGAAAATAGTTTAAATTACCCAAAAAATAATTAAATTGGCAATACTGCTGTTCAGAATATATCACAAGCTGGATATCAGATATTCATATGTTAAAAATTTGTATAATCTACTTCGTATTTCATATTTTATATTAAACGCAAATATTTATTATTTTTAATTGCAATAACCGCTTTCGTGACAATAAACTTCATTTTAGATTATTTTTTACATTAAATCTGTTCACAGCAAAAACAACTTCTCAAGTCCCTTTTATTAAACAAAACTAAGACAGTATTTGCACCAAAAAGCATACAAGTAAATTGCAAAAATTTGATTGCAAAAATAAAACTTTTGGAACGATTATTTTTCTTTGCAAATGTTAACTTATGTTGTTATTTGTCTGTCCGAGAAGAGTAAAAAATTAATTTGTCTAATCACATTTTGATTCTAAGAGTTTATCTGCTAAATTCAACCAAATGCTCATACCCAAATAAAAAAGTTATTTGTGTCTGCAAAAGAATGCACACTTTGCAGACGGTTACCAGATTTGCCAATCTATTATAGTTTTGACGACTTGAGGGATTCTAACACGACGTACTCGCAAATTATTTAAGTTAAATTGGGAAAGCTTTTTTACCAATGATTACAAGAGAACATTTAATAATAAATCATTTTCGTATAAGGAAAACTCGTAACGAGTGCCAATTGTGGTCTTCTATATGAAGTTATAAGCGTCTTCCAGCTAGAATAACATGTAGTCCACGTCGATATTGTTCACTGTTTTTTATTTGCCTATTTTTTGTTCTTATGTAGTGCTAACCATGGCCACTTTTTTTCTTTTTATAAAAGATGCGAATAGAGTCAGTCCAAAGAATATTTTTGGTTAATTAATGTTTGTAAATTTCTAGATTAATAGATATCTATTATTTAATTAAATATTTATCTATTAATTAATTAAATATTTATATATTAATAGATATCTATTAATCTAACTAGTATAGCATTGAACGAAAAAATATGTAATTTTTAAAATATTAAAAATAAAATTATAATAAATGATTAAATTTAATATAAATAATTAAAAATTGCTTATATACATAAATATATGTATATATATATATACATATATATATATATATATATATATATATATATATATATATATATATATACATGTACATAATTTATAACTAATATTAAATTATGTCGATATAATTATTAATTTAATAAATAATAAATTATTTATATAAATTTATACTGATTTGTATTCATTACATATGTGTAATAACTTATTATATATATTATTTTCCACATATAAATTAGATAAATAATAATTATTAATATTTTAATTTGATTTATTCTTAATTGAATTGAAATTTTCTAAAATTAGAAAAAATAAATGGGTAAACTCCGATTTGAATTTGAGCCAAACTATTCGTTTCAATATACATATAATCCTATATAATATTTTTGGTTAATTTAATATTTGAATCTTCGAGAAAACAAAAAATTTTTATGTTTTGTTTATTGAAATTTCCACTGTTTTTTAACGAAATCTTTTGGTATATTTTTGAAATTCCGCTATCAAAAATAGGAAAGTACTTATTTTACCCCAACTTTAAAAAATTAACTTTTCATTAAATCTTGAGTGTTGGGGAAAAGCCAGGCTTTTCCATTTTTTATTGATCTCTGGAATTGGGCATTCCAAAAACGATACTAAACCATATTTTTAATAAAAATATTGATGGATGATTCATGACGTCTATTCTTAATAAACTGACATAACGTGCCGTGTGAGTTCTCGAAGAGGCGTTCACAATTGAAACTTTTTTTGTTTTATGCCAATGGCACACAATCCATTTAAGAACTTTTATTATTATATTTATTTAGCAGTATTTGAAATACTTTATAGTTTATCATACATTTCAAAATAATTACATATTGTTGTTTCTTATAAACTTTATAACACATCTTTTAAATAATGCAATATTTTCTTCATTATTAAGATAAATTGGTAATGATTTAAATAAATTTAGGCCTTTGTAAAAAGTGTTTTCTGTATTGCGTTGGTTCTAGCTCTCTGTAATCTAAAATCTGTCCCATTCCTTAGATTGTATGGTGGTACTTCTCCAACATAGCTCGATTGTTTATATAGATAGTGCAGTGCATTTCCTCTTTTCATTTTATGAATAAAAACTAGCGGGTTTAACTCAAGGCTTTGTTAAATATTTAACATGTAATCTATAGGTGTATAAACGATTGCTTTTAAAAATTGAACGCATTGATTTGTTTTGAAGTTTTTGTAGTCTGTTATTTGT
Source organism: Gymnocheta viridis (assembly GCA_956483585.1). Classification (NCBI taxonomy): domain Eukaryota; kingdom Metazoa; phylum Arthropoda; class Insecta; order Diptera; family Tachinidae; genus Gymnocheta; species Gymnocheta viridis. The sequence continues at coordinate 63,197,852 of OY101441.1, read as the reverse complement.
TTAGTTGTGCAGCATGTATAAATTATTGTTGAGCCAAATTCAATATGTGGTTTAATCATTATGATATAACTGTTTATTGCAGTTATTAAATTTACTTTATTTCTTATTCTTTTAAAAAATCAATTCTTTTACCAATCATTTTACATTTATAATCTATGTGCTCTTTCAATTTTAATGTGTTGTCTATAATAAAACCGAGGTTTCACTTTTCTATTACTTTCTAATTGATTGTTATTGTAATATTACCATTCATATTTATTTCCATTATTTTATTTTTGCTTTTATTTAATTTAAGATTATTATTTTTTTGGCAATCGGTAGTTCGTTAATATATATTATAAATAACAGTGCTCCTACTACAGATCCTTGGAAACTTTCTGTTCGTTTCCAATTGAGGTTGATTTAATATTATTTATTTTGGTTGTTTGTGTACTTTCGCTTAGATAAGATTCAAACCATTTTAATTCATTGCTTTGTGTACCATACATATAAAGTTTGTTAAGAAGTATATATCTATATATTGTTTCAAATGCCCTTTTCAAGTCTAAAAATATTGCAATTATCTTATTATTCTTTTCTATTTTTTCCATCTGTGTATTACATAATTTACAGCAGTTTCACATGAATATTTCTTACGAAAACCAGACTTTGAGAACAAATTATTATTTTCATATATTCCTCTAATTTATTGGCCTATATTCTTCACACTTATTTGTTTTGCTTACTTTTTCAATTGGTTTCACCATAGATTTTTTCCAATTTCTGGGAAAAATTCCATTTTGCATAGATTTATTAATTATGTTCAGCAAATTCTTTCTACTGACTACCAAAATTATTTACGCTGCATTTTAATTATTGTGAATTGGCATCTTTGACCGAACATTTTATCATAACGAAATAATTTTGTTATAATTGAACAATTTGCTGTTTGTACTAATTCGTATATATATTTTTGGTTAGCATATTATTTTAAAAATCAATTGTACGAGTAACTTCACTTACTTATCAACACTCGACGTGTTAACCACTCTCCATCTTGAACTCAATAAATTATACATCGATTCAAGATTTGTTATATTTATTTATTACCAGCAGAGTCAGGTTACTCCTCACCTGAAGATCCCTTTCCCTGCCACCAGCGACTGAGGTTTAGATTTTTGCCGTTAGTTGGATTATTAGCAATGGTCATTCTTGTTTTCTGTCACATAACTAAGTAAAACATTTAATATCCCAAATAAATACTCACTTATTCCCCTCAACATGCATATGTAAGTACCCATTAGAATATATGCACATGCATACTCACAAAAATGTATGTACATATTTCCTTTAGTTTTGCAATGATCGAATGGAAAAACTAACAGTTAGATTTATTTTAGTGTAATTTTGTCTTCAGTGTCTTACGTTTGTACATTGGATAAAGTTTCGGTAGAAAATAAAATTTTATCCTCTTTGAGGCTAAATTAAAAAAAGGCTAAAATAAAGCCACGAAGCTAAAACGCAAATTTTGAGGCTAAAAGACAACAAAAAAGGCCTCGAAAACGCTATTCTGGCATCATAACATAAACAAACACGAACTGCTTAAAACTTTTTGGCTTAAATGCAGAAACATTCAGAGGCTTGGCAGGAGTTAAACCTGCACCACGTCTAATGTTTGGAGGAAATAATCACCCTTATCATGAATAGTTTTTCCCTTCAAGGCAATTCCCTTCCTCTGATTTTCAATTTGTGAATAAATTTCCCTTATCACGAATAATATATTTCAGGAGTATTTGTCCACGTTGACCTTGGTTTTGTTCACTTAATTTTTGCCGGTGAACTGAATAAAATCCTCGTATATCAACATTTTCATTATTATTATATATTTAAGTTTATAAATATTTCTTTTTAGTTCAAGATTAGTAAATATTAGAAATAAAAAAATAAAAAAATAAAAAAATACTTACAAAATGGCATTTTATTCCGTATACGTAATATTTTTATGGTTAAACCTATAACTTATAATTCCTCATACGCCAAGGCTGAAATTGTATTGAAACGCAATTAATTGCATACTTTAGGGATACCGAGATATTAAAAGTTTTTATATCTAATAAAAATTTTAATGCTATAAACAATATTATTATCCAAAATATAATTTTTTATGCGCGATCCAATGTCGCTGCGAGTATTATTATATATTATATGTCCTTTATTTATCTAAAAATAATATTATTATACATATATTATTAAACCAAATATAATTCCATTTTTTTTGTTTTTGGTCCAAAACAACTAATATCTCGCCATGTTTTATGTGAACGGATTGTGAAGTCTACATGATTTGATAAGACATTATGAAAAAAAATTTAAATTTAATTTAATTGACTTACAAAAAGATAATTAAAACAAATGTAACAGCTACTTGTTAAGAATTATGAAATATATAGTACATTGTTATTGTTTCAAAAATACTTTTCGATTCGAATACAATTCGATTCTTCTATTTTTGTCTGCGGCTGGGAGAGGTGATGAAATTTTATTTAAAAAGTACAGACATTATGAACATATTTATGGTGGGTTTGAGGTGTAAGCGAGACTCCATGGGTATCGTACATGCTGATGATTACTCTACAAGAAACGTTTTTATGTGATAATAAGATTTAAGGAAAGATAGGATAGTTTAAAGTGCATAAACTTCGGTCATGACTGAATTATTCCTTAAGAAGGAAGTCAATTTGCACGTCGCATATTCTTTCCCCATTGTGGGTTATTCTAACTATTTTTATAGTAATCTCCGTATCTAGAAATAATGTATAGGAATGCCAAAACCGATCGGAGGCAATTTATACCGATTCGGCATGGTGGATTCAAAGCATTTTCGAAAATAAAGTCTTTGAAAAAAAATAATAAATTTTAATTTATTAAGTTGATCGACTTTATAAGCTAAATCTGTTAAATAACTAACCACCAAAACTGAAAGAGTTAATAGTCGATAGAAAATCTTTTTGTTTTCCGGAGCCACTAAGCCAGTGTTTTATGTTATATGTGTTTTATAACAATCAAGATTACAACATCCGTGTTCGTATGAACGATCGTAAGAGTATTACAAACAACAGTCCGTTAGCAAAAACGCATTTGAGTGGAAATAAAAGCTTTATAAATTTTATACTAAATGAAAATTGGTGGAAATTATTGCGAGTAAATGAAATGTTTTTAACATTATTATGATCCAAGAATTAGTTATAACCAGGGCAAGTATAAATATGCACAAAAAATTTTTAAAATATGCATGCAAATATTCCAAAATAATCTATAAAATATGCACAAAAATATGCAGCAGAAAAAATATTGACTAATCAGTTTATTTAAGCAAATGTTTATTACAAAGTGTAATCAGATGTTTTCTCAAGTTTTGAAACTAAAAGGATCTTCGATTGTCGTACAAAACGGTCAAATATATTGAAAATATACCTTTAACATCTTGCTCAACGTTTGAAGGCCATAATTTCGATTAAATGCTTTTCAATTAATATTTTATTCTGAATATATAGAAGTTTTTCTTTCGCGTCTTCTATGACGCAAAAACTTTTATGTAAAGAAAGTCCTTTGATTTTTAATTTGGTTTTACTGTGCTAAATACATTAACAAAAATACATACACTCTGCCTCATCATCACGCTGCTCATTTCTATAAAGTTATTAACCAAGATCCGCATCTAGTGGGTGGTACAGGGCTTTTTAGGGGATTGATCGAACTTGGGTGCATAGAATGTATTACATTGATACGAGAAGGCACCTGGAAATCAATTAGACAATAAGTTAATTTGGTAAAATACTACATATTATATATGTATGTAGTTCTACCATAAGAAAAACGGTTAACGGTGAGTTAACATTGGAAAATATAAGCGAACAAAATCTGCGATTCTATGCAACCCATAAGCCAGACATGTAACATATTGTTGTTGGCGGAAGAATCTTTAATGATCGCATTGCGGAGACCATATATGAAGCTGCGTCAATTACCTCAAGCAATTTTTGTTCAAAAGAGTTAGCAACCTGAGTAATATAGAAATTTATGCAAGTTATGTGAGAAATGCCTTTCTTGGGAAAATTTAGAAATATATGCAAATGCATATTTTTCTTGCAAAAATCATAAAAAACTTGCTCTGGCGATACCATATCAAAATTATTCGCAAGGAAAATATACACGCAACGCACTACGGCCAATTTCTTTTACCACTTGTACGACTTATTTGCCTCACATTATATTTTACAAAGTGTACTCTGCACTAGTGAAACTGTTGTTGTAATTGAGAGTCTTTGGCAAGGTATCGCTATCACTTAAATTTAAAAAAACGAGTAGTGTCTGTTAGAACTATCTTCTTGATCTTTACAAATTAATATTGTATGTACGAAATTAGAATGCCAATTTTCTCCTTTTCTCCTGTAAAACATTTTACCATAATATTTTCTGCCAACAATGATAACGAACATATTAAATAAACACCCCTAAAGCATGCTATAAAGTTTATCACAAAGAAATTACGATCCGCTTGCAATCGTAAGTCATTAGTTCATTCCGTTCATAACTCTAAAATATTTTGCAAAATCTCTTTTACATATTCATTTACCTTTTGTTATTTAAATGCGTCGAATTCTTCAAAGTTAGTCTATATCGTTCAAATGTGCGAGATATCACTTTCGATATATGTATATAGAAAAACCGGGTTTTTGTAGTCTCATAAAACTAGAGTGATAGAAATTGTGTAAAACTAAAGGGTGAGCTTACCGGCTAGTTCCTGGCATGACCTGCAAGGTATACTGTTCTTAATATATTTCTATTATTATAGAATAGAGTGATTGCTCCTTTATTGCAAGTTAGTCATGTTTAAAAAACGTTTTTGAGTTAAGAATGCAGAAATATTCGCGGTATTGTGTAAAATATGTCTACAAATTTTTACTCAGCTCTTAAAGGAAAAAATCTTTTTTATTTTTCCATTGATGTATGTGTAAATTAAAATCTTTAAATTCGTTTTCTGATGAACGAGTATTGAGATATTACTACCTTGTAATAAAGGAGCGATATGTATTAATAGGCCAGCAAAGTCTAAACCGCTCGAAAAAAGCTAACAATATAATATATTTCCATAAGACTTGTAATCGTTACATGTAAGTAGTATAATATTTTCAGATAATTTTGTTAATGCTAATTAATGTTTGCGCCACATCTTTAAATGAAATGGCGTTTTTATAATTCTAACGTCAACTAAACGGACCTATGTACATACGAGGGCGGATTGATATTGAAGCTACCTAGCGCTAGATAGCAGCACAAACACAAAAACTTCTTTTTAGAAATTGCTATCTGTTAAACGTCAGCTGTTGAAATTTCACCCAAATTCATCGATTAGTTTATTTGTTTTAGTCGTTTGAAGTAAGCAACTTTTGTGTTTCTTGAAAAATGGAAAAAAGTGAATTTCGTGCAGTGATTAAACACTATTATTTGAAAGGGAAAACGGTGAAAGAGACAAAAGAAAAGCTCAATAAACATTGCGGTGAGTCTGCTACGACAGATTACATGGTAAAATATTGGATTGCTGAATTTAAACGCGGCCAAACAAGCACTGCAATAGTACCATAAACATTAAGGCCAAAAGAGGTGTTTACTGAAGAAAATATCAAGAAAATTCTCTATATAGTTATGAATGATCGGCGAGTCAAGTTAAGTGAGATTGTTGAAATGGTAAACATATCATATGAACGTGTGTTCAACATTTTGCATGATCATTTGCATACGAAAAAGCTATCGGTGAGATGGGTGCCGCGTTTGCTCAGTGTCGACCAAAAACGAGTTCGACAGACCACTTCACAGCGGTGTTTGGACATAATAAAGCGTAATCCTGTTGATTTTTTGCGTCGATTAATAACTGTTGATGAAACGTGAGTCCACCACTACAAACCTGAAACAAAAAATCAAACGAAACAATGGGTGGAAGCTGCTGGAATTGCTCCGAAGAAGGCGAAGATAATGAAATCGGCTGGCAAGATTAAAGCCACTGTCGATTATCTTGAAAAAGGAAAGTATCGTGCATTATTGGATCAATTGATTGATGCAATCAAGAAAAAACATCCACATTTAAAGAAGAAAAAAGTGCTCTTTCTTCAAGACAACGCACCGGTTCACCCAGCAATATATACGATGCTAAAATTACGTGAAATACACTTCGAATTACCTGATCATCCACATTATACTCCAGATTTAGTTTCTAGTGACTTTTTCCTGTTTCCAAACTGGAAAAAATGGTTCGCAGGAAAAAGAATCATCTCAAACGAAGAAGTGATTACCGAAACTAACGCGTATTTTGAGAGGTTCCCAAAATCGTATTATTCAGATGGTATAAACAAGTTGGAATATCGTCTTACTAAGTGTATTGAGCTAAAAGGAGACTATGTTGAGAAATAAATGGTTTTTGAAAAAAAAAGGTTTTTTCCTGCTTAGGTAACTTCAATATCATTCCGCCCTCGTATAAGGCAGTGAAAATAAAAGAAATCAATTTTAAGAAAGATAATCTTATGAAAATATAAAAATTTTAGTTCAGAATTTATTTAATACTTACAGAAAAAAATAAATAAAATATATTGTATTTGTATATAAAATATACTGTTTTATGTACAAATTAATGATTGATTGAAGAAAAAATAGCAAATAAAGAATAATATAAAAATATCGCAATAAAATATAAATAAAGCTTAACCTTTTTTTTATTGAAGCTCAAATTATTTTCAGTTGAGCTTTATAAGACTGCAATAAATAACTATCACTATCATTTGCTCTGTAATTTGGTTTGAAAGTGTTCTTTATATTCTATATATATATCGTATTTTTATGTATATTTTTTGGATAATTGAAGAATATTATTTTTTATTGATTTTTGTTAAAGGGAAAAGTTTTATTAAGCCAAATAATGAAATTAAGCTAGTTGAAGGAAATATTTGATATAAAATACTTTTGAAAATTAAGTAACAAAAAACATTAAAAGTATTAACAATTACTTTTTAATAAATAATTTTGTATCGCATTTAAAACTTAAAAATATTCATTGTAAAATTGCAAACAAAATGTTTGAAGTAAAATATGATCAACATTATTGACCAAATAAAATAGAAAAATTGTAACAAAGTCGTTTAACGCTTTAAAGTTTCAATTTTAAGCTGCTGTTTTGTTCAGGATTTAGATGTCCGTATGTTTTGTTACGTTTTTTTTTTTAACAGAAATGCTAAATTGCCTTAACACTAATCTAAAACCTTAATGGTTCACTAAGGGGAAGAGAACTGATATAAAATTAATCACGTGTCTTTTTTCTTTTTGGTAGGATTCGTTCGATTTGTAAGAATTCGTATAAAAGGGACAAGTCACTGATGGTGATGGTAATGATGGCACAGTGGTGATGACCTAGGAGGTAAGCAATTATTTGATTCTTTTTATTCAAAATTGTTTAAAAATTTTTGAATCTTTGACAATTCTTATATTTTCTTCTAAATTTGTATTCTTTTGTTGCATTGTGGACATCTTGGTGGAGGTGAGTTTTTATTTAAAATGTATTCATGTGTGAGCTTTGAGTGCCCTAATCTTAGCCTGCTGAAGAGCTTTTGTTGTTGTTTTGTTGAGTTGATTGGGTAAATTACTTTCTGTAAAGTAGGATTAATATTTTTGTAATATGTGTTTGGGGAGTAATCGTTGTTATATTGTATATTAGATTTTACTAAATTATTAATATCTTTTTTGGTATAGTTATTAATTGGAATGGATGGGGATCTATTTGTATGTTTTGCAGTTTTATCTGCAAATTCATTTCCAGGGATATTCATATGTGCGGGCGTGTACAAGATATTAGTTTTTTTTTACTGCGAATAAGGGTTTCTTTGATTCTTTTAATTAGTGGATCTGAAAGTTTAGATGATTTTATTGCATTTATGGATGATAGACTATCAATACAAATTAAAAGATTGCTACGTGGTGGTTGGGCTAAGATTGCTTCTTCAATGGCTGTAATTTCTGAGGTGAAGATAGATGAGAAAGAATGTAGTATTTCTGTCTTAACTATTTGTTTGTTGTCATTCACTATGGCGAATGAATTTGTGTTTGCTGTTTTGGAACCATCGCAGTACCAAATTATATACTTTTTGACCTTGTGGATGTTTGTTTGTTCCAAATGAAGTTGATGAATGTGTTCGGAGTTAGTATTATATTTATTGATTTTAGGTGTAATCACAAAATAGTCATCAACGTGGAGAATCCTTTGGTATAATTGGTGGTGTATTTAGTGATATTGATAAATCGGTTGCCTGCTGTATGATTGGATTTTCTTGAGTATTAATATTAGTCGTTAGGGAAGGAAAAGTCGCCGCACTAATTTAAGATTTATGTTTAGATTTTTTCGCGGTGGCTAGGTGCAATTATAGTTTATCTTATTGCAGATGAAAGTTTGAGAATTTTTTATTATTTTATTTTAACAATGAAAGAATTAAAGAAAGGCGTACAATATAAACACGTGTGATCGGTTCAAACGCTAACACTGAACTGTATAAATTTTCATATTTTATGACAATTTTTACTATTTTCCCCAATTCTAAACAATTTCGTTTTAGCACTTTCAAGGTTTTATCCTTTTTTTTAATTGTATCAATAATAGGCAATGCTATTTTGAAGTTGTAAGCATTTTTTTGCGAATTTCCGATATTTTCGCAACCTTTTCTGGAAAATTAAACCTGTTTTCATTCCTGTTTAAATGTTTTTTGATTTCCCTCCGTTTATAAAAGTTTTCTTTTTTTTGGCGAATTTTCGTGATGTAAGTTTTTTCGCAGTTTTTTTTCTTCTCTTCAGAATAACTGATATCTAATAACTTTTACAGATTTTTTTGTTATAAACGATATTTTTGCAATTTTGGTAATATTGGTTCAAATCGGCTGTTTGATTCTTTTTTCAATCTCTTTCAGCTTTTTTTATAATTATAAGCGTGTTTAAAACATTTTTATGTTGTTCTTCCGAAGATTCAAAAAATAACTCAGAGATCTGTCAGTTTACTTTTTAACATAAACTACTTTAATATCTCACTTATTGGATGGAAGAGCTATATTCAAAGAAGCTCAGTTTTATAGCGTAAATTAGATCAATTGGGCGAAACAGTGGTTTTTAGTGGGAAGTTACTAATTCCAAAATATCTCTGCCCAAAAAGAAGTTGACTTTGGTATACTTGACATTATGGGTTTTAATTTTTCTGCATTTACTCGTACTAAATTCCATTAGGTTTACGTTTTATACCATTTAAAAATTATTAATATCATGATGTTAATAAAATGTTACGCGTGGAAATCATTATTAGTGAAAATTCATTGTAAAACTTGGTGTCAGCGGCATGTTGGTGGTTTGTCGACTAGCTCGGTCGTATTGTGGCGTGGATCTTTCACCAAATTTTTACAAGTACGCGTAAGCATAGAAATATAACTTCATGCCATTTACTACGTACCACTAATAAAAGGAGCAATTTTGCGGATGAAATATTAACCGATGGCGATAGCACTTTAAGCGCATATTTCCCGCACCCAGGCCGCAATGTTAGGTAGTATCCTTCCTCAATTAAACTAGACTTAGCAATTCATAATGGGTAATTCTTATTTATTTCATAATCTTAAAAAAACTGAACTGAAAGAGAAATAAATTTTTCAAATGGTATCTTATACTTAACTATATAACTATATAACTAGTTTAACCAAAAAGGGGAAAAATAAGACAGCAGTAAAACTGCTTAAAATATATATAATAATGCATGGATAAATATGTACAACCCTAATGAAGCTTAAAGTCTAGAAGCAAAAACAAAGAAAAATTACGAACTTTATTTTATTAGATTGAATATTTTTACTATATTGATTGCAATTTGTATTTACTTTGTTTATGCTTCTATCTATACAATATGTAGTAAATAATGAAGAAGATGCAAACATAAAAAATAATGTGATATTGTAACTCACCAAATTGTAGTTATTATTGTGACCAACTTGAGTTGAGCTTAGTATGATGACGTAGAGGTCTCTTAGAACATCTGCATACAACTGGTTGAAATTATTAGCGTAGGGAGAAGGTAATATGTTGCATACTTCTTTTGGGCATACGTATGTATGTATATAAATTGATGGCAATTTCTAAATATTTTAAATAATGTAATACTATAGTAATAATTAATGGAAAAATTAAAACGTTACTATATGAACGCAAATAAAATAAGTTTCTTTATTCCGAAAGTTTGTAAAAATTTGTTAGATCAGGAAACACAACAGGCTTTTCTTACAGAGTTAGAAAAGGTTTGTATTAGCAAAGGGATAAATGAATTAAATGGTTTTGTTACACGTTATACATTAATTTAATACGTCAGATGATTATGACGTCTCTACGTGTATATAGTTGAAATCAATATGGGACTACAATTATTGGTCCCCCTTGCTGCCCGTGATTTGTGTTAATTTAACAATAATTTTATCCTAAGCAATATAGTATATAGTTTTAATTAGTATACCAACATAACTAAATTATTTTGTTGTTATAATTTACCTTGAGATTTAGTACTGTTTTCATCAATATAATATTAATTTGGGAGCCTGTTCCAGCAATACTTATTTCGCGGAATAATCCTTCTTGAGCGCTTAAAATATATATTAAGGTTGTAAACTGTAGTTACTCCAGGCAAAACTAACTTTAATTAAACTTTTTACAACCTGTTTTACAAGCTGTTTTTTCTAAAAACTTGACGAACCAGAATGAATTATTAATGTGGTCTGATGAAAAAATATGACGTGTTCGTAAGAAAAAACTGTAAATTCTGTAATTACTAATTATCAATTATCACTTATTGTCCAGTATTACCACTAGCATGCGTAATTAAATTTAACCCTAAAACCTGCTCCATTATTTATCACCTCGTTTACATCAGCTGGTAGTAAAGTACATAGATATGCTAGTATCTAATACTTAAAAAAAGATTGAAGTTTCTATATAAGTATATTTCTTTTCGAATGTTCAGTATGTTATACGTACATAAATCAATTTTTATTGTTTTATTTATAAACCAGTCCTTATTTTATTTATTAAGTTTTATTTGATTTTTTCTAATATCCCCAACAATAATTATCTGTGTTTCTAATATAAGTTTTTTTCTTTCGTGTTAGTAACAATCTATCCGAGGATAATAAGTAAATGTTATAAAATAAGAAAATAACATTCATTGTTGAACTCCAAAAAGAACAACAATATACAAAAACAAAAATTGTTAAAGTTATATCAACATTTATAATATATACATTTAATACAAAAATCTTAAAGTTTAACCTCTATTAATATTTACATATATGTATGTACACAGAATTTTATTTATTTGATTAAGTTCGAAATGGCAAGTCTAATATGTGGTTCCTATTCAGTCTTCTTACTTCGTTTGTGTCATCTAGTAGCATTATTGCCAATGGGTTACAATGGTTACTCAGCCTCTCCAGGTAATTTTCGCTGTATTTTCTAATTTCTTCTTTGACCATGTAACGAACCACTTTTGCGAAAGTTGTTATCACGGGTCTGCACACCTGGCAATGCTGCGGTCTTAGCTCAGGGAAATGGGCGTGGGCTGTGATAACCTTCATAGTGCTCTGTGGTAATGTATCAGTAATCTAAAAATATCTAGTGTGCAGGAGTTACGATAGGTATATAAGAAAAGTTAAGAAGGTCTAGAGATAAATTCACGATTTAAAAACAAACCGAGAGAAAAACACCCATTCGTTATATATCGATGAAACTGTCTGTCAGGGGAGTAAAAGATGATAAGTATCCCCTTGGTCATATTTTTCCCACCCTACCATGCTGATGACCATTATGCTGTATCAGCCCACTGTGCAGTTTTCTTTGCCAAGCTCTCTACATTTCGTCAACTAATTGAAAGAATCTCTAGCAATGCATGATTATTATCAATTATTTATTAAGTCACAAATTTCATTATTAGCTGTTCTCTTATGATACTTAATTTTAAAAGATAGCATATACCCAAATATACTTTTTGTTACAGATGTTTGGGTATATACAAAGGTATTTGTAGATACAAATCTACAAGTACAACAAAAATAGCAATTTATTGTGAGCATGTAAAAAAAACTCATAGTTAAAGTGAATTCATTGATTATTAAATATTAAGAGAAAGGCTTAAGTTACTCAGGAAAGATATTTGTGGATCGTACAAGAGACACCATTAACATATGTTACAAATATTTGGTTTGGAAGAGAGAGCATTATTAATGAATGAAACATTTACATTATTTGGAAATGTTAACATTTTTCTTCTTTCTTTTCATTGATAAATTCTTTATTATTTGTTTGTTTTGTATTAATTCAAATTTTAATAATGCACTCTTTTGCAACAACAATAATAACACCTTACTAAATTTATATGATTATTTAAATTTTTCTTATTTTTGTTTTGGTTCTAAATACTATTAATCGCAAAACTTACTTATCTCTTGTCCATCGTAGTCAGCAGGCCTGTTGATTTGGTGGATGAAATGTAGTAACGATGGTTGTTGTTATTGTTATAATTAATAGGGTGTTATTTTACATGTCTGGTTTTTTTTTCTATTTAAGCTAATTTTCTGATATCAAAATATTATTATTGTTTGTAGAGTATTGTTTTTAGATTACTTATTAGAAAAACAAGGAAGTATAAATTACGTTAGTCTATTGATACCATACTTGTTTAGGGTATATAAAAAAATGTACTAGATTATATTGATTTAACATTTATCAAAGGGATCGTTTTATTTCACTTTGTGGGCTAATAGAGCCATTGCAATTTAATGTTGCGTTAAAGTGTTTTATTAGAATTATATGTTTTTCACTGAGTAAAAAAAAAACAAACATGTAAGTATGGCAGGATTAGTGGCACTGCACGAAAATTTAATAAAAATTTTACTTGCAGCTAGGCAAGACCAATTGTTAAGTATGATTAGTGGCCAGAGTTAAACTTTATATATATTTTATCGACATATTGTTGATCACTACAGTGGCATATCAAATATTCACTAGGGTAGGGTATACAGACAGGTCATTCTATTGTTGCACGATGGTCGTTAACAGGCTATTGTGCCAGGATGGCTTTTATATGTATAACTATTTGCGTTGGCTTATTGGGAAGTTGCAAAAATTACGATGACGATGATGATGATGATAGTTGGTGGATAGTTATTTAGGAGTACATTTCTCCTCGTCGCTTTTATCCACAATCACAATATCCAATCGCCCGGGGCTAGGCGTACTAGGTCCCCGAGGCAATTTTGCCTACAAAGGTAAAACGAATTTCAAATCTCTCTTTTCCACTTGGTTATTCATTTGTGGTACTTACAATGTTCCCTTAAGGTATACCAATTTGAAGTTAATACCGCGTGTTGGTGATCCAAGGAATGGAAAAATTTCACTGTCACAATTGCGATCAATGTTATGCTTATTATATTAATTTAATTTAATATATTAATTTAAATTAAATACAGCACCAGCACTTTGTTGTTAATTAAATTTTTATAGAAAACTGAATAAGCTATCACACTTTTAACACAATTCCAAGCGAGTGTGATAGGTTCTGTACTTTTAAAAGAAATGAACTGGTCGCTGGATGATGAGAGTGTAATATCAGGGTAATATACACACAATGTCGAAAGTTATGCAGATATAAAAAAAGATGGAGGTTTTAGCGCACATTTTTTTTGTTTTCTTTATTTCTTGTACTTTGCTGTCATATAATTCCAGTAGGGCATGCAATTACTCAAAGTAATTGTTCACCAGTTACTTGCAAAAGAAAATTTAAGTTGTTTCGATACTCAATCCGTTAGTTTCAAATTTGAAATAAAAAAGAATATAAGTAAAAGTATCTACGTTCATCACAACCATCGGAATTGATAAGTCATCATGAATTGTTTTGTTTGATACAAACCATGGAGCGTTAACTAAGGACCTCAATGTTTTCGACTGAAATCTCTGTAGAATTTCAATATTAGAATTGCTGGCCGTTCCCCACAACTGTATACCATATGTCCATACTGGTTTTAACATTACTTTGTACAAAATTACCTTATTCTCGACACTTAGTTTGGATTTGGGACCTAGTAACCAAAATAGGCGCTTGAATTTCAAGTTAAGGTGTTGCTTCTTAGCTTTAATGTGGGTTTTCCATGTCAACCTGCGATCGATGTGCAGACCTAAATATTTTACTGTTGTTAATTGATCAAGCTCTCTTTGAAGATGTAGTGACGCAACGTCCGTGTATGTGTCAGCAGCTAATACCGCTGTATTATCAGCGTAGGTTGCAACTAGTACATTATTTATTAAGGGCATATCCGATTTGAAAATTGTATATAAAATTGGGCCTAACACACTACCCTGAGGGACTCCAGCCTTGACACTGTAAATTCCGGAAAAATCTCTGTTGACCTTAACATAGTAATACCTTTCGCTGATATAAGATTTTAATACTAGGTAAAAATGTGTTGGAAGTATTTTTTTAAGCTTATATAGTAGGCCTGCATGCCAGACCCTATCAAATGCTTGTTGTACATCCAAAAATACACCTGAGCAATATCTTTTATTTTCGAAGGAATCCCGTATAAAATTTACTATACGATGGCATTGTTCAGGTGTGCCATGCCTATGTCTGAACCCGAATTGGTACTGTGGTATTATATTTTCTTTTCCTAGTATAGATAGCATTCTTCTCAAAAATATCCTTTCAAATATTTTGGAGAATGTGACTAGCAAACTTATCGGGCGATATGATGTTACAACATTTTCTGGCTTTCCAGGTTTAGGGACCATTACCACTTCCGCACATTTCCATTGCGAAGGAAAATGATTTAGCCTCAAAATTGAATTAAATATAAGCGTAAGAAAAATAACAGCTTTCTTAGGCAAAGCTTGGACTACTTTTCCATCAACACAGTCGTATCCTGGTGATTTTTTACAATTAATCTTAGGAATCTCCTCCCGTACTTCATTTGGAGAAATGTGTTTCATTGGCCAATCTACTCGACATGGACTATCAAGAAATTCGTAGATTTCTTTTGTAGAAGAACAATCATTTATTTCATGTGGCTGAAATGTTTTTGATAAATGTAATGCATATGCTTCAGCCTTGCTGCGATCTGTTCTGCACCATAAACCATTTTCGTCTCTTAGAGGTGTATTTTTCTTGATTGGATGCTTTAAATATTTGGTGGCATTCCACAGGTAATGTTCATCATATCTTGTAACGTTGAGATTACTAACAAAATTTTCAATCTGTTTGTTCTTTATTTCAGTCAGCCGAAGTTTAAGATCCCTTGTGGCCCTATTAAGGATTCGTTTGTCATTCGGGTTTCTACTCATTTGCCATATTCTTCTTAGTCTTCTTTTATTTTGGATCATTGTTCTAATTTGAGCAGTTACATAAACCTGGTTTTGGCTATTGTGTGTATCAGTTGATGGTGTAGATAGAAATCCAGCTTCATGAATTAAATTGTTGAAAGTTCAGCCGCATCCGATGCCGACTTTACTGAAATATTGAGGCTGACAGTTCATTCTAACCAGGTACTAAACGATGATAGATCAGTTTTACTATTCAAGATTTTATATCTTTTCAAGTGACAATGTAAAAATGTATTAAAATCAAGGATAAGTGGCGAAAGGTCAGAGTTTAAATCGTAACTATCAGTTATTTGTAGTAAATTATTTGGTATGCCATAATATACAACAAAATCCATTAAATCTGGAGTTTTCGTCAAATCTGTAGGCCAATATGTTGGACTACCCGTAGATAAAACTGAATAGTTGTTATTGCTAATACATCTAAAAAGTTCTCTGCTTTTTGGATTTATTAATCTCGAACCCCACCAATGATGTTTGGCATTGAAGTCGCCTCCTACTATAAATCTAGGCCCAAGTTTTCTAAAAAATTCTTGAAACTCCTGACACTTTACAGAATATCTTGGAGGAAAATAAATAGAGCTAACGGTAATAGAAGTCGAATCACAAAATATTGTAATACATGCAGCTTGTAGACTTTGCTGTCTTATTTCGTCAGTGAATTTGTAAGTTATTGATGATTTTATTAGTATCGCTGCTCCACCATGTGCTCTATTGTCCGGGTGGTTAGCTTTTGTTATGTCAAAATCTTTTATTTTGAAAAATGATCTGTCTGTGATGTGTGTCTCCGAGACTAGGAGGATATCAATAAAATTAGTTTTAAGAAATATTTCTACCTCTTGAGTATGATTGGAAAGCCCGTTGGCATTCCATATTGCAATTCTTAAATTCATTTGCATAGTTTTGATATTAAAAGAGACATCATATTTATTAACTTATTGGTCTGTTCTATTTGGTTTTCAATTAATTTTTCGAGTTTTTCAAATGAATTGTTTAATGGATTTAGTTGCTGTGGATTCCGTAAAGTCTCAAAATATGAAAATCTTTCATTTCGACTAGTGTTGGTGTTTGCATTTTGGTAAAGTTGATTTGGGTAATCTTCACTATTAAATATATATTGGCTGGTTTTATCTCTTCTGTAGAGATTATTATTTTGCAATTTTCTTTTAAGTATTTGTTTATATACTATGCAGCCTTTATAGTTTGCTGGATGGTTTTGTAGACAGTTCACACAGCGTGGAGGTGTTTCAATATTTTAATTGCAGTCGATTGTAAGATGCCCTAGGTCACATTTAACACATCTTTCTTCTTTTCGGCGGTAAGTTTTGGTATGATCGAATTCTTGACATCTATGACATTGCACAAGATCGTTAGTTTTTCTTGGGGGTTCAATGGTGACAATTGCGCTATTTATGTGCCTAATATCGTATACGTTTTTGTTATTTAGGTCAGGTTCTAAATCAACGAAGAACATTGGAAGGGGATTTTTCGTTATTCTACTGCGAACATTGACAATTTTCCGAACTTTATGACCATTTTTTTCAATTTCGTATTTAATATCAGTAGTTGACGTAAAATGATGTAAGTTTTTTATAACTACTCTATACGATCGGTCTTGCTTCAATTGGTAGGTATGGAACTTAATTTTCTTGTCATTTAAATGAGCAACAATAATTCTGTACGATTTTACATTTTTTATAAGTAATCTTATCTGTCCATCTCTAAGTGACTTGTATTGAAATTCAGAGGAAGGAATAAATTTAGAAAAAGATTTTATCATTGCGCTAATATCAGCAACAAATGGTATGTGGTGGTGGCTTTGCTTCATTGTTATTGTTGTTTTCATTATATTCTTCATCCTCAGTATCAATTTCTTCATGATCAAGACTAGCAAAACGATTATTATTTTGAGAGCCTGAAATAATTATCTTTGTTTGTTTTGATGTACCAGCATCGTTGTTGTTTATGATTCGAATGTTGTTTACATTTAAATGCGCATGCATTTATTGATACTTGCATTGTTGTTGTTAAAATTTTTTGTTGGAGTTAAATTGTTGTTGTCGATATTTTGTCTTCTGTTCTTGAATATTTTTGGTGATACACTTTGTCGTCGTTTTTTTGTTATTGGCAAAGTAACTACCTGCCAGCTAATATCGTTATCTTCACTTGTTTCATTACCATCATCCATGACGAAGGCAGTGTATTTTGTTAGTGTTTAAAAAATATTTTAAGTATTGTTCTTTAACAAGACAATTATTTTAAAAGCAGACTCTCTAATATACATAAGTGAGAAAAGTTTTTACATTATCAACAAACAGCAATTTTTTAACGAATTCGGCAGATCGAGGAGGAAAGAATTGCAAAAATTTGGCTCGCTTGCGGCAGACCAGAAAGAAATGTTACAGGTTTGGATATGCAGATTTTATAATAACCATATTGGTTTCTGGCATTTAAAAAATATTTAAGCCAACTTTAAGTATTTTAGGAATCCCCAGCATATCTTGGTAAGTAAAAGTTTCTTGTTAAGTTTATCAAACTGTTTGCTTAAATCAGTGTATATCACTTTCTTGGTGATATAACAACTTTTTCGTTGGCTAGAAACATAAACCATATCTGATAGATGAGTTGAAGAATTAACATTAAGAGTCGGATAAACTAACCGCATAATATATCAGTTAACATTTTCGTACACTACCAGAACAACAACATTCAAAATTTCTCTGATGATGAGTTTTATATATATGATAAACAAATTTGTATGTAAGTTTATTAAATATATTTTAAAATTTTTCTGACGAATTTTTAAAAAGCAGTATTATTGACAAACATAATATATAAATAAGGTTGCTAAAAATTTACTTTTATTTGTGTGATTTTAGTCTCTTTAATTCCCACTCAACTTCATCACAATATATTAAGGCAAAGTTTATTGATACTATTCTATATATTTTTTTTAAAGAGAAGTAACACTCAGGCAAATGTCTACCCACTAGTAGGTGTGTTACCTTCTTTGGGAAAGCGATAGTGAGAGAAAAAAGATAGTGAAAGTGAAAAAGCTTAATTTTTACAACTTTGATATTGCGCGTTGTGTTAGTTTTTAGATCAGTGTTGCAGGGCCTCTGATGTGAAGTAGGCGCATTAAATGTGTTTTAAGCTGTTGTAGCCATTTTATTCATTATTTTACTTCGCCGGCGATTTTGCTACAATACCGACGAAGGAGGGCGCTGTGATGTCCACTAGCATACACCAGTATCAATTGCTGCCGGTACTGTTCAGTGACCAGTGCTATGCCTTCATCACTTAAACAGCCCAACAACAACAAACACAATGGCACACTAATGCACATCTGAAAAATGCTGGATGTTATGACGTAGGCTCGAACCTACGTTTTTAGACGCTATTTGAAAATACTTAAATAAAATTACTGAAATTTTCTAAATTCACAAAAAAAAATAATTGTCTATCTGTTAACTTCATTGAGCGTTTTGATATAGCAAGACCTTATATGGTTTATACAATTGTCAATAATATAAAATATTAAAAATTAAATATACCCCAGATTGTGACGTTGTTTTTTAAATATATTATAGTACAGAGATTTCAAAATGTTGGAACAATAAAGGAAGTTGAGACTTTCAGTATAGTTAGTTCTGCATGTAAGCTGTCGATATAGCACTTCAAATTCAATATAATCTCGTTCTTTCCATCCAACTTTGTGTTTTACTTTGTGTTTTATATTATTCGAGTAATAATGTTGAGACAAGATTCCTATTTAAAATTTCTTTTTTAATCAATAGAGTACTAAATCTCCTACTTAAACAGTAAGAAAACGCCTTTGGCTTAATATCAAAAAGATTCAAACTAACAAAAACCAACATCAACAACTTTTTTATCTTCTATTTTTTTTTGTTTTACATTTTGTTTAAATTTTTTTTCTACTTGGTTTTCAATTAGAAAGAAAGCACTACAAGGTCGTCTTTGGAAGAGAATAGAAAGAAATTCATTATCATTTGCACTTAAATTAACGTACAGGAAACAAAAAAATGTTGTAGAAATTGTTAAACACGAAATAGTACAAACGCAAATGGCTGGATGAATGATTGAGTAAAAATATGTATAAGAAAAACTTCTTTGCGAATAAATTTAAATATATTTTTATTAACATAAATTTGCAAAAGATGAGTTTTTGTTAAAAAGCATTTCATATAGTGTTCATATAAGTGAGCCAAGAGCAAAAGTTTTGATAAATAAAAAAAACTTTTGGCATGCATTTTTTTCTGACAATTTTAAGATGGCCAACGTTTTTTATACGTTGATTTGAAATTATTTTTAAATATTTTTTGTTATTTAAAAATATATATATTTTATTGAAACATAGATTAATTTTAATAATTAATATTAATAATTTCCTCAAAATTCTGAAATGTTTTTTTTGTATACATTATTATATATATTACAAATAAATTTTTAAAAATATTGAACTAATTATAAAAAGTTTTTATATGCTGTGGGTTGCGCGATGATTAACTTTATAATTTTTGAAATTCCCATTTGTTTTTTGAAGGTTGTGGTACAAGTTAACAAGAAATTTATTAAGAATATGATTACTGATAGGATTTGGTATAAGCATCAATGAAATGCAAGCATGTAGAATGTGAAACCCCACAACAAATGAAAACTTTTTAAAATAAACTAAGCTCAATTTCTTTAAGTTTGGGTAAGTGGTATATTCATTTTTTATTTGATTATAAATTTTTAAACTTAATTCGAATAGAATAGTACTGAGCGGGTATTCTACTACAGGTCTTAAGTTTACTTTCAGGAAAGTAAGCAACTCTCTGAAACTAAATTTTCACAGAAATTTTAAGAAAAAGTGAAAATCCGCATAATCAAGCAATTGAGAAACAGTTTCTCAGAGTTCACTCAGTGTAGTACAGTATGAGTATGAGTAGCGTTTAATGATTTTTAATGGAACCATGGCAATTTGATGCTGCAGTTAAATTAAGGTTGAAATCAAGCTTAACTTCAGCAGTATTTTCCGTGTTCTTAATGGCGAATGAAGTGATAACTTTACATAAACAATGTAAAATTCTAGGTTTTATTTGGTCATGGTGACTTTATGAGGTGGTAGTAGGAGCGACTAAAATTGGTCTTATGGTGTGTAATGAATGTCAAACTACGATGTAAAGTGGTTTTTTAGTTTTGTTGACATTTTGCATCATATTTTATATAGAGCTAGAAAACTAAAAACGAGACTGGAAAGTTTCTGAAAAACGAGAATTTTATATACTAGGTCGCATATTCAATAACGAGGAGGACTTCAGGAGGACTTTCATATGCCAAACAATTGCTAGACACAGAAGACTCGAACAAAAATTTGGAGGCCGAAGTAACAAATACAATTAAAAATATGCAAAATTCAAAAAACAACATTATATGTCATGAAATCATTTAAAATGATTTAATATATTTAGAAAAATTGCAAAAAAAGAACTGAAAAGCTTAATAGATTCTATGATGTGCTATTAACAATACGCCCAACAAGAGCATTTGAACTGAATTTTAGAAATTGTTTTTGTTTTAAATGTAATTTCACAAAAGAACGATATCGTTCGACAACAAAAGAAATAAAATATATACTCTCTAAGCCTTTAAACAGTATTGTGTTTTTAAAAGATTATTTTATGCAATTAACGAGAATATTGGTTTGCAATTTAATTGCTATATTAACAATATTAAAAACAGATCTCAATTTATTTCGATTTTATGGACTTATAAGTATGTGCTTTACATCAATTTTTTTTAGCATAACATCATTCTGTATGAATGTACAAACATATATAACACAAAAATCAGGAGAATTGCTATGTATTTAGATTCGAAAAGATAATAATTGAAATTTTTATATCTCACACGTTGTGCTTCAAAAGTGTTTTCTTTCGAATCGAAAATTATAGTAATCCCTCCTAGCTGTTGATGTTAATCCAATGTACTTAAGAAATAGAAATAATTTAGGAATAATATTAACTTTGCAGTGCTAATGTTAGTCATTTCGACTAATACTATGCTTATTTTTGTTTACTTATACCGAGAGTTCTCAATTTTTTTTGTAATCTCAGTCGGTGGTGCGCTCTTGCTTTGAACGGTCAATTTGCTGCAGTCAGTGATGCTGCCTTCGAGATTTTAGTCAAAATGAACTACAATTATCATATCTGTATCTTTTAGCTCTGCATATTAAATATTTTTATTAAATTAAATATTTGTTCATTGTATTTTTTGATAAGTTTTCTTATATTATCAACGAATTTAGAATGTTGGCTTATATTTTTTTATACCCTTCACCAAAAAATTTGGAAAGGGGATATTCTGGATCCTTATAGATAGAGAAGTCGAATGAGCGATGTCCGTCAATCCGTCTATCCGTCTGTCCGTCTGCTACATTTTGGTGTAGTTAGAATTAAGGCCAAAACACAACACAGAGAAATAAATTTTATACCCTTCTCTTGGAATTTTTCATAAATTTGTTCTGTTTGAAAATAACAAAACTCGGTCCAATAATTAATGAGATATAGTCAAAAGACTTTTATTTGTTATATTTCCTATTCTGTTGTTTTTATGGCCCCAACTGTCCTACGGTCAAATTATTCCCAAAATTTATTTTAAAAAAATCATATAATTGGCAATCGGCAGCCAAAAATTTTGAAAAAATCTCTAAATTGCCAAAAATTCTTAAAAATATGCGAACATCAGGAAAATTGTATGATTCAATATTGATTAAAAAACAGCAAACAAAATTATGAAGTAAAAAAACTTAAAAAATATCATTTCCATTGTAAAAATTAAACTTTTATTAAAAACAATTTTGTATTTGGAATAAAAATTTAAAATGCATTTGTATTTTGAATAAAAGTATTGCAAATACCTATTTTCCACAAATTTAATAATTTAATGTGGGTTTAATATGTATTTTAAGAATCGTTCGCAATTCATCAAATATATATACATATGAACTTTGGATTTTTAGATTGGAATATTTGGGGAAAATTTCCAAAAATAGTATATGCATACACATGTGTATTTTATTATTTTTTTTTTTTTTTTGCATATTTTCGTATTTTCCCCAGTTCAACATATACAAAATGACAAGTTAAGATCTTACGAGATAAAAAATTGATTTCTTCATATTCATATAAAATAAACTGGTCTTACATTCATTAAAAACACCTAAAAAATCATAGTGTTGAGGAACATCGCATGTCGATAGCACGCACTACGGAATTGGACGCGAATTAATGGTTAAATATTACGAAAATAAGCCGAATTATGGGTTGGATTTGAGAGCAAAATGCTTTCTGTTTGCGACATTATCGTAATTTTTCATATTTATATCTCTGTCTTACTTAGTAAACGCAGAAGAAGATTTAAATAAAATTTGTTTTTAATTAAATTCATCTGTTTTCTTAGCAGGCTGAATATGAATTACCGAATTCGTATTTTTTAAATTAATTGTGGTTGAAATTCGATTGTATTTCTATATCAGAAATATACAGGTTATATTGAACCAAAACCTTTATCGTCTGGTCCAACCGCAATACAGATAAATAAATGGAAAAGTTTACAAAATTTTAAACAGACAACTATCAGAATAGAACTAGTTTACATACATACGTACATCATACGAGTCTCAAAGAAAAAATTAAATTAAAATAATGAATTAAAATATGTTGTTTTATATATATAATTTAACATTTTTCTTACACCGTCAAGTTATTTTTATTTTTGGTGTTATTATTATATCAAATAAAAACGTCGACAACTTACTGAATTCATTATATAATTATTTTATGACTGTACAAAATCCTATCTGATAACATATTGGATATTTTTGAAAAATAAACCTTTTATCGTTCATAAAATTGGAAAAAGCGCAAAAATTAAAAAAAATATATTATAAATGAGATTTTGCCTGGTTTTTTAAATAAATTGTGGAACAAACTTTTTCAAATAAAAAGTAAAAGTAATAAAAACAACTAAAATGTATCGAAAATTCTTTAAAAAAATATAGCATTGTGTTGTGTTCAGGATTCGAAACCGTGCCACCGGGTAAGAAGGTACGGTTTCAAATCCTGACCAACCATTATTAATTTTTTTATTTTTTTAATTTTTGATACATTTTAGTTATTCTTATTACTTTTACTTTTTATTTGAAAAGTTCGATCTTTTCTAAGAATTCTTGATAGCTTTAAATTATTTTCAATGTGAAGATAATATTGGAACATTTAATCATTAGACTAGCAGATTGATGCAATAGGTGTCGATATTTTTTATCTATTTTGGGAGAATTTCTTATTGATGAAGACGTTGAAACACTTTTTTGATGTGTGAAAAAATATATAAGTGCTAATAAGGGAATGTTAATATTTTTATAATGCACTCTAGGCAAGAAAGTATAACAAATTTGTTACGAAATCATAATTTATGGCTGACTTTATAAACGCAGTTTGCAAAGCAACACCGAGAATGCATTGTAAACTTATGCTTCCAGTGTTGCTTTGGAAGCTGGGTTTATGAAATCAGCCTATACTATGAAATAGAGATTAGAACCAATAATGCGTGAGCGTGATTAATTTTTTGTTTCCATCACGTGGGGGTACGTCCGTGAGACGGTGAGTGGCAATTTTTTTGCTTTAATGTATTTTTTTCCATTTAATTTATTTTTTTTAATTTTTTTTTCGTATTTCGTGTGCGCGAATCTTCGTGATTGTGACTTCTTTCGTCACTCCATACTATGGTGAAGGGTGTATAAGATTCGGCACAGCCGAATATATCTCTCTTACTTGTTACTTTTACATTTAAATAAAAATTAGAGTTAGCGGAAGTTTTTCTAGAAGAGCAATGAATAATAAAAACTATTTCTTTTAAATGGTAATGTTTTTGTTTATTTGGAAATCGGATAAAATAAGTTATCAAATTTAAAAATAAATATAATAATTTCATGTAAAGTTAACAGTTAGTATTACTGTGCATAAAAAATAAATTCTTACTCCAGGCTTAAAAGCTGATTTAGATTATATAAAAATTTTCCGTATACATATGGACATATAGCTTGATATTTTGTTTGTATATATCTTAAACATATGTTACTATTCATATACATATATATATATAGTTAATTTTTTATGTTTTTACCTTTAATTTTTATATTATTTTATAGTATTTACATGACCTGTTATACCTTTTTTCAAAAACGGATTACTTGAAGAACGAGCTTTGTTTACTGTGTTTATTGAATGTATATCACTATAAAGCTTTTTTGTATTTGGCACGAGTCAATTGCGCCAATGACTTCTGGAAAATTGCGAGTTGCTTTAAGGCCTTTTCCCAATTCCAATTCATCAAACGAATATAGTATTTTTATAAATTATGTAGCTAAAAGGCGAGACACTATAACACTAATTCTACTGACTGTTCTTTCTGTCAGGACATGAAGGCCATCAACATCGTCTTGAGACTCTAAGCAAATTTGTATTCGGCTAACTGTTACGGAATCTGCTAATTATTTCCTTTTGTCTTTACAGCAGCGAAAAGCCACCAAAACTTTCAGTTCTGGTGATGTTGTACACCCCCTGCATCAACTTGAATGTCGGTTTTTATAAAATTTATAATATTCCTTACTGTTTCCTTGCTAAAACGATTTTTCCTTTGAAGTGGCTCATCTGGAAGGGAGAAGCCATAAACCCTTGTTTTATAAGTTCGTGACCGATAATAACCCGCAAAAATTACACATTATATGATAATTTTCACATAAAATAAAAACTTATTAAGTTTTAACATCGCTTTAATGAAAGTAGATAGCTGCTTTATATTATCAAATATTAACATCTTTAGGAATTTTCCTTAACGTTGGTTTACCAACCTATTTAAATTTTTTTTTGCATAAGGCTGTTAGAAAATATCTCGTGTTTTAATTTTTTTTGCATTTAAATTCATACCTTGAACACTGCAAAATAAAACGGTTTTAATTTTTAAGTACAGCACTAAAAATATACAAAATAGATGATTCATTTGACTTTACCAATGAAGTGGGTGCATCATGTTGCCATCCTTGTACTTCATGGATTTTATACGTTTATTTTTTGTAAATTTATTTTTGAATTTTTTTTATTTCCGCTTTTAAATCTTAACTTAACTTAAAACTTTTAAACTAAAACTCTTACACTAAATCATTTGTTAATCCGTAAAACAGAAAAGAAAATTTCTTCACACATACATTAATACGCATACTGCGTTAAAGGGTCTCCCCAAAATTGGTATTATAAATATAATATAAAATTTTAAATATATTCTTCACTAGCTGTTCATCTGTTATTTTATTTAGCAAATGTTTTACGATCAGAATGGTTGTGTTAACAATATTATGTTATTTTTTTTAAGGGAAGTAACAAATCAGGCTCAAATAGGCGCTTTAACATTGTTGCTGTGTACCCAATTTTATTAAATATTTTACTTCGCTGACAATTACGCTACAATAACGACGAAGGAGATCTAAGTGATGCAAATTAGCATAGACCAGTGATATTAATTACCTACCATCAGTGTTCATGTGTTCATTTTCACCAGCAGTAACAATTAACGCAATATTTATCATTAGAGTTCTTAAAATTATCTGTAAACATTATGTCTTCAATAATGATAAATAACAGATTGTAGATTACCAGGAAAAATTAGAAATAAATAACGTCAGTTGCAGTTTAAAAAACCTTTCGAATTATTTAAAATTATACCCTTCTATAATTTATCGAAGTTTGCTGTCAAATCAAATAATAAAATTTTTAAAAATATTTTTAATTCTTTCGGACTTTATTTACTTTTATTCCTGAAGAAGCTTTCCATTGAGAAAGCGAAATATTGGATTAAATAAATCATTTATATTTATTTTCTGGACCTAAAGCTTGAATAAATTATTTTATAAAAAGTACTAATAATTGCATAAATCAAAAAGTTCAATTCTACCGAACTTTCCACTCCTGATTTGCATTGTACTTAACCCGCCGGCAGAGGTCAATTTTATTTTGAGTTAAACAAAATTATACTACCGTGTTGTATGACAAAAAATTGCGTTCTAATCAAAAATTGAAACATATTAAAAACTTACCTTAGAGGTGAAAAAATATATCGCCCACCAAAAAGGTTGACTTACCTGTTACTGTAATGAAATAATTTAAACAAGATGTGATTTTGTTTATGTTTTATTTTTTTTACTTTGTATGAACATTTTGGAAGCATTTTATATTGTTAAATAAATACAAATTTACCTTACATGTAGTCCAAAATGTTTGCTTTTCGGAATTGTATCCTTGAGTTTTGCGTACCCTTTTGCCACTGCGTTCAAAAATATCCGGCATGGTTCCAAAGCTGATTTGATTTGGGGGATTACAAGACCTATTTACTTTCTACAGTTGTGGGCCTTAACTTTAAAGTCTTCCAAAGGCTTTTTGGCTTGGGTGTTCTGATATTGGCAAAGTACATTTGTGACATCAATGCGGAAGTCTGGTAATTTCAAGTGCAAGTTATTGCTGCAATCATTTCAATCAGGTGATAAAATTGACGTAGTGTCATATTTTTGTTTGGATTCTAATATGCAATCGTCCTAATGAACTGTTCATTAAATCAGTGCTACCCATATGGCGATTGTATTCTTTGATAATTTTGGAACAGTATTGTTCCATGTACGATTTATCTTTCAGATTATAATACGTGTTTTGAAGTGTTGTATGTCGCCGCTTTTAGTCTTAAAAGGTTTAATCGCAGCATAAGTGAATACTAGCCGTACACATTTTGTATCTTTCCGTTACACACATGAAATGTCAACAACAAATGAGCGCCCATCAGTTCTTCGAAGTAGTCACATTTCTAACTTTTTAAGTCCACTTCTTTTGACACCTTGTAGTTGGGTATCGAACAGTTCCCAATGCGTAGATTCCTCTGCTTTCTAAATAAACAAGAAATGGTGGCGAGGTATAAATATTATCGAAATACAACATATGCAACATATGATTTTTGAAATCCATAGCTGTCTAAAGACGGTTCACCGGTTAGAGGGTTAAGCTATATTCTAATACCATTCTTTTTATGCTGCAATATAGTTTAAATGATATAAGAAAGAGAGTAAAATTTTATCCTTAAATCCAAAAAAATAAATAAATTACTTTGCACACACATGCACTCACTCACATGAAAAGTAAATTGTTGTATGCCTGTGTAAGTAATAGCCCAGTTGGTCACGTCTGCAAACATCGTTAAAGACAGAAGCAAGACTACAGTAAGTCATAGAAGACATACTTAGGTTATGTTATGTCTTTTATCCAAATGGCCGCGATGTCACACAATACCAAAAGATCGACAAAGTCGCTCAGATTGTTGTTAACGGCTACATATGGGAATACTGATGTCTATTTTGTCGTCAGTGAAAAAAGAAAAATAATGTCGCCATTAATGGAACCCACTTGTCAAACGCAATATTTTGAATTTAAATTTATTATTTTACTGCCAGATCCACGATATTGCACGTATTTTTTCTGTGGAATAATTACATTTAAAACAAAAACAAATTTGTTAAATTTAGATGTAATTTTACAAAAGAAAGAATTGATGTTGGAGACTGGGATATAACCTCGGACCAAGCCATTCATCACAGCACCATTTAAGTTAAATAAAAAAAATTATGTATTCGCTTATTTGATACTAAAGATATTATCATTAATCTTGTCGCAAACAAAGTTTGATACAAGACTAACTTTAAGACACAATTGCTACCGGTGATGTTAAGAACTTTGTTGTTGTTGTGAACGGAGGTTTTCTTTTGAACGTCGATCAAAAAACGAATCGGCAAGGCTTAATTCGTACATGAATCGACGAACACCATTTTATGTGTGGCGATTTGGTCAACTGAGAGTATATGCAAATTTCGGAAAAACCTACAAAAGTAAGTTTTTAATCGTTTATGTAGAGATAATAGTGAATACTAGCTTTGTTTGTGAAAGAGTGAATTTTCTTTTGAAATTTGAATTTGAAAATTCCTCTTTATTTCTTACTATCTTATCTTCCTTTGGATTTAATTAAATCTTTTGTTTATTTGGTTTCTGGTAAAGCTTTCGTCAATGGCTCGTATAAATGCTTTTGCATTTAAATGCCAAGTGCAAGATATTAAAAATAAGATAAAATTTAAATTGCATTTAGTTATTGTGCCATATTATTTTAGGCAGTGTAAGTTTTATTAAAAACTGTGAATTGTTATATAAATTTTTAGTTAAATTATTCAGAGTATTTTTTAATTGATATAAATAAAAATATTATTAATATTTATACGTAATTGTTGAACTGTTTAAGGTATATATTGAAATGAAAATTTATGGCTTGAGTTCAAATCTGAGTTTACCTATTTTTTCTTAATTTAAGAAATTATATTTGGATAAATTCATTATTTTATTAAGAGAGTACTTTTTATTTGAAACAATTTATTCATCAGACTAGCAGATCGGATCAGTACTGATTTCGAGGTCGCTATACTATCTCATAAGCGTTCTTTGTTTGATTTTACAACTTTTGACGGTGGACACTAGTGACTAATATTACTTGTGATGTGTTAAAATGCTTAAGATTTCTTTAAATTAAATGGGAATTATTTATTATACAAACACTAAAAGCAGGGACAATACATTTATGCTTTTAAAAAGTGTTTTTCAAAAGCCTAAACAAAAAACTAACACGTGTCAAATATGCACTCAGATTTGTTAATATATGATTTCATATATTTTGATATACAATGAAAAAGAAGACATTCAAATTCACTCTTGCATTTACGTTATATATATACAGAATATATACAGAAAGCAACACAAGTCCATATTTGGTTTAAGATATCTCGATATGGACACTTTTCTTTATGGAATATAATCGTATCCTCTGCATTACAAGACCTTAAAACAAGAAATCCACTTATCTGTTATTTTTTATTTGGATAGCACTGTTTGAGTAATTTCGTCTTGAACTGCATTAATATCAATTAACGATTAGCAGTAAACTGAATTCTCGTAGTTTCGACATGCACAAGTGCAATCAGCAACTGATCTTTAACTGACTGCAATTTTTTACTTTTAATATGAATCGTTCCTTTATTGCAATCATATTTCAAGAACTGTTATTTTTGAGCTAAAACTGCAGAACTATTCATCGAACCACTCCATTTTGTGTAAAAAATTCATACAAACATATTGCTTACTCACCTCTTGAAATACCTTTTCTTTATTCCATTGAAGTGCGATTGGTGAGTTAAAAACTTTGAGCTCGTTTTAAGAAGAGCGACCTATTTAAAATATGAAAACTTTGCAATATAGGAGCGATATCTTTTTAATTTAATGCAATCATCCAGATTCTTTTCTTGAAGTTTTTCTAACCACTATACAACTTTGAGACTTTTTTCCTTTTTGAAGAAGTCAAAAAATTAATATTTGTAAACTGTTCTAATATCCTCCATTATATGTATTTCGTGGAACGAACAAACAAGTGACATGAATAACTATTTAATAGTATATATGTTTATCATATATGTTGCATTTAAATATTTAAAAGCTCTGATATGACAGCGTGATTTCATGTATTCAGTTTTCCCGCGTTGTGTTAGAAAATCGAACCGCAAAGGACCACCAAATTATTGAGCATATTTTTTTTTTAATTCGTAAATTGTTGGCATGGTTATATGACGGATACAATTTTACAACTTTGCTAAGACTGTTTTTGTGCGTAGCAAAGCAAGTGCCAATTTTCCGAATATTTGCAGACAAAAATGGCGTGAAATTTCCTGTCTAACTTTGTTTTCTTAATGGTTCTTCGGCTTTAAACTAAAGAAAATAGTTCTGGTAATTGTTTTGTAAAACGCAGCATCAAATACTGTTGCGTTAAGGAAAAGAAAGGAGCTTATTCCTTTTGTTTTCTTTACAGCATAGAAGTTATTTTCGAATTGCTGCTAAAACATTTTGTTTTTAATTTATATTTTTTCAGAGAACGGGCTTTAATAAGAAATTTATAAAAACAAGTTGGACAATCAAACATTAAAGTTACAAAAAACTTATAATTTTTATTTGAACCTGTGTATATATTTAACGTTGCACATAGGAATATTTGAGGTAAAAACCGGTAGGTAGACTTGTCTAAATTCTTAATGAAAATAACTGCTTCTTTTGTCAAAATTAACGTCAAACATTATATATAAATCAAACGTAAGCAAATTTTGACAAACAAAACAGATCAAAATGCAAGGAGATGCAAAAAGAAAAAATTATCAGTTGAGCTGTCAAGACCACATGTTATGAATTCGCCTTGTGTAATAGTTTTTATTTTTATGAAATCATTGTCGAAATTGAATAAAAATAAGGTTGACTAATTCAGAGTTCTCCAAAAAAAGAATTAAGCATCTGTGTTTCAAAAACAATAATAACTTCGTTAGTATCTATCACAATCCAATAATACAGGTCTGTTCGTAATTACAACAATACAGCAATAAAAATAAACAAACAGGCATTTCGTTTGTGCATAAAATCGTAAAAATCTCAGAAACAGTTGACGCTACATCCAAAAAATTGTGTGTTATATGTTAGTGATGTTATATTATCGAAACAAACACAATGGTTTTATCTGATATCGAACGTTATTCTTCTTAATTACTTTTCACATCATTATAAACTTTTGAAATTAAAGTTTGAAATCAAATTGATGTTCAGTTGAGAGTAAATATTTGGTGCTGACCTTAATGTTAAATTGCAATCAGCGTTACCGTTGTGACCCTAAAGGGTCAATTCCTTATGAGGCTATATTTAAGATACCTAATGCAGAAAAGTTTTGGTTTAAAATCGATAATTTGAAAAATAGATTTAACGAAAATGCATACTCAAAATTATATAATTTTGTTGCATATATATTTACTTTGCCACATAATAGCGGTTCCGCTGAACGCGTTTTTTCCAAATTAACACTATTCAAAAACAACCTTTCTAATAGACATTTATGTAGAGACTTGTGACTCCATGCTTTCATCTCTAAATGTAACCCAAGCAGAGCTGGAACACTGGACTCCAAGTGGGGACTTAATTAAAAAGTATATATGTATGCACTATTTCTAAGAAATAATGTAAGTACTCGTATCTATGTAGATATTTACATATATAACGCATTTTAAATTAAAAAAAATATTATTTATTGAAATGAAATGTAGAGTACAAATATATCGTTTATTTTTATGTATACAATTGTTAAGTTTTGGTTTTCTTTAATACTAAAAATTAAATAAAGCTTTAATTTTTTTGCTAAAAAAAATTTACCCTATTTTTCTTTCAAATACCCTTTTTAAGACCCTTTTTTCGCAAAATGCCCAGTTAGTGACCCTTTTTGAAATTTGTCAACGGTAACGCTGACTACAATGATTTTTTTCAAGACTTCTAATATTTAAAAAAAATTATTTTGTTGTTTGTGCGCTAAAAAGTTTATATCGAGCATCCTATTCTTGAGATGTTACATTCAAATGATATAACACCCAAGGAAATATAGTTGGGAGTTATCACATTTTGATGTCTGTTTTGGGGTCATTTACTTTTTGTAAAGCTTTTTAAAATGAGGAAATATTGGAGTTGGCATTTAATTAATTTTTGCTTGAAACTTATTAAATTTCATTGACACTTATTTATTTTCTTTGGGAGTTATTTTATTTATCCTCAAATCGCAGTTCATACAATTCCTTTGTTCTCATTAAATTTCCGTTGAGACTTTCTGTATAAAGAATCCTTTCACTTTTGTTAGGAATTCCTTCATTAAGAGATATTTGTTTTCCTTTTGGGAATATTGTATCAGGAATCGTTCGTGGTGCCGAGTGTTATTGCAAATCGTTGTTGATTTGAGATTGAAATTATTTTTAAAGGCAAGCGTAAGACGTTGTACTCTTTAAAAATACTTTCACTATGTTATATATGTTGAGATATACTGGAAAGCGATTGTTGGACGCGTAGAAGTTTAATTAGTTTGAACGCACTAAATGAGCCGAAGGACTAACACGGTATTTTTTAATATACAATAGTATCAAAAATTTACGATTGTATTAACTTTTTAATCATTGTTTGAAATGTTTACTCCATACTCGTACCAAATACATACATATCATTGTGTTTGTTGCGATAGTATAATATAAATCCAAGAACAAATGCAATTCATATATGCTGCAGTTAATAAAGAAAAAATTACATAGATTTCACATTAGTACCGTGGAGGTAAAAAAAGTACTATTGAAAATATTTGTATGTACCGAAGAAAAATGTTATATCCCATCACTGATTTCAGCACAAAACTTCACAATTTTGGACCATTAAAAACCCAACGCTACAAAAAATCAGCTGAATTAATGAACAGACCGTCACTTTCGTATTTACTGATACAATGGTCATCATCGTCTTCGTCGGTGCTCCTGGCACCAAGAGATTCAAGGCTTCCATAAAAAAGCTTCTTTTGTATAATTTTTAGTTTTACTTGAAGGAAGCTGATAAAGGGATGGGATGCAAGGTATGTGTTCTCAAAGTCTACGCGATATTTGCGTACTCCATTATTAACTGTCCGATAGAAAGTATATCTTTTAAATAACTTGAGCACCATACTTCAATATCTGAACTAGTAATTTTTTCATTCTTTCTGTTTAAACCTTGTTTACTTTTTCGAATGAAACATAGATTACTTATGCCAACATGAATGAGAATTATATACTATTGTGTAATCGTTTACATATATGTAATAACTCTCTTGGCAGGACACGTGCATGTGAATTGTTATGGTTTTGTGTTTGCTTAATTTGCCCTCATACTAATTTTGTATGTGTAACGTAATATTCAAAGTAAACGTAAAACACAATAAAAAGTTGTGGGGTTCGTTGGGGGAGTTATTTTTCGTAATGTTCTTGCTAAGTAACTAAATTTTTTGTTAATTCGAATTTTTGATTCACTCTCTGTATAGGATACCTTTAGCTTATTTTTCGGGGAAATAGGCGTCGTCATGTGACGACGCTATTAAAATAAAGGTAAACCATTTCCATTTTGGGTTTTAGTTTTAGAACTTTTATTTCTTCTTCAGACTTTTATGTCTTCAATAGAAATTAAAGTATAAATATTTTTATTTTTGATAATATGGGACGAAGCAGTCAAAACATACGCCTTTATCATATTTTTGCTTTTTTTTGTTTGGAATCAGCCAGTAAACTTTTTTGTTTGAGTTTAGGACGCTGCTGTCTCACTAAAAGCCAAGCATTTTGTATTGACATTTTGATCCATTCGATCTGTTCCGCCTACATTTTTATTATAATTTTGGATAGAATATTTAGTTCAACGTATTTTAGGTTGGCCTTACTCCATTTATTTGTTCTTCCGTAGATACCTTCAGAAAAAACAGTTGAAAATACAGCGACCACTGCGTTGTCTTTCCACAATCTTCTCTTATATACTGCTTCTGATTATACTGCTATTGTGGTCTGTGCAAAACCTCTTTCTTCTTTCTTTTTGTACTTATTTACATCCAGCAAACAATAATTGTTACCCAAACGATTGCTTCTTATGATCCCAGTGTAATTGAAGCACTTTTTCCTCATCTCTTTGAGTAAAGGAAGTTTTATAAATAAATTATCATTTCATTTTCTTTCCTCTAAAATACCAGAAATGTCCGCGATGTTATGAAATTTACTGACAAAAAACGAAAACAAAAAAGTTTACATCAGACTGTACTTAATGTATCATAGTTTCGACGATAACCAAATATATTTTGATAGAAACATTTCTTTCTACAACTCGAACAATAATTTTTATAAAAAATCTTGTAAACTAGTATTAATTTTCATTTTATATTACTTTTAGAGCATATTTATATAATTTATTAAGTTTTTAGCACTTACTTTCCAGCCGAACTCATAATTCAGAATTTTTTCAAAATTTAAGTCCACAAAGCGCGATATTCCAAAAAATCACTTATATATCTGAAATATCTAATAGTGACCACAAACGTTGGAAATAAAGAATAAAATATATTAAATATGCTTTATTAAAAAGCATTTGACTTCCAGTTCCATGTCTAAGTTGTTTCCTGCCTGCTGTTCGCCAGAAGAAGACATTATGTCATAGAAACTATGTTAATACAAACGAGGTCGCCGAGAACAAAAACATGTAGTTAACATCGCATTTTGGCCTGGCGTCGACTGAGGAAGGTCAGGTAGCTGGGCTTTAATAAATAGGTTATCTCAGATTAACAATAAATCATTTGGGTGTAGTAAGATTAACTTTGTAATCTTAAATTTTTTCCAGTTCTTAACCTCACATACTATTACATGCATTCTTTAATAATAGTTGTCGCTGAAAAAAATAACATTTACTTTGCTCGTAAAAAAATCGTGATCAGTAAAGGACTATTGCAAGTTTATGAGTATACAAACAAATTTTTGCAAAAACTGCAACTATAAAAATTGCGATCCCTTGAATAGATTCATGTTTGAGTCGAAAATTAGCGAGAAAAAGCAAAAATTGGAAAAGTTCTACTAACAACCTGTACAACTGTAATGAATACTAAGAACTCAGAAATGGCTGAATTTGTAAAGAATACACATATTATACAAAAAAATTTAGGAAAATACGAAAATTCGCAAATTCTTGCTTAGATCTGAAAAATATAAAATAGCATTTGCTAGTAGATACGCAAATCTAAAGTTTTATATATATTTAGTAAGTTTTTGGCATCTAACGAATGAAAAACTCTGAACATGGGAAAATATCCATCCAGTTTCCCAAATAAAATTGTGCGCCATTTCTCATACAAACTAAATATTATAAATTATCTTGAAAACTGTAGTACTAAGAATCTTGAAATTTTGCAGGAGTAACTCTAATACTTACATTAGTATCCCTCCACAGGAAAGAGAGAATAAATACAGTTGGTGTGGAATTTTCCATATAAAGTAAACCCCACAAAAAATTTAACATAGAAAAATGCAAAGTCTCATCATCAAGTCTGGCACAATATATGACGTGAAAAAAATATAAAATACAATTTTTAAGAACTTAAGTAGGTATTTCAAAAGGACCCAAATTGAAAACAAATATTATAGTAACCATAAGTTTGATCAAACGGTTTGAAAGCTGATTAGGAAAAATTTTTTTCACTGGGGAGTATATTGGTTAAAATACAATGCAACAACGTCCAAGGCATTACGTCTACTGGACATTATTTCCTTTTAGGAAAAAAGTTTTTTTTAAATCTTTTTGCTTTTGTTTCAAAAAATGGATTTTAAGGAGTTTTGTTCTCGGTCAGTTAAACAGTGGCTTTGCTGAATAAAGATAAGCTGCATAGCCTTTAACCTTAATTATGACAGGGGGAAGAGAAAACACAAGCCAGGCCAAAAAAATTTTTACTCAAATAACCACTATTCGCCATATTCTCTTTATTCTAAAAGCTGTATTGGATTATTTACATTTTAAAGTGGAAATAATGTCTTAAGACGTTATTTCTGGTTTTTGATGGACATTATATAATTTGATGTTATTGCATTCCACCATTGAAAAACATCATGTATTATGAAATGTTTGTATGAAAACTTTGTTTTACACTATATATATTGTGCCGCAACTTTAAAAGTTATGGATATCTGTTGCGTTACAAACAACCATGCATTCTCTGCAACAATATGAAACTATTGCATCCCAGCGCAACAAATGAACCGAAAAAATGGGTTATTAATTTCACAGCAAACAGTATTTTATTTATTTTATCCTTAATTTCTTGTTGAAAAGCTTGTAAGTATTAAAAAAATAATGTTTGTATTAGTTGAACAAAAAGTAGCCAAAAAACAAACATGCATATCAATTAGATAAATAAAAATAAAAAAATAAAAAGGATCAAATTTATAAATTCATATAAATCAAGCCATAATATAAAAATTAGGTATATCTTTTGAGTTCAGTTCAGTATTGGATAGAAAATAAAACCGAATATTTGTATTTATATATGATCAAAACAAATACATACAGGTAGTGAAAATCGAATTTGCCTTGGAAAATAACATTCTTGAAAGTATAAACAAACTGTTCCAGGCGAATTTGACACCAAAAAGTATACTAAAAGACATTTTGACATTGAAGAATATTACAATACAGCTGTGTTTTCGAGTTCACCTTGTATGAATTTGCTTCGGCCATGATACAATAATTATTGTATCATTATTTAAATATTATTCAAGTTTTACATCTTCCAAAAAGTCTTAG
Source organism: Gymnocheta viridis (assembly GCA_956483585.1). Classification (NCBI taxonomy): domain Eukaryota; kingdom Metazoa; phylum Arthropoda; class Insecta; order Diptera; family Tachinidae; genus Gymnocheta; species Gymnocheta viridis. Next base: position 63,161,055 of record OY101441.1, on the reverse strand, counting down.
AAAAAAATATATATGTACAGTGTGAACTTGATTTGCACAACCAAAAGGAAATCAGGTTTGTTGCATTCACCGAAAAGTTGCAATAACCGACTACTTAAAATTTATATAAAAATACACCAATATTTAAATTGAATTCAATAATTTTTATTATTTTAAAATAGAGAATTTATATATTAAACAATGCTAAAAAAATAATGCTTCAATGATTAAGAAGAATGCTCTAGTCTTATTTTTTTGGGGAAATTGGAGGTTAGTTAGTTTTTTTAATAACAACTAATTTTTCATACGAAGCCTTATTTTTCGTTGCACATTCTAAGTAAATGTGTTGGGCTTTAATGGCGTCATCTACTTTAAGTTTTTGTGCCTTTTAAATTTTTACATTCTCTGAAATTTTGAGATTTTAACATTGATAATTAATAATAAATATCCGTCCGATTGAAAAAGAAATTATGGAACAAGACTAGATTTTTTAAAATAAGTTTACAAAAGACTAAAAATTATCAAGACTAAGTTGTGGAAAACGTTTTAACGTTTTAAGTTCTTATTAAAACATATATAAATTAAGATAGGAAATTGCCTAAATTCAATAAATAAGAAAAAGTTAAACTTATCAAACCGTTTCTAAAAAATCACATTTATAAACACTGCAATGCTGAAAAATCAACTGCTGCGCTAGTCGGGATGTTGCAATAATCCGTGGTTGCGCAAATCGAGCTCGCACTGTACATATATGTCAAGTATTGTATTCTTTTATGCACATCTATTAATAAGTCGTATAACAAGTATCATAATTTTCTCATCGCCAATAAAATCAGAATTATCATTTGCATAAATATTACGAGAATATAATAATTTGTGGAACAAATTCAAGTTAGCAAAAGTTATGTCGATTTTGAGAGTGAGGGGTGAAAATAGAGGCTAAGTTAGAAGACCCGTATCGCGGCGTTTGTTTATGTTAGTTCGAATTTTTTTAATCGATCTTTGAACTTTGCAGTCAAATGCCGATTTTCAGCATATTGTTTATATGGTTTTTTGGCTATAACTCGTCGACTAATTGATATTTTTTAAATCTGTAAAACCCAAATTATTGCTTTCGCCATTGGATTTTAATCTACATAATTTTGTGTTCAGTGTACGGTACATTGGAGTCATTTTTAAATTCAAAATCATTTTATGGGCTCAGCAGGAAATGAAAACTGGTGAAGAAAATTTTGCCTCCTTGAGGCTAAATTTAAAATAAAAAAGGTAAAAAAGTCACGAAGCTAATACATAAATTTCGAGGATAACAACAAAAAAAGGCTAAATCTAGCCTCGTAAAGGCTAAACTGGCATCACTGGTGAGAAACAAAATATATTAAAAAAAAATTTTATTTAAACAGAAAATAATGAAATAACATTGCACTACAACAAAAAAGAGAATTCATTTAGTTAATAAATTTAGTGAAAATATTATATTTGAGTGCTGAGGATATACAGGACTTTTGCAGTGTTTACAAAAGTATCTGGTAATTCGTCTCATATTGTCATTTTCCTTACAAATTTGGCATTTTTAATTATTTTTTTTTAGAAATTCAGACTAGCTTTTTTGAGCAACAGTCTCAATTGGTTTCCGCAAAATACAAAAATATTTATAGATACAGACAAATTTCTTTATAAATTTTATAAATAGTCTGCCTACAAAATTGCTTATTAAGTGTTTATTTTTGCTGCGCTCATTAACATATGAGTAAACCATTTATTCGAAAAGTTTACATATAAATTGTCTTCTTGCACCCTGTTTATTTTTAGTTCAAATATTTTCGTCATCTTTAATGTAACTAACTAAGTCCATTTGTCCTCCGTGTTGTACTATACTTCGTAAGCATTTGGTCAATAACATAAATACCAGATTTTTTTCCATTGTTGTGATGAATTGCTTCTGGTTTCTTTTTTTGTTACAGAGACAGATTTGTGATTATGTATCGTAGATAATAAAATAACTGTTTCATTTTTCTATGTTATATAAAAACATTTTGCAATATCATCTTTAATTCTAAATTCATTGGACAGAACTTCTCTTCCGAAAAACCCAAAGTGAATTTCCTTAATGTTTTTGCATAAATCAAATGTTGTAAAAAAAATTTTAGCAGCCATTAGTCTTCAGGAAGTTTTGTACCGCATAGCAAGGCGCAAATGGCAAATGGATTGGAAGGGATATATTGAGCGAAGTTCGTTCTTTCTCTAAACAGATATAGATGTTCATCTACTTACTGTATAGTTTCAAATTGTAATCTAAAGTCTTGTCGAAAGTTTGTTTTCAATTTGAAATTTTTGTTTTCTAAACATATTTTCGTACAATACTTTTTTCTAAATTTGCATGAATTTTAAGCATAAGGCAAAAATTACAATAAAAATATAAATTTGTGCTTTACAAAGTATCAGTTTTTATTGCTCCGTCTTACACCATTACAGTAACTTACAGCTCATAGGTGAAAGAGAAAAAGGATTAAAAAAATCGAAAAAAAAAACAAAAATAGTCTTGACTTTGAAACTATTTATTTGTTTATTTAGGATAAATTTAAAACTTAATGCTCACTTCAACAAAAAATATACTAGAATTACAAACAAAAAGTTCAACCTTTTGTTAAGGATATTTTTTGATCACTAAACTATGTTTCAATTGTCATTTTGGTCTTCTATAAACAAAATAATGAAATAATATTATTATTGCTGAGCACATACGAGTACATACTGTCCTTACCGATGCATGGTCCTGTTGTGTTACTCTCTATTGCGATGCGAAAGATTATCACTACGAAATCGAACTATTTTTGCACTGAAATAAAATTCGTATCGCAATAGGGAGTAACCCCCCTGGTTTTGTATTCACTGTTAATAGTAAAACACTACTTTAAGCAACTTTACAACACAAAATAGTCTCTTGAAGAACATATTGTTATATTGTTATTGTTTAAAAGTATGTTTTAATTTATATTTAACAGGTTTAAAATATCCCTTATTGGAGCTGCTTTATCTGTTTGAGATCTAGTTTGACTGTCGTCACAGCGAATAATTCATAAAAGTTGCTGAACTCTAGTAGCCGGAAATATGGACAAATTTTTTGTTTGCCAGAGAAAAGGGGCGGCATATATATTATTATATCAAAATCCCATAAAATCCTCCAATCTCGACATTTTATTGGATTTCAATGTTGATTTTTTGTTCAAAATATTTTGTGCGGAGCAAATTTCCTTAGAGCTGGTGATGATTTTGCTACTCTGTTTGTTTTTATGGTTTTGCACTAACATTATTACAAAAGCTGGCCCAGGTGGATAAAATATGAACGAAATTTTCATTAGGCCAATTGCCAGGTCTATGGTGTTAAAATTTGCACTATTTCTTGTAAAAAACACTATGATGGAGGAATACAGGAAAAAGTTTCGTTCTAATATTATTAATAATTATATGAAAAAAATGGGAAAAAGTCAAAAAATTCATGGACAGGCCGAGGTATACTCTTAAGAGTAAAACAAGTTTGAAAAACTGCTTAAATTATAAAAAATAACAACAATAAGTAAAGAAAAAAATTCATAAATATATAATTTTGTTACAATAAATTACAAATAAGAGATAATATTTTACAACCAATTTCAATAATATATAAACAATATTATCTAGAAACAGTTTTTATTGTATTAATAAAATCGAAAATCAAACTTCTCTACATCAGCATTTGGTCATGAAAGGTGATAGAGTACCCGCAAAATCAAATCAGAAATGTTTTAGATATTTTATTTTTAACAACATCTCTGAAATATAAAAAGTTTTTTCTAATACTTCCACGCAATCAGCGATAAATAAATTAAATTTAATAATACTTTTCTCTAATTAACGATGTGTTCTTTTCTAAAAAAAGGCGCAAATTTTTGCCCTTTTTATTTAAAATTTGCAATATAATGACTTTTTGAAATGGTGAGCTTATTAGAAATTATTGTGTCATCACTTACGAAGCAAAGTTTTCGTCTATGAAAACTTTAAATAGCAATTATTTTCAAAAAAAAGTAAAAGAAAAGTTTAATTTATTTAGATAAGAAAACGGCATTCGACACAAATTACAAAATACTTTTGTCAGTTATTTAAAATATAAAATACATTATTTAACAATTTGTGAACACAAAGATAAAGTAAAAGAAGTATTTCCTTCAATGAATATTTTTTAATGTATCAGACAAACAGCCTCTTATTGACTAATAGATAAAGCCTGCTAGGCTACGAAAAGTACGTTTTTAAACAAAATAAATTTGTGCAACTGTAAACTATTGCAATACCATGTAATTAATGCTGATGAGCGGCAGCACTGCCAAGTGCTTTTGTAATAAAACTTTGGCCAAAAACATGTGTTAGAAAGTGCTTTCTTTACTTGTGCTAAACTTTCACTATTGAAGGATTTATGAAAACAATCATCCCACAAAAGACTTCAAAATTTAGTTACATTGTATGCAAATTTTTTATATCTCAACTACTTTTGAGAATGGTAAGATCTTTGATTTCGTCATTCCCCAAATTTGATGTCTTGTTTTGATCACTATAACTGTTCCCAAAACTAAAACTGCCGTAGTTGTAAATTCTGGCGGTTTTAATTTACATTAGTGGTTTATTCTAATAATTAGTTTTTATAAGTTAATTTAAAATTCTGCTGTCCATTTTAAAATTAAGATAGTATAATTTAAATTTGATTAAATTTCTTTATATTCTTATATTTATTTTTAAAACTTCGGGCGTTTTCTTCACGATTTTATAATGTCTGTGTATATCTGGTATCCTTTTCAAACACTGATACTTTTACCTAAAAACTCTTAAATCTTATTAAACAAATATTTGTTTTACATTTTCGCAGCTAAGAAAAGAAGTCGAACATCACAAAGGCATGATGAAATTGTTTGTTGAATTGTTATGTTCGCTTAATATTTTTTTCTTTTTTTTTAATTATAAAAAGTTTGCTACTTTAGCAAAATAAAATAAAAAATCTAGTCTTATAACATTGAAACCACAATTAAAACAAACTTTTTCTTTTAGCAAATACACCCTTTTTAATGTTTAACACTTTTAAGAGGGTTTAATAAAAACACTTATTTTTAGGTCAGCCTAATTTGTAATATTTAGTTTTTGTTTATATTAAAGAAACGAAAAAATCTGAACAATCAAATAAACAAGTCTAAAGCAATTAAACATAAAAACGAAAAAAATAAGGGGCAAATCTTTGAAGCATTTACCATTCCTCCCATCATTAGTAACAGAAAAAGCTTTTAAAAGATTTTACAAAGGATTTATACACTTGAAGTGAATTCATGCAACATAACCCTGCAGTGTCTGACTTAACCTACATAAACAAGAAAAAAATCAATAACAACAATGAGCATTGTGATATTAAGACTTTAAGCCCGTTTTTACCAAATAATGACCACACAAACAGAAAAATAATTTCTACTGGCGAATTTATAAAGAAAAACTTTTATCATGATGTGTTTTTATGTCTTAAAAGAATTAAGTAAAACAAAAGTTTTAACGATGCTGATTATACACAAACAACATATTTTTACTTCATTAAAAAATGAATATTAATATTTTGCTGAATGTGCTCTTATAGGGAAGACACACGACAGCGTTAATTTCAACTAAAATTTTAGCCTGACAGACGACAGCTTTTGAATTTTGTAAATTTCTTTTTTAGAAATTTACAAATGGATAGAATGCAGCAAGTACGATTAGCAGCAAAGCTGTTGCTGCACAATCACTATTCATTTAAAAGAAAGCTGAAATTACTTTTGGTGAAATTCCTCCATAATGTCAAAATTGTACATGGACTAGCAACCATGAATCGTGAACTTGGTATCCAGGACACCAGGACACTCTGAACTAAGATAAAGGCAATTGTGGAAATTTCTACACTCAAATGAAAAATCAATCAATAATCCAGCCGTACTTAAATCATTCCCAAGCTGTGTTAAAAGTACGGTAATCCCAGATTTAAATAAATCAAGTACAGAAATAATGATTTTAGTACGGACAGATTCAAATGCTGAGTTTAATTTAAGAATTTTTTAGGTGATTCAAGATTTTCTCGTGATTAAAGAATTTTGAACTCATTTTAAGAACCTGCAGAAGCGGTTATCTAAAGGAATCCCGTTTTCGAATTGATTGAAGTACATTTTATTGCTATTTGCTTTTACTGAAATTTTTTTTTGACTTGTTCTCAAAGTAAGTAGAATAATGCTAGGAGCACAACTGAGACAAACGTCGAATTTCGCCCAACGCGACGTATTCGTAAATTCGTCATATGAAGCACAATAACGACGAAAAAAGCAACAGCTGTTATAATTAATAGTTATTGTACTGTTTAAGGAAATAAAATAAAAATATGAATCAAATAATTGCAAAATTTGTGAAATAATATATATCATGTTTTTGACTATACGCTGCTATATAACACAATCAAACAAATCACAATTTTTGGAAAAGTAAACAGTATAGTTTCGATTGTATTGAAGGCTTTTGTTATGTATAGACCTTATTTTTAAAATAAAACAAATTCATTGAAATAACAGGTGTTTCGCAATTATCATCAAGCAAACCACCGCCAGCTCCCTCAAAACCTTCGTTCTACGTTTGTGTGTGAATGGAACAAAATGCCGCATGAAAGAAGTCTAATGCAGTATTTATATCTATTTTATAATCAAAGATGTTTTAAATATTCATAGATTTAGTCACGCATATCATCTCTTTTTGTCCATGAATCGCAAACTTTACTTGGCGTTAGTAGACGAAAAATAATGCGCAATAACAAGTTGAGCATACTTTCTTGAAATTCTTGCACGGGGCCGCTAATATATTTATGATTTTTGAAGAAATGAAACTAAGCAAATTGTTCTTCCTTCCTTCCAACAACAATTTTTATTACAGTTTAATTTTGATTGTTTGTTTGTTTTGTATAACAGCTGATAGTGTGATCGTACTAAAGAAAATAATTTATACTTAAAAATGAAACATTAACAAAAACAAACTAAAACCAATTTTTTAAGTTAAATATTTTACATATTTATTGTAAATACTATAAAATAACGATACAAAAAAAACTAGAAAACTAAAAACAAAAATGGTCACATAGTACTGATTTGTCCGTCGTTCGCCGGGGTAACAAATATAAATAAATCTATTGCAGAGTTCGTCGCGTATGATGAACTTCGCAGTCGCTATGATTGTGTGTACATATACACTAATGAATTTTATTTTTGGGGATGAATATTCACGGCCGAACAAGAGCTCAGTTGTGTTCCAAGCATATTCTTCAATTTATTACGGCGTTTTGCTCTCTGTGAAAAGGTTTGATATTATCTTTTCATGGAGAATAATTCGTGGGTACATATGTACATACATACATATATATTTTAAAGGACGACGCCAACAGTTTTTGGGAGTATGACTTACTTACGATGGACTATAACAGATTTAAGGAAAACTTTAACCTCAACAGGAAGGCTTTCCTAAAAGTGCGTTAAAAATTCAAAATGTGGAGAGGTTTGACACAAATATGAGACTTTGTATTACACTCGAAATTGAGCCTAACAAAGAGAATGTAGTAGACTATCACAACTGCATCTAAAGGTTAAGAACAATGAAAATAACTTACCTTTACTGACATTAAATTTATTTTAATTTTAAAATATATTAAATTTTTTTTTTAATTTTTAATCTTCCGAGCAGTTGACTAATTGATTGCCATATCAAAATAGATAAATTCAGTATAAATTTAATTTGATTTCGTGCATTTACGTTAAATCGAATATACATACACATTCACACATTCACAAGTTAATTTGAATTAAGACTGCTAATAAAACTACTCCTGTCGTCTGTCGTCTATAGTATCAACTCGATTCATCTTTGTTTCATTAATCGAGTAAAGTTTTTCCGTTATTCGATCAAATAATGAAAATAGTTAATCTCGATTAACGAATAACTCAAACAATTAATGTCAATTAGTCAAGTAAAATTAATTTCTTAGTAGAATACGTCTTTTTTTAATAGAAAAATATTTTTTTTGTACATTTCGAACTGATTAAATCTCTTAAAAGTAAGTTACATGCTATTCGTTGGATGTGGCCATTAAAGAGCTCAGAAAAGATTCTGCAACATTAATTGAGTTTAATGGAATAATAAATTCTTGATCAATAATTTAGAAAAGGCGAATAATTCATTTTCAAAAGATTTAATTGTACGTAGTACACTCACTTTTTATCTTAATTGAGCAAGGTTTCCCAATAATGATAATTTTTTGAATTATAGCTCGATAGCTAGAACGAAGGTGTTTGCAATTAAATTGTATGATCGGTTGTTTTAGATCTAGTCTGATCAAAATATATCAGACGATGATTATTTTGATTATTTTGGAAGAAGATATTAAGATATAAATGAAAACAATCTCTTGTGTGAACTTAACAAAACTTTACAAAGTATTACAAGTTTAAAAAAAAATCTAGCAAAACTGTATTAGTATAATGGATGATATCCTGTATTTAGAAAAGACAAAGTAAAGATCAGAAAAACTATGAAAACTTTTTAATGCTTTCCTATCGCTATCACCAACATCTACTTTATGTGAAAAGTTATTTGCAACAAGAATTATTAAAACAAAACAAAAAACTGTTTATGAAGCAAACATCTAAACTGTGTACTATTTTTAAAATACTATTTTAAAAAATGTCATTGAAATCTGGCCAATAGTACAATTTTCCATTAAACATAATTTTTGATGTACTATTATTTTTTAAAAAGTCTTAGAACTTTATACGTAGCACAACTGAATTGTTATTTTATTGTTTATTTTTGACTACATACTTGTTTTATTGTTTTGTTTTCTTTATTGATATAATAAAAGTGTCAAATCAAACATTCATACATGGGTTTTTCTTCCATTGGATACAATTATTTGGATTTTTTTTTAATTATTTGAATTATTCGAGGTATTCGACTTACCGAGCAATTTTAAAATCGCAAAATCAATTAATTTCTTACTCGAACAAACCAAAACTCAACTGTCTTACCTATTAGTCTCACAAGTAATAATACTTAAGTGAAATATATAAAAAAAATAGAGAAATTAATTTTTTGGCTTTTAAGAATTCACGACCGAGACCATACTGAAAAGTTGTGCACTGCACACCTATTGGCCTTTATATAATTCTTTTTCTAATCTAACAGTCGGCAATCAATATGATATGTATGACTAGAAAAAATTCAAAAAAAAAAACAAAACACTCTCTCAAACAAACAGCTCTGCCAATTATGGACAGATTAAGATTAATTGCAATCTAAAAGATTCTCTTTTTATTGGCTCTATTAAAGTACGTTTTCTGTGCCAGAGTTATTATTTATTTAATTCCTTGCTCGCTTCTAAATTAATTTTCAAAATTCTATTTTGGGCTGAATGAACATGCTTCCAGATTTCATCAAGGGCAGTGTGGGACGTAAACGGTCATGATGTGGATTTCAGAAGTTTATGCTAAAGAAGGAGTTGGCTGTGCAGCTGTTGGGCACAACGTTAAAATCTCCTTGCGCATGGGCAAATGGCCTACGGCATTTCAGGTACAAATACCGGCAATCACCGAATGTGTTGGCAATAGGTGCCTTAGAGACGAGCATATGGCTATCTTTTTCCGATATTCGGGTAGCTTTTAAGTACTTCCTTTCATTAGAATTCTATTCCAAGGTGAATCTAGAGTGCTTTGATTCATTACAAAAGCTATCTATCGCAACAAGGATAACTGGTCACAACGGTCATCCGGGGAACGAGGAAGCGATTGAAATGGCCTGGAGGGCTCCTGCTGCTTCCTTTAGGGGCCCAGAGCCGTTTTGTGTCGTAAGTCGGGCGACTGTTATATCCCTGTTCAAAGGAGAGGTCACTCCGACGGCTAAGGAAATGTGGCTGACATCTTCTGGTTTAAGGCAGGCCAAAGCATTGCTGCAGCCATTTTCATATAAAGGCATCGTAAACCTCAACAGGAACAATTTACGAATTGTTACTGGTTTTCTTTCTGGTCACTTTGGACTGAACTATCCTCTGTGGAAAAGTAACGATGTTCGTTCACCCTTGTGTCGGTTATGCTAAGACGATGACGAGACAACGGCACACATTCTTGGCGAGTGTATCGTCTAATGTAACAGTAGAAGGCGTGTATGTCATTCCCAGTTTCTGTGTTCGGATGATATTATGCGGGCTTCTCCAATATCTGTGCTGACTTTCATAAGAAGAGTTATACAGATATTGATTTAGTTTAACTTACAGATCTATGGCATAAAATCTCCGTCAGTTGTCGCAGTGCCGGTCTTTGGACAGGATCTTCTCCTATGCTATCTATGCTTCCAGATTGCTTGCGTTATTTCTTTACTTAATTGGATGGAGAACTTGCCTCTGCAAAAGGTTTATTCTCAAATAACTCTTCTACTAATAAGCCGTTTAAAAATTTTTTTTATGAAAATGTATGCTTGTAAATTACAAATTTAAGTGAAAGTCAGGCGTAAATATCCTTTATCCTATATCCTTTATTTTCTGTGGTAGAACTGTTAGTTATTTCAGTCCCTTTACTATTTATTTCCACACTCATGAGCATCAGTAAAGCCCTCAATATTTCCATGGAATGGGCAACAGAAGGAAGCTAAAATGTATCAAAAACTTAAAAAATCTGCAATTAAAAACAAAATTTCATATTTCTTCTTAACCATGTGCAATGCAATAATTTTCTATCTGTGTTTAATATATTATCTTTTTATATTTATATATTAAAAAATTAACTTAGGTGAAAAAGTGTATTTATATTAAGTTTTCATTGCTCGATTATTTTATCTTCTCTGTTAAGGCAGCAACCTAGATTTTCTTTTGGTTGCGCAAATTGAGCTCGCGCTATGAATAAACTACGACATCGCGAGTACATAAGCTTAATATGTAATTTAATTATGCACTGGTAAAATGCATTACGTAAACCGTGTGTAAATTTTTATTATAAATACTACTGTTAGTTCTTATGGGAGTACGTATTACTCATTTATTCTGACAACGTAATAAAAAAAAAGTTTTGTAGTAAAAAAATATAATGTTTAAAGAATAACATTCTTTTCCACACAAGCGGCCCATAAAAGTACCTTCTTCCTAGTAAATAACAAGTGACTTATTCGAAGAGTGGCGCGTAGTAGAGCGTCTAGTTATATTACAGATGATCAGCAGTTCAATATCTTGCGAGAAAATATGTTTTGTTTAGCTTAATATGCGTTCTGCAAAACAAGTTTTTGTTGCATAACAAAATCGTCGTGCAATAGACTAGACGGTAAAACACTTGACATTAACTACAATAACTTCATCGGAAGTACTAGTTGAGTACTTACATTAGATATTTATTCTTCATTTTGACTTTAAGTATTGACATTTTGAAGTCCGTCTTTGTAAACGTTGGTGGTCAGTACTTTCTTTAAATGACATCGCCTTGTTAAAGTAATAAGTGAAAGAATGTACTTCATATGTTTGTTCGTATTGTAAATGGATAAGTAACGAAATTCAATGTAATCAAATTGAAGTTAAGAAGAATTTTTATTATCTCTAACAATGGTACATTTTGCAAAATATTTTGTAATTTCGTTCTACGAAATGTATAAAATTCTTGTGTACAAAAAATAAAAGTTCAAAATTTACTTTTTTAGTAGGGGTACAAACTTACTTTTTACTTTACAAACTTACGTTTTTTGCATTTTAACACAATTATCGGGTGATTAAAATATAATTTTATCTTATTAAATTAATCTTTCTAATTTTCTGTCTGAAATCTATTCCAACGGCCAGTATCACATCTATTTGGACTCAAATAGTTGGCTTTACGGTTAACCACGTTGTGAAATAAACCAAACTTATTACCGGAGATGAATTTAAGGCCAAGAAATTATTGAAGATTCGTCTTATCAGCTATGTTAGCGATGGCAATTTGCGATTTGACCTCTTCAAACTTTTTGTTGTTGAATGCTCTGTATATTCATATCCAAGTAATACGTGAGACAGGACCACTAGCTGCCAACGAAATCATGAAAATTAGAGTGATAGAACTGACTGATAGAATAAATGATGCGACACAATCCGGGGTAGTCATATAAATGAAATCGTGTTCTATAAAAAGTGGAAATGACTAATTTCTTATAAGAATAAAAAAAATAAGTTAAGTTTATTTCATTAAATTTTGTAAAAAAAACTCTCTGATAGACTTGCAATTATGTAAAGATGTATATAACAAAAAAATGTTATATTTTTTCAATCTTTTATAAAAAAAACTGAATTTGGAAAAGAATTCTTTACTTTCATAGTTTTTGATCGAAATAACTACGAAAGGTTCGAAAATTCTACGACAAAAGATTTTGTAGGTAAATTTAAATCAAAAACAATTTGAACAACTAAAATTTCTATAAACATTTCTACGGGCGGCACAAAAGTAACATTAAAGTGCAAATGTTTTATAATTTTGTTTCGGTTTACATATTCTTTTTTGCTTTTGTTTAAGGTATCTGCAAAGAAGGCTAAAGAAACTTAAAGTTGAAAATAGTACACAGTAGAACAACGAAGCAAACTCCTTGAATTTTATTATTATTTTATTTTTCTGGCTCAGAGTGCATATTATCAATATATTAATGTGTGAAATTGATCCTTGGTGGCAGCAATAAGTCAGCTTTTTTTTAAAGTGACTATTTTTTCGAACAAATTAGTTGCTAGTAGTTTTTTATCCAAATTGATTGTTATTTTTTGGCTAATGTTCGTAACATTTTTAGTCAGAAAGAATTGGACATTAGACAATATTCCAAAGGAACAAGGGAAAAATTTTAACACTAATTAATTTCAACTTACACGGGAGAACAGAAACAACGTTATTTGTCGGGAGCCGCTATACTCCCATCATCAGTGTTCATGTGTGTTTCCATGTATCCGCCATTGTTTAGGTGGCTCGGTTTAATATGATTTCAGCTGGTTGCCACTTTTCGTTAGCCCGATTTAATAACTTGTGTTCCTAGTGCCGGAAGACTGCGTACTCAGCGTATAATTTAGACCGTTGAAGAAAATTCAGAAATATCAACCAGGGCCTCTGTACTTTTTTTAAATATCCGAAATATCCGAAGTCGTCTTTCTACAAATCTTAAATAAAAGAAAAACTATAAATTTTATATCATTAATTTTTAAAGCATTTACACCAAGCCGTTACGTTACATTCATATATGCTCATAATTCTTTCGCAATTGTGATACATAAATAGTATATTTAAGGCAGCAGACACACTTATAAATAATGATACATATTTGCAACACCACTAAATTTTAATGATCAATTGTCATATAAAAAAACAGGAACCATCCACGTACACAGGACAATGGGGAGAATATAAATTTTTGTTTTATATTGCATTTAAAAATGACTAATGTAAATATTGCTTGCATTTGCCCATTTTTGTCGCTGTTACTCTTTTAGCTGTTGAAATTTACAACAATTGTTTTCGAACCGAGTTTTTTGATTTCTGCATTTGCTGTTTTGGCAACAATACAAAATTTATACGTGCCATATTATTTGGTTTGCATTTAACCGCTCGGAAAATAACACACAAAAAGTAAAAACAAACACTTTGAAAATTGTATGCTTGAAATTATTGGTTTTATTCGAGACTGAGTTTCAACAAGAAAGTTGTATACGACTGTGCGAAGCATATATGCGCTACACCAACAAAATATATGCGATGTAAATAATATGTAAACTAAAAATGCTACTAAACTAGATTTTTATTATGTGATGAAGTATTGTATTGTATATCTACTCTGTACAAATCGTACAGATTTTTTTTTCTTTTTTCGAAAATATTTTCACCGATTTTGCTTATCTCGATGACAATAGCTCCTCGCATTTTTGCAGAGTTTGCCAGGTTTGGTTCTGATAGGACTTGTAAGAGTACTTTACAGTTATGATTTTTTTTTTAATTTTAAATTCTTGTTACAAGTCAACGAACATTTATTTTATAACGTAGCTTTTTAATGTTATTATCTAATTTATTAATTGTAAATTTTTCAGTAAATCTTTGATTTATGTACACATGTATACATTCACATATACTGAACCCTAAGGCTGCAGGTTGAAACAAAATGCTGTTTTCATTTTTTGTGTTTTCGGTAATCGAAAGATTTTAAGAAGGACTGGTGAGAGCTCAAACGCAACTGGGTCAGGCACCGGGGCTGTCAGTTGCAGGATGTAGACATGTAGCATATTGAAATGAATATTGAACTAAAATATAAAATATAAGAAATAAAAAATTTACGTTTATTTTGGAAAATGTATTTTAAGTGTTTCGACGCAAATCAAATCTTGCTTTGAATTGACCAAACATGCTTAAGATATTGTTGAATTTTCCATTATGTTTTAATTTAATAAATCCGTTGAATTATTAATTTTCAAATCAAGGATTGTTTTATTTATATAAAATACTATTGGTTGTTGTATAAAACAAGATTTTGTGTGACGATCTTTTGATTTTAACGATTTGGACAATTTTATTTATTTAGAATATTTTACGAATTTTCGAAAAATATCAAATCATATTTTTGTCCTCAGGTGTGTATTTTAGTTTTTGAATCTTTTTCTTACTTTAAAATAAACTATTGAGCAAAAAAGCTGTTGCGTTTTTAAATTGCACGAAAAATCATTGAAAAAAGTTGAAAAATCGTCTAACATGGATTCAGTTCTTGAAGAAATTGTTATAATAATATTTTAAAATTGAAAATAACAGTTTATAAATAAATTAAAGATCAGTTGATATCAGATTGAAGATTAATTGGCGTGCTCAGGATGAAAAGGCGTGGCTTCGATAACCCTTTTCATAAGTGCATCATAGTTGGATTATATTAAAAACTGTAAGACATCGCCAGATGCCTGGAATACATTACATGAGGTATTTCGTCAAAGTGGACCCTTGAAGAAAGTGAACTTATATAAGCAGCTACTAAACACACGTATACCTCATGATGGAAGTATGTCAGAACATATAGGAATTTTTACCAACTTTATGGATAAACTAGCTGAGGTTGACATTGAACTCAACGAGGAGCCGATTACAACTATATTTTTGTCTAGTTTGCCTCTGCAGTATGAACATTTTTTTGTGGCAGTATAAACTAGAGACAGTTTAACATTCCTACAAATTAAAAAGTAAAACTTTTATAGGAATCTGAAAGAAGAACGTAAAAAGAAGTAGAAAATACTCATCAACTGTCATTTACAGCAAAAACTAAATGCTAAACAATGAACAAAACACAACCGTACGAAAAGCACAGAAAACAGAAAAGCACAGTCTTTTTTGCGGTAAGACAAGGCAATTTACAGGAAATTGTTATTCTAAGAAATATCAAGAAAACAAAAAGGAGCATAGATAGCTTTCCGTTTTAATAGCAGCAGACTTAAATGCTTTACAGAACAACGTTTGGTGAAGAGATGGTTGTTCTACTGGTCACATGTCTGGTGATAGATCTTGTTTTAATGTATTTTAGTTTGCAAGTTTTTTTTACTTTGAAATAAACTGTTGAACAAAGAAGTTGTAATGTTTTTAAATTGTGCGAAATATCATTGATTAGAGTTGAATAATTCTCTAATAGATATATTAAATACCAGAAGATGGAAATTCCGTACTAACAGAAAATGATTTAACTTGTGAATATGAACAGAAGCAATTTTCGTTTTCGAATTTGTTAAATATTATGGTTAGATAGTTGACATTCCTACTCACTAGTATCTATCGTCAAGAGTGGTAAAACCGAACAAAGAACGCTGATGAAATGGTTTGGCGACCCCGAAACCAAAAACTTATCCTTTCTGTTAGTCTGGTGAATAAATCGATCAATATTACTTTCTTATTAAAAATAATTTGAATTTATCAAAAGTTACTAATTTATATAACTTTCTTTTTTGCAAAAAAAATATTCTGCATCCTGAATTGCCCAGTCAGAAGGGCGGAAGGATGAACCAAAACAAATTAATTTTGTTTACATTATTATTTTGTAAATATTCAAAATAGGCTGTTGAGTTTGGGAAAACCCAAGAGCCATTGTGTGTCTTAGTTATGTAAATTTTTATTCAGATTGAATAAAATTAAGAAATTACAAACTCATTGACAGACTTAAATACATGTACCACTTTTACCTGTATTTTACAAACAATAATGTTGCAGATGGCTGCACGTGACCATTATCTGACATTTACGAACTGTACCACAAATAAACTGTCGGTAAATAAAAAAAATTTAACTTACTTTATTTGTAAAAAAAAATTTAAATGATAGAAAATATAATGAAAAATAATATATATATTCATAGATGTATTTTTTCAGTAAAAAGCAGAAAGTAATTGCACAATAATTAGAAAAATTATAAAATACAAAAATAAAGCTATTGTATGAAATAAGGTTTTGCACCAGAAACTTTAACTTATGCTTTTGAAAGTTGTAAAAGATAACTAGTGGAATATCTTCTGAGATAAAATTGACGTTATTATTTTATTGCTTTTTGCTTTAAAATATCATGTTTTTTTTCTGGACCAGAAATATTCTTATCAAATCATGTTGATGAAAAGTGTCAACCAGCCGATTTATAGGTGACACTAAGAATCCTCACCGCACATCATCGCCAGAAAAATAAAATAAAAACAAAATTCAATTACTTTTGTTCATTGCCTTTTTGTGAACTGTTACATTTTAAATTTTTGATATTTTCTTCGCGCAAGTGTTAAAATAAAATAAAAAATAAATTTAAACAAAGAAAAGTTAATGTTATGCCACTCTGTAGACCAAAAATAAACAGTTTGCAAAATAAAGTATTTAACTTTTTTATTATATTTGCAATTGTTTTCGAACTACGTTTATTATGTCGTACTAATATTTGTGCGATGGTTAACCGCATTAAGAAATGACTTAGCATAATATTATGATAATGAAAAATTTTATTAAAAAAATTCATCAATGGGAATGCTGGAAAAGTAATACCCAAAACCAAAGAATCATATGATATAAAAGTAATATATGTCAGATGAAACTGAACTGATATAACAAATCTCATTTATATTAAACAAAATAACATCTCGGTTAAATAGTTTATGCATCTGTCAATTACCCCCAACTTACACATTTGCATTCCGATGAACAAAAAGAGGTTGTTTAAGTCTTCCTGCTTGTATTTCCAATCATTATTATTACTATTATTTTTATCCCATTCTAATATACTTTTTGGATTAACGCCCGTATTCACCACCTTCGATTAAAAAATAATCATATCTTTGGCTGAAACTTTGGCCAAAGTTTCCCTATAAAAATTTACAAATACCGCCTTTTCTATATTTTTTTATGTAAACAAGCTGATAGTATTTTCATAAAATTTATAACTAACTGAAGGATGGTGAAACGAAAATCGGCAACCGTTGATTAAATAGTACCAGTTAGCCAAACCAGCAGCATGTTTTAACAAACATTATACCGAAGATGGTGAAAACTGGCATAAAACTAATACAGAGTGTATGTGTGGCGTATACTTTATGTAGAAAAAAATTTAGCTAAAATTTCTCACACGCACTAGATAACTTTTATCCGTTAGTCAAACGAAGCTAATAGAAAAGTGTTTCAGTATTATACAATATTATTTTATTGTTCATATTACTGTCGCACAGAGGAGTATTTGAGCTAAAAACTATCCAAAAACACAAAAATGCATTTTAAGAAATCTTAAAAAATAAGCACGCAGCCCGAATCACAACAAAATTTTACATCATATGCCAAATTTTTAAGACTTTATGGTGCGATTTAGAGCTGAGCCACTGCTTAAGTCAGAAAAATTAGGAAAATCACATGCGCTCTTAATGTTTTTTTCGGTTTCAAGATATTTATATGATTTTTTGTGGCTAAAAGAATCAAGTTATTACAATGATTTTTTGCTGAATCACTTGATATTTTTGATATTTAAAAATAAAAGTAGCTTTAATGTTAATGTTGAAACGATTCATTAAAAAATTAAAAACAAAATTAAATTTATACACTTTTATTGTAAATGAAAAAAATGGTTGTTAAAAAAGATGGTAAAATATTCCATTTACAACATTTTTAGTGTTTAAAAACAAAATCATAAAAAAGTGCTTAATAAAATAAAAGTAATGGGCTCCTAGATAAGAAGTTCCCGTAATTCCGCTTTCTTTGGTTACGCACTCACGAAGATACAAGATCTATAGCTCTCTATACCGATTCATAGCTCTCTAGCAAATATTTGAAATACTCTCTAAAAGTAAGGGACACGCTAGCGCCCCAGGTGAAAAGTTACCGTTTCCATATTTGTTAATTACTTAATTACCAAGACTAAATTTTAGATCTCCATTTATAGAGGAAGGGCCTCATCATATTAATGGTGCAGTGAGTAATACTGAAATATGCACACTTCTTACACCTTCATGACTCTAAAAGCTTTGATGGCAAAACTTTAAAACTACACCTATACAATTACTTGTATTTATATGGTTTAAAATTTCTTATTTTAATGATTAAGTGAAGCAAACTTATGCTCGCCAAATTTTTATGAAAATTGTTGCAGAAATTCGCAATGTTCAATGTACAGTCATGGAGCCAAAAACTGTTACAGCGTCAAGGTATGTACAGCTCGTGCGGGTAGCCACGATTACGATTTGTGAGTCAGCAGCTGCACTGCTCGAGCAAGTTCTTTACGACAAAAAAGTTGATATACTTTTGCTCAATGAGACGTTTTTAAAACCAAATCACAAACTTTCTATTAGGAAGCTACAAAATTTATCGCATGGCGGAGGAGTACTCTTTGCAGTAAAAGCTAGCATAGTTCAAAAGTTATTACCTAAAATTAACACAAAAAGCATTGAAAATATCTCAGTACAGGTTACTATAAATAGACGTCCTGTAGTTCTTACTGCTGCTTATAATCCAATTTATACTCCGGACTTTAAGGCGGACTTAGACTTACTCAAAAACATCTCTTGTGACTTTTTAATTTTTAGTGATTTCAATGCACATCACACACATTGAAACTGTGTATTTAATAACACAGCCGGTAATGAGCTTTACACACATTATTACATTTACTTTCCATTTTCATTTAACCGATTCGGTCAAAACTTAGCCCAGGTCCATCCCTCAACTCATATATTGTACAGTCAGATCATGTTCCGATTTCTTATTCCATTTATGGACAGGTTTAAAGTAAATTAAATACAGTAGCTTTGTATAATCGTGCAGATTGGCCAGCAATTAGAGTTTGGGTGGAAGGTGAAATCGGACCACAAAACATTAACCAAACAGAGTGTATTTCTAGCAACGACGATTTATTGCTAAATAAATTAACTTCAATTGTTAGTACTGTTTTTAGCAGGGAGGAACAGCTCCTGGCAGAGAGAAATCTCAAGTACATCTAAGTTGCTTATTGCTCAAAGAAATAACTTTCAAAATGTAGGGATTCAATTTACAGAGCTCATTTAAACGGTATCCTAAGGCAGCTAAGTAGTCTTATTGAATGCCGCCTTAACAAGGATAGATATAAGTCCTAGGTAAAATTTATTTCAAAACTACCGCCGAAGTCCAAAAAGATCTGGAAACTAATAAAAGCTTTAAAGGAAAGAACTCTTTTGGTTCAGATCTTAAAAGTAATAATGCAATTTTAAAAAGTGGCGCAGAAAAAGCTAAAGCTTTTACGATGCATTTGGTAAGTCACATACCACAACTATCACTATTACTAGTAACAATATTGAACGTACAGATGCCACTGAGGTTAAGGCATTTGTTATGCTATTAAAAAATAATAAAACCACTGGCTTAGATTGGATAAATAGTATTATCCTAAAAAATATGCCAGATTGCATTTATGATATTCTAAGTAAAAAATTTAATTGTTGCTTATTTAATGACTTCTTTCCCCATACTTTCAAAAAATCGAAAGTTATAGTAATTCATAAAAAGGGAAAAGATCCCAAACTTCACACTCTACCGTATACCAAATAAATCGAGTTGGAAAATATATCGAAGATAACAAAAGAAATCGCAAGAGTACTGGCGTTGTTTTTCTCGATATAGAAAATGCTTTTGATACCAACAAAAAGGCTGGTAAGTTGGTGGGCTGGCTAGGGTGGGTGTGGTAAACATCTGCTTGCTGTCCAGTTACACGACATGTGCCTATGTCTTACCTCCTCGTGGTATCAGCTGGTAACATCCTCATGGATGGCAAAAAGACAGGGCTATCCATTGTGCTTGGATCTTGGTGATGGTGAACACCTTGGTAATATATGGTGCATGGTACAGGGTAGAGAAATTTTGCAGACCTCCGGTCTTTTGGGCTCTACCCTGCAGTATAAAAAGAGAGTAAGCTTGCTTATGTTAGTCTGCGAATAGGTATGTTGATCTTTCCTGGCAGTACCTTTGATCACATGCCTACAATCATATTGTGGACTACCCTACTCACTATAGTACTCATATGCTAAAATTAAGGAAATAGATTTTAAGATCTATAAGCTGGGATATAGGTGTGTGACACCTAAAACTCTTACCGGTTCTAAGTCACAGAAAGGAATTCTCATAGGAAAGGCACTGCATCAGTAGTGATGGTCCTTAAAGAAGGAATTTCGAGGAGGGATCGGTTACCTAACAACTGGTACTACGGGATCTGGTATGCCCCGCAGATGATTCTTCATACAGGTTTAAAAGTTGATGCTCGTCGCATATTCTTCCAGTGCACCGTCTGTGCGTGGACTTCGTTCTAACCCCTTTGGGGTTTAATGGTTGATGCTCGCCACAGGCGTGTATGGACTGGAACGAAGCTCTGCGATGGATTTCGTGCTTACCTGTATTGGGGATGACTTCTGCGACCGGATATTGGTGAGGTCTCTTTTGAGAGCGCACGTAGTGGCTGTGGTTAAACCAAAAATTTACGCTGGGAGTATCGGTGGTTAAAGCCCTGATGCTTGATAGCGCTAGTGGTTGTCGGACTTCGGGACACCACATAAGATACTAGGTGCTGTTGCCGAAACAACAGAGCTGGGAAGGGAGAGTAGAGTGGAAGTCAGAGGGAAGGGCAAACTCAGTCATGGTTACACTGTTGTGTAGCTAATGTTCTGACGCGTTCTTCTTGTCTGGCGGAAACTCTACAAAAATCTCCCTCCAGCAACAGAGTTTAGATAGCTCGAACTGCTTAGCAAGCAGTTGTGCATAATGGTAAGATTATGTACGGGAATTGCAACCTGTGCGGACTTTTTAACACACGCACAGGTGCTTTTCAAAGCCCGCACGGGGGCGATGGTGGACGCATTGTTTTCACCCAGTGCTGGGAGCACCGTCAGGTAAGGCCTTATTGGCGGGTACTGACGTTAACTGCAGCACAATCTGTACTTACAAAGTTTTCTAAAGAACCGTAAATTTGTTTTGGATTGACGGGTAATTCACAACAGATAGAACAATCCCAGCGGGATTGCCACAAGGGTCAGCATTATCACCTACAATCTATTTGTTGTATACGTCTAATGGTGAGGTGCACAGAAATCAGGAAGCAGCATTTTATGCTGATGACAGTGCTTTTATATGCAAAGGAAAACTTTCAAATGCAATAATCAAGAGAATGCAAGTGAACCTTACCACATGCCAAAAACATTTTAATAAGTGGAAAATAAAAGTAAATGATAATAATATTCCCATAATTTCGATATAATAAGTCACCAAAACGTATTCCTTTTAAAATTTTGTACTGTCGGGGAAACGTGATCCCCCTCAAAGATGATATTAAATATCTATGTATCGCTTTAGATAAAAAACTTAAAATTTAATCAACATGTAAATTACATTTGTGATAAAGCTATAAAGTGTGGACGTGCTTTTTACCCCATATTTAATAGAAAGTCTAAGCTCAACCTTAAAAAAAAGATATTGTTGTATAATATGTGTATTCGACCTATAATGACTGTCCAGCCTGGTTTCACAAAACTGCTAAGGCGCATGCAAAAAGACTTAAGGTTATTCAAAACAAAAATTTAAAAATAATTCATTATCTACCGCCCTAGATTCCCCACGGACTTACTTCACAATAGATTTAAATAAAAAAAGATAAATACTTTCGCCAATGATTTGACGCTGTCATTTAATGAAAAATGCAGTCGCTGAGAATCTTCTGTTAAAAAGAATCTTAATAGCGATTGTTTTACCAAATTTCATTATAACATTTTAAAAGTTTGTAAGAGGTTTTTGTGAGAAATTTTCCTCAAGACGGTATTATTAATAGTTTCCTTATTCAATTATTAGGTTTAATTGTTGTAGTACGCTTAAGTAGAATCTCATGACATTATACCTTATTTAGCTTGTAAGATTCGGGAATAAAACATTTTAATTCCAAAAAAATATTTGAAATAAGAAAAAACATTTACTATTACCTGTTTAGTTTTCACAAATTTGCTCAGAAACGAAGCATGTATCAAGGAATATTTTTGGTTCAACACTATTAACATATTGTATTGTTGTAATGCAGAATCGTTATATTGTATGTACTCAATGTACTCATCACACAGATATTCATCTCTTCATTTGCTTATTCATTCTTTTTGTAATCATTTACATATAAAGTGTTTTCAATGACCTTAATCTTTAGTCTACAGATGTAACTGTTTGTAATCATTTATACTTAACATCACATAAGGCACTTCCATTAACATAATGCACTTAAAAAGTTTCATACTAAGTCATTTGATAGAATTAGCAAAGAAGAGAAATATGCAGGACAAAGCTTAATACATAAAATGCAGAAAAATATTTTAATTTAAATTTTCGGTTTTATAAAATTTTAAAAAATGTAATTTTAAAAAATGATAAATATACAAAAGAATGAGTTTTAGTTATCCGACCTTTCTAAAATTTTCAAAGTTTGTAGATATCTGCGAGAGGCAACAAACTATATATGTATGTATGTTTTCAGATATTCAAAGTTGTAGTGGGGCCTGGTATACCATGTAACTATTAATAGTCATAAGCAGGGTTCTCCGAATGTTGTGAGTAGTTTTTATCATTTCAAAAACTTACAAGATTGGAACAATGGTTGTGGCAGAATTTGTTTAATGTCGTCGTGGTGAATGCAATAGGCTGTATGTCAAAAAAAATTGAATTTGGTTTTATTGTAGCGTTGTAACCAAAATTGGGGCTCCTACAACTTGCATTTATCTCGTGCCGTTCAGGCAATCAGAAGAGAGCTTTTGCGAGCTTCTTTTGGTTACTGCAAAAGGACGTATGTCAATCGGACGCTTGATTTGACAGTGGCGTGGAGTGTTCTTTCGAGATAAAACCTATAAATTGTGTCATTCTGCATTGGATACTAACATTGGATACAGTGTGAATCGTGGCGATTTATTATTATATTCTAGCCAGCGAAAGTAAAACAAACAATTTTTCTCAGAAATATTCAGTTTTTGTCTTTCCTGCAAAAGTATGATTTAGTGACATACAGCATATTGCATTCACCACGACGATATGAAATATAAGCAAACATTGTATATTATTCCAATTTATTACACTGTTTACAAGACAACTTGAAAGATAAATGAACACATTAATCCATCGTGACTTTTCATTGGAACAATAGTATACAAGTAAAAAAATCATCATTTGGGCCACCTTATGTACTCGTACTTGCAGTATGAAAGCTGCAGAAATCAGTTAGCCTAACCTTATAGTCAATAGAATCCTTGCGAAACCTGATAGGATATTAAACATTATTAAGCCGTCTTTAAGTTTAGTAGGACACAAGTACTTGTATTTTTCAGCATTTTAGTTTTCAAATTAAATTTCTTGTTGCTCAGACCACAAATTTGTAATTAATTTTTTTTTATTCATGCATAAAAAAATCAGCCTTCGCATTTTCTTATTTTCTTCACGCCACTTATAAACACTAGTATTAAAATAACTCATGACCATGGTGACATAAACATTGTCGCAGACAATTTAGTCTTTTTGTTTTAATGCCTTTGGAAGTAACTAAAGTCATAAAAAAATGATTGTCGTATTTGTAATTTTTATTTTTATCTTCAAGTCGCAAGTAAAGACTATCCTAACATCGCCATTATCATTAGCATTAAGTGTCAGAACACATTTATAATAATTACCTTAACGATGCTTAGATTGAAGGTTAAATGATAAAGCAAAATAGTACATTGACAGGTACTGGATTAAGTGCTTGGAGTGGGTATATGGCATCACACAGTGCGACACGAAAAAACCCTACATACGGACACCACTACGTGATAAAAGACCAAAAAAAAAAGAAGTCCCGAGTCTCCCAGTTTTGCCCAAAGTCATGCACTTTTTTTATGGGCCCCCCAAAGATTTGAGGCCTCGGTGTCATTTTTACAAAATACTCATATCTTGCAAATCGTGCATTATTTTGATTTACTTTCTGAAACAAAATTGTAGATTTTATCAAGAAGAATAAAAATTGTGAACATATAACATCAAAAAATCTTCATCTTCAAGATGAATATGGCAAAAAATAAAAAAAAAATCGATTTTTTAACTTTTTTACAATGTTTAGGTCCATAGGTAGCAAACCGTTGAAAATTCAAGAAAAATATACCTAAGATCTCAATTAATAACTCTACATATAAACTTCCTAGGAATGATTCTTAACCCTAACCCTCCGGGAGGGGGTCACCGGTGACCCATTTTACCTTTGAAGTCAAATATCTCCGAAGAAATTTTTTTTTCAGTGCTCAAATTTTAGGATAGCTATCAAGAGCATATTTTAAAGCGTTTTTCGCTGGATTTAGGTTACTTACGTTTTTGGACGCCGGGCTGGAGCGTGCCAAAGTCGAATACCCCTCACCCTCCGGGAGCGGGTCACCGGTGACCCGTAATGGCCACCATACATTTTATATGAAAATAATAAATAAGAACACAGTTTTTATTTCTATTTTGTGTTTTTTTTTATATTTTATTATTAAATATAGCAAATTAATAGGTTGTAATGAAAAAATGGATATTCAATGTGGATATAAATACAAAATTAGTTGAAATTTTTTTATGGAAATTCAAGAATTTGGACCAAAATTAAAAATTCGATGGTGACTGCTCGTCAATAGTGACGTTCGCGTTTGGATAATAGTTTTGCTGTAAATTTTTCATAAGCATTTCCCAAACGTCACTTATTGCCGCAGCTTTATCACTTTCTTTTCTAGTCGCTCTTGTATTGGAGAAACGGATGACACGCAGAATCTGTTGAAACCGATCACGACTCATCGCTGCTTTATAGATTGGATGACTGCAGTCACTCCAAAGCCATGGAATTGGATCGTCATTTTGGCCATTCACGCCCATTACCAAAAGAATTCCAAGAAAAGCATCCAGCTCATCAATACTGATGACACGAAAATCACGTTTTTTGATAGTTTTGCAACAATATCAGCATGATGCATTCTATTGAAATCCGCAGCTAAATCTAAGCCCTTTTTATTGCTGTGTCTGAGTATTTCATCTTTCAAGTGTGTCGTAAAAAACTCATCAAATATTTCCTTGGCAGTCATTTCTTTTTGAAACTTTCGATGAGGTCCACCTAAATTCAAACCATTACTTAGAAACTACTCACACAATATGCACGAATGAATGAATCACCTCTTTTACGTAGAACATTGTGTGATGGTACATTTCCCTGTGGCAACTGGTTTGTAAACCATTCCGTTAAGTTCTGCCAGTACCACGCGCACACCTGCCTATAGTGTAGCACACCTCATGCCGCCATATAAAATTCACACGGGTCACCGGTGACCCCCTCCCGGAGTCTATAGGGTAAAATGTTTGCCGGAGGGTTAGGGTTAATACCGTTTAGGTAGCCCCAAAAGTAAAAAATTTCCCTAAAATTTTTTAACAATTCCCACTTTTATGTGGAGCGATTGCAGAAAGATTGTCAATCGGAGGCGCAATCTTCAGTCTATGTTGTTTCATTTGTTCATCCACACTTCCTCTTGGTCCTCATGAATTACAAAGGTGAGCGCAAATCCCAATTCCAAAGAAAACAAAATAATTTTGGAAAGCCCTTGAAAAATGTTGATAACTTTCAAATCACAGCAAATCTTCCATTTATTTTCGTAGTATTTGATTTTTTTCATTATATCTCTCAATGTTTCATAACTTTCTTTCATGTTAATAGCCATTGCTAGCGGAATGGAAGGTTTTCGGTTCGACGCATGCAATAATACTGCTTTCAAGCTTGAAACAACCATCAATAAATAATCTTCACTTATTAGCGATGTAGTTCATTCCCATTTTTACCACCAAAGCTTTTATATCGTTGCAGCGTAGAGGCTCATTTAGAGTGTAGTGGCTCTGAAATTTAGCTTGCCGTTTTCGGTACGACGCACAGTGGCTGAAAATCGTTTTTCATTGGCCAAAATTCTGTAACTTTTGAACCGATCAAAATATTGAAGTAATGTTTATTTTATTGGATAGATATTTAGTTCAGCTTGACTCAGTTTAAATTACATTAAAATTGATTGAGGACTTTTTAAGGAATTCTAGGTCAAAGTTGAACTTTTGAATTTTTTTTACTTTTAGAGTGAAATATGGGTTTATTATTTTTTTATTTATTAAAAAATTGAATATTTGGAAATTAATAATAATTATAAATATTTTTTGTAATAATGGAATTTTTTTAATGTTACACTTAAAAAAAATTTTACACTGAAAAAAATAGTAAAATCAACTGGAGATTTTGCTATTACAGAAAAATTGAAAATTTTTTGCTGACAAATTTGCAAATTTGTTTACACTCAAAGAATAGTTACACTTAAAAAAACACGTTAATAATATTATCTAAAAATATTACTATTACTACAGAAATATTTATTATTTTTTGCTGTCAAATTTGATAATTTTAAAAACATTTTAAAAATAAAAACTGCAATAAATTTTAATAGCATTTGCAACAATGGTAGGTTCTGTTTATTATTATTTTTTACTAATATTATGTTTTTCGTACTTAAATAACAATGAAAGGCAATTATAATTATTATTCATTTGACTCAAATATTGATTGCAAATATTCCATATTTTGTTCTGTGCTATTTCTGTTCTTTAGTAGTTTTTTGGCTTCTTCATCTAAATCCCGATGTTCCACTTTCCATTGATTTCGAATACTGGAGATGAACGGATCTGACGTTGCCAATAATATATTAAATAGATCTTCATTTGTTGAATTTCTTGAAATTTTTCTAGTATTGTGCTCTCTATAAAATCTGTAATCCTTGTTCCTTTTTTCCTGAGCCTCCTCTGATAGATCTCCAAGTGGCACCAAATGATATTTAATGACATCTTCTCCATGATAAAGGATTTTGTGAACTGTTGCAGACATATTTCTCCATGGGTAGTTGGTTGTATATATTTTTGCAGTTTCCTTAGCATAATCTCCAAATTTTCTGGAGTCAATTTCTTCATTGCACGCAAGTACTTCTAGGATTATTTTAAATCTGAAAATAAGGTTAAAATCCACTCCTGTTATTTCAGATGCTGTTTCTGGATCTGAAAAGAATCTTCTTGCGGTATTGCCATCATTTGTATTGCCTGACCCTTGTTTTGGCTGATCTATAATCAATCCTAATTTGCGATATTCATCTTGAACATGTTTCTTTTTTGCACTTCTTAACTCTTTGTTGGTTTCGTTGTTTCTTATTGATCCTGAAGACCCGAAATCCAAATCATAGCTGATTTTTAGTATGTGTTCCATAAGTCGTATTCTTGCATGTAGTGGTGATAATCCAAATTCATATGCATCGGTATTATCTAATGATTTTGTCGGGACTTGGTTCAATTGGGTTGATGTTGCTTGGCATATAATGCAGCTGGATGCAGCCTTCGTGCTAGTCAAAGCCTGACCTACTTTTCCATCTATCATTGTCAGCACTAATTGGTAGCTTACTTCAATTTGCTGCCCATCCAACTGTAATTGTAATGGCTGTAGTGTTGCAATTTGGGTCTTGATATCACTAACTTCTTTGTTAATGGCATCATGAGTTTCTTTTTTGAATTCAAATTTGATTGGCCTGCAGTATTTCGTAGAAGATGGTGTCTCATTTTTCCAAATATTCATTGTTTGCGTTGTACTAGTCGAAGGCTCTGAATCTTCCAAAATCTTTTTCAATCGCAATGGTACAAATGATACCATGAACATATCTGAGTCCGATATATTTTCACATACAGCTTGTTTGTATTGCTTTTGTCCCGAAGAACTATCACATCCCCATTTACAAAACAGAATTAACTTTGTGTTTCCATATTTCTTTAACTCATTTCCTGTTATTTAACAACTTTTTCAATGATATCCACTTTTGTTAATTGGTTCTGTGATCGTAATTGATGTAGGAAAGATTCTTTTATATTTGTACAACCAATTGCATCGTTAATATCTTTAAGTTTCCGCCTCTTAGATCTATCGCTGCAGTTGCCCATTAATGATTTGCGTGGTCTTCCAGCCTTATCTTGCTTTGCTGTTTCTGCAGCGACAGTAAGTTGGCCCTCTAACCAGTTTGCACTATTTATATAAAAGTTTTGTTTACTGTAGCGAACTTCTTTGTAGCGTTTTTTTAGTGCTTTGACGAAATTAGATAATTCCTCTTCCATTTCGGTGCTACACGAATTTAAGTTTAATTTTATTTTAACGTAACTAAGAACATCTTCCTGGTTTTTGTTTCTAAAATACTCTTCCGCCAGTTCTTTATAACTGAAGCTCTTCATATTTTTCTGAATATTTTTATTTGCGTCTGTTATGTTTTATCCGTACACTTAGAGGATTAACTTATTACTGAGTAATCCCTTATCGAATCCGTAGTTTTATACATTTTTAGATACATGTTATTCACACATTGATCTTTAATTTCATAGCAGGTAGTGCTTAAATTGCACAAAACTGCACATGTTGTCCAGACCTTAATATCAGGTAAAACTAATTAGTATCTCGCCAATATTTGTTGTTGTTGTTGGGTTGTTTTTTTATTTTTAGTGGTTTAATGTCCCGATTATTGTTATAAAATTGCTTATGACTTTGGTTGACCCTAACATTTGATAACAGGTAAATTTAGAAACAGATCATATGTTTACTGTAGAATTTTGTGATAATTTGTGATAATTTTATGACTTATTTTTTGCTGATCAAAACAAAGCCATTAAACCCTTTCGCAAATATTATATTTAATTTTTTTAGTTTTACGTAGTCTAAAGTAAAAACATAAACTTTTAGGCAAAAAAGTGAAAATTATATACACCATTGTATACGAGTACTTTGGAGTAATTTCATTAAAATGAAAAAAGTGTTCTACACACGGCTCGTCACGGGTGCAAAAGTATATATAGCGGTAAAGAGGACACTTTCACCTTTCTCCGGGTGGTATACATTTCTTGTTCCCTTTTGTTCCCTAGAAGTTCTATTCTACTAAAGTTTAAATTTGAGAAAAATATAGTAGTTTCATAAATATTCCGTAACGCCCTTAATATTAAACGCTAGAGCTCTGATCACTTACAAAAACTAAAGACTATAATCCTACCAACATTATAAAAAAGACCGCAGGCCATTATCGATGATAGCTTGCGAGTAGTAATCATTTATTTTTGATAAAAAACAACAGAAAAACACCTTTTTCTGAAATTACAAAAAACCGTTGAGTTTGACAGCATGCCACGCTCACAATTATCAATAGTTTAACCTAATTTTTTGGCTACCTTAATCTGGATATATTAGCTGCAAAAGGGCGTAAAAATTTTAAAAATCGGTGACAAAAAAAAATTAGACTTTTGGCCAATGAAAAACGATTTTCAGCCACAGTGCGACGTAGAGTTAACATTAGCATGTGTGAGTTTTCTTTGCCTTAAAAACGCTGTCAAGTTGCTGCTATAGTTCCAATATGGCCACAATGAAATCGATTTCCATTTGTGTTATTAGTTGTACTCCATCTCTTCCTTGTTGAGACACATAATCGCTATCAAATGGATCTTCATAAGTTACACCACTTGCTCTAGTCATTCTTGTAAATTCTGTCCTACGATCAGGAGTTGGCGGCCTTGGTGATACAAAATTTTCAGGTGCAAGCACAGGTAGTGTGGCTGTTATAGTTGCTTTATAAATTTTGTTCTTCTCAGCATGTCGATTTAGACGACATGTGTAATTTACGCATGAATAGCAACTGGTTGCAATTCATGCGCACCTGAGCGACTAACCCAATTTACCGGGGTACAATACTTCATACTATCTTTGCCTCCACTCAACCATGCCATGTATTAGGTGTGTAATTTTCACGGGTCAAGTCTACTTCGTCGAAAGTAACGTATATGCTCTTTTAAATTCACTAATTAAAAGATTCTCTTCCTTTTGAAATCTTGTACAACTTTTTTTCGGATTTGATGACCCCAAAAGTCACAAAATAAATTAAGTTTTTCACACTGCTTATGGAAATTGTCAGTTGCCAATGTTGTTCGTGAATTATGCTATAGCACAAGATCACCGCTGAGCTCTCGTTGATATCGCGCTGTGTAATGCCTCGATGTGAGCGTCGTGTCGCTTTTATATTGTGTGCTGCGTCCCTTGATGCGTGTGCTGAGCTTATTGCTTTGCCTGTGCTGCTGCGGTCTGTGCGTGATCACGTGAGTTGTTTATTGAGATCTTAGGTACAATTTTCGGGAAATTATTCACTTTTGCGGCTTCACGGTATTAAGAATCATTCCTAGGAAGTTTATATGTTCTATAAAGGAGTTTACTGAGATCTTAGGTATATATTTGTGGTTGATTATTTTCTCGAATTTTAGCGCTTTGCTACCTATTCATCTGAACAGTGAAAAAAAGTTTAAAAAAAATCTAATTTTTTTAACTTTTTGCGATTTTCATCTTGAATATGAAGTTTTTTTGATTTTATACGTTAAACATATTTTTTTATGATAAGATCTACAAACTTTGCCTTAGAAAGTAAATCAAAATTCTAATCGATTTGCAAGATATGAGCCTGAGAAAATTATCAGTATTTTGCAAAAATGCTCCCCAAATCTTTGGGAGCCCATAAAAAAGTGCACGACTTTGGGCAAAACTGGGAGACACGGGTCTTCTTTTTTTGGTCTTTTTTCACGTAGTGGAATCCGTATATGGTTTTTTTGCCATGACTTAAAAAATTACACACAGTGTTAAATACATACATACATATACAGATAATGAAAAAATGATTTTAAACACAAAAATAGTTAAATATTCTGTTAGCATACCAAGAGGAAAGTTTTTACATATGATTGCTCAAGATGGTTCCATGGAGACGAATATTTCCACGTGTGAAGCCTGCTGGTGATAAACACTCAATCCAGAGTGTAACAAATATTTTATTCCTAGAGGGAGGAGTACCTGCCACAAAGTAAGTCACATGATGGGATCGTGAAAGGTAAGAATAGAACTGGTTCTAGGATTTCATATGAGAGAAACCTTTCACTTTTACATGGCGTTGCCATTGGATCTGCTGTTAATTTGGTAACAGGTCCATCATCAAACTTTAATGTGCCTTTTATTGGTAATCAATCATCGTGTCTTTTTATATAAAAAAATTAAATGATTTTGGCAACTCCCTTTTGGCATCAATAAACATGATCAATGTGTACGAGATTCTTAAACTTATTGTTATTAATTTCAAATATGCGAGATGGGTAATCCTTTTTAAAAGCTCTAGTGAAACCACTTTTTACGCAGATGCATTAAAAGAGATATGAAAAAAATATTTTGACTCTTTGTGGTTTTATTTCACGTACATTTAAAAAAATTTAATATTTTGTAATTAATTAAATAAAAGACCAAGACATAATCCCACCATATATTAATCAATGATTTCTTAGTTTGATATAGATTAGAGTCTTAAATTTCCTGAATATAAAGTATATTCATTTTTCGGGTAAAATTTTTGTATATCTGTTTTTTTTACATGTCTTTGTCCGTTGTACCATTTCTTTTAACTCTACATCTTTGTTGTTAGCTTGTGATGATACTTAATAAAATTTTATTGACTCTTAGTACGCTCAATTGAATGTCTTGTCGACGATCGTGTTGTTATGCGGTCCCCGCAATTATGGTTGAAAAAGATTAACACTGGCAACTCTTGTTATATAAAAAAGAAAGAGGAAAAATAGTCATCGAATCAAAATTAGATAACATTTTTATGTATAGAATTTCTTTAATTATTTTTGCCACGTAGTTTATTTACTTCTTTTTAGTTGTTTTCGCTCAGTAACTAAGCATTCAGTTTGAATTGGTGTGGACCACGGTAGTAGCGAAGTATTAACGGACTTTTTTTTGGTTTCGCAGCTGTCAAAATTTTATTATGTACTAAAAAAGCACACTTTAACATTTTTTCAAGTCCAAATAAGAAAAGGAAAAGAACCAAAATTCTTTATAGAGCAGAAACTGCAACCAAGCACACATTTGAATATATAATTTTTTGTCATTTTCTTTTATGCTTTTTGATAGCTCCGAACCTAAAAAAAGTGTTGTTGTAGCTTCGACACTACCTGTATTATTCTACCATGGTGTGTACGGTAAGGAAAAAAATATTAAAAGCATTTTACACATTGAAATGTCAATTCTACGCGCGTTTGATAACACAATAAATATAACCAAGTAAATTATATATTTTCGTTCGTTTTGAAGAAACATGTAAATGCAAAACTTTTCCAATTAAGTTTTTCTATTATATTAGTTTTATTATCTTAAATAATTTTGAGTTTTTTCTATATATTCACTTATTGGAAAAAAAAGTTGATAGATATTTGTCATTTTGAAAATTTTTTGCACATTATGTAATCTAGTAGGAGAAGCTGTCGACTATTTTATCCCTGATGATGTCAGCTTATTATTAAAAATGCAAACAAAAATATTTTCGGTGAATACAAAGAAAGTTTTTAACGCTTTAAAAATTAGTAAGTAATGCTTTCTAGAAGAGATTGCTTGTTTTAAGCTCTAGTAGAAATTTGATTTGTATCCCAGCTGAGGTGAAATTTTATTTATTTCATTAATATTTTATATTATGGTTGAAAATTTAAATTTTTTGCAACAGACTGCACTCTTGCCTACGAAAGATAGTTCAAAGGCAGAAAAGTTTTTTTTAGAAAACTTTTTGATAAAGATACTATTGTGGTTTGAATGAGTTAGAAGAAACTCATTTTAAGACGCATTTCATATTGTTCGAAATGCAAAATAGTATTTTGCAATATAAGTGCTTATAATCGAGCATCCATGGTATTTTTTATAGAATGTATTGGAACAACGCCATACTTTGAAAAGGAGCCCCGGTAGACTAGTACTAAAATATTAGTCGAGGGGTAGCAGGTTCGAGTACTGCCTAGACCCTCGGTGTTTCTGCAGACAAGCAAAAATAGATTCGCTGTTTGTATTTGTTCTTTAAAAACAATTCTTGGGCACAAGTTTTATTTCCGTAAAATTTTATTTACAAGTCTTAATAGTGAATAAATGTTAACCTAAATATCTTGTCTTAACACTATATACAACTTCCTGAATGGCATCGACCAATTTTAATTAAAAAAAATATTTTCAACAACTTTTGTTTGTTAAGGGTTTTTAGCAAACAAAAGCTTTTGAAAATCTTTGAAAAAACATATCTAGGCAATCTCGTTTAATAAATTAAAAAAATATAGTATCTTCATTCTCTTGCTCTCCCTTATCTTTATTTAAATATAACTTGTATAAAATGAGAAGCTTTTAGAAGTGTTGCTGACTATAAGTCTTTAGCTGATTTTTTTGTCAATAAAAAACTTTTATAACATATTTACCCAACGTTTCGTCAATTTTATGTTGACTTTTTCAAGTGTGTTGTAATTTTAAATTAAAATATTGATTACATTAATTTTAAAAAACAAAAAAAAGCTTAAATAATTACTTGTATAAAGCTACTCTGTAAAAAAAATAAAATGAAAAGCTTTTTCAACATCATTTAAAAACAACTTTAACTTTTCACACGAGCGTTCTCGTGTGTTTAGTTAGATTCTGTATAAAAATTATTCTTTATTTTTTTCTGTCCTATTTGATTTTTTTCTTCTTTACCTCAAATCAAATAAATCTTTTCATTGTATTCTTACATATAAAAGCAAGTCATTTAAATAAACCTACCTTTTATTAGAATAATCAAGAATCTATTGAAGTGTTTAGCACATTTTAAGTGCTTCCAGAATGATCAAAATAATACACTTTCATGCAAAAAATCGAAAACATAAATTGTACTAATAGCAATTTAAGGAGAAAAAAATACAACAATTATAATTTTTCTTTTAAGATATGGCTACGTTTTATGACCTACACAAACAAAGTTTGTCATGATTAGAAAACAGCATCACAATGACAAACAATCGATGTCAAACATGACTATGAATATTTACCAGCTGTTTTTATCGAAACAAATAATTAAGTTAAATATTCAAAAATGAAATCAATTGTTTTGAAAAATAAATTCGATCATAATTACAGGAAATAATAAAATTCTAATTCTATGCTTACCATTCTTAGATAAAATTGAAGAATAACGGATGCATTTTTTTATAATTTCAATTGCGTTTAATTTTTTGTTTTTTATTTCAAAATTAAAAAAATTACATATAAACTATTTTCATGAAAACCCAAAATGCTTTCTATTAATTTTTGTCACAACAAAAAATTATGCACTTTCAACGCATTCAAATTTGACCCAATGAAGTTATATAATTATCATACGCCACATATGTATGTATGTATACTTGAATGCCAGTGTTGGTATCTCTAGAAAGAACAAAAGCGCCGTAAGCTGTTCCAAAAAAAAAAACGAAAAAAGTTACAAAGAAGAGTAAAAGCGACATCTAAAATATTTTAATATTTTTAGTTATGCCAAAAAATATTAAGTAATTTATGAAAAGTTAAGGTAAATACCCAAAATACAATATAAAGTTTTTGTTTCATAATGAATAATGTACTTGAGATCAAAAAGCAGAATTTATTAACATATTAATTAATATAAAATTATAATTCATTTAATGAAAGTAGAAAAACGTAAAATATAAAAAACAGAAGTAATAGAATATATACATGGTACATATACATTAGGCACATATGTGTATAAAAATAAAAGAAAATAGTTTGTTTAGACAAAACTTAAAAGTATATGTACATATGTATGTATATACATATAAAAAAGTGAAATATTAAAAATGTTAGCAGGTAGGTAGTCGTATTGGCCTGTAATAGATATTTTGGGCGTATACATTTGGTTTGGATTAAGAATACATATACATATATGCTATTGAGAAGCTCTTTAAATATAAAGAAACACCTTCAACATCATTTTTTTTTTCTAAGTAACTTTAAAGTTTTGATTTTTTTAAGTTATGATCGTGTTGCATTTAAGGAGGCATATGTAGTATACAAATTTCTGTACAATCTAAATAATAAGGAATCCATTAAAAAAAAAGGAATTCAAAGTCGAATGAAATTCATGATAGCATTTCAATCGATTGTATTTTAAGTTTCGTTTATTTTGTTATCAAAAATATTCATCTCGTCTTCGCAATCAGGCCACAAAATAGTTCTAATAAAATATTGAGATTTTCGTTATGGTTCGTTCGAATTTATTTTGCTACAAACATATCACCAAACTAAATGTCCTTTTAACCTCAGCGGAAAAAATTCGTGGTTGCTCAAAAAGTACTATTTTCGCTTAAAAGGAGAAGCCAGTTTTTGTAACTAAAAACATTTCTCAGCTCAAAAGAGCACAAAAGGCAACGAATAATTAAAAAAACCATTAATTTTTCACTGTTTTATGTTTCAATTGTCTAGTAGAACAATATCAGACCAACAGGAGTTTCCGGGTAAAATTTTTTTTTTAAAAACATTTCAATTGATTTTGTGTTTTTTCCCTTTGAACAGTGGAGCAAGTAACCAAAGTGGTAAAAAAGTCTGCTCAGTTGTCATTAGTTGGAACAGAAATGATACAAAAGTATAAAGCAAAAAATTTATAAATAAATAATTTCATATATTTATATGCAGAGAAAGAAAAACGCCGTACTAAATTCAGGTATTTTTTACTTATTTTGAGTATGAGTCGTACTCGAAATATTAAGTACAAATAGCAACAATATGAACTTTAATCAAGCTGAAAACGAGATTACTTTAGAAAACCAATCCTAAAGTTTCTTAAAATGAGTACAAAAACCTTGAATCAACTAAAAAATTCTTAAATTAAATTGAGAACTTACTTGATTCCGTACTTAAATCAATCTTTCTGTACTTGCTCTTGGAAATCTGCGATTACCGCACCTTTGACACCGTATTTAAGTACGGATGGATTAATTTTTCTTTTTAGTGTAGATGTACATATATGAATATATAAAGCGAATTGCCCAAATACAGGTATATTTTATAAATGATTATGACTTTATTAGTAAAAAAATCCTTATCAGATATGGAACTCGATTTCTTTAATTTGACAGTTTTTGCTTCTACCAAAAAAATGCTTTGGGAGATATTATCCTTTATGGTGAAGTTCGTTTTTAATTTTTTTGCACAGAACTGTACCTTAACGGCAGCACAAATCACTACTGCTTGGCGGCCAGCTGATATCACCATAACACGATTTTTAATGATTTTTTGCCAAACCAGAAGTCCTCTATTAAGTTTTTAATATCTTCCATCAGATCGAAATCAAGTATGCCGTTTTTTTTACATTGAATAGTGAAATTCCATATGACAATTGCAAGTCGTGTAAATGCTTTGCAATTAAGATAATGCCTTTATCTAAAGTTATTTTTCAAAGTGTCCTTAAATTTAAATATTATTCGCACACTCTGATGTAAACTAAAGCAATTGTTTTTTTTACGTTCACATGCGTAAGAGTTTATCTTGCAGTTTTTAAAATGCATTGGCACTGAAACACAAAAACTACAAAGTACATGAAGGATATATTCTACGCTCAAACATATGCTTGTCTGTATAATTTTCGCATATATTCAACAGTAGCAAAACAGAAAGGATTTTTAATGTTTCTTTTGTTTTACTATACACCGTAGTTACTATTTTTATCCAAGTATGAACTCAACGAATGTAAAACAAATTTATTGCGTTTGATTTTTATGTTTTAAAGAACAGTGTGTGGCAAGAGTAACTTATTGATTTTTAATCCTACACCCCTTTGTGCATATGTATAAATACAAACATTTAAATATGTAAGTTTGTTTACATGCGGTAGCGATCTAGGAATGTTCGACTGTTTAAAGTTAAAATGTCGTTCGTTTTCAACTGCAACGTTATATTTTTCTACTTGTAATTTTCACTACACTAATAAGCAAGAACTCATATAAATATATTAGATACAAGTCTAATACATATGATAATAAATCAATAAAAACTGAAATGTGGAAATATTTCAGAAATTTCAGTGAAGTAATTAATTTTTTATAAGTGAGATCAACTTAAAATTTTCTCATAAGTTAATATAAAAGAAGCAAGAAATATAGTTATAAAAGTAATTAGTCTTCATTCTTGACTTGAAATGTACAACTTTAGAACATGGAGCCAATATGTTCTAAACACAGGAACCTGCCACACTCAAAGCACTTATACTTAGTTTTGTATTCATTTTTGAGCCACAATCTTCACAGCGACCTAGAAGCGTTTTCTTCTCTAATCTAATCGAGATCATTCTTTCTTGTTTACAATTTATATGAAGATTATTCATAAAGATTTCTCTAACAATGTTGAAGATTCTCGTTGCTGTTTCTTGAACTTTCCTGAGTTTTCTACTTCCGTTAGTTTGAATTTGAGTGCTTCCAAATTTGCACACACACGGTTGATTAAAATGTTTTTAATCATCGCTGTATTTTTATGTCCGTTAAATTTGAATCTACTTTTGAATTTTTTAACAAATATTCAGTTTGCTCAAATAAATCAAGAAATACCGTAAATATTTGGCGTATTAACGCATTATTTTTGTATGATTATTGTCTTCGATATCAAGATTTTCATTCCCAGGAAAATTCAGAAACACGTTTATACTAACACGCATTAAATTAAAAAAATTGACGTCACGTAGAGTTTAACCGCTTACCCAATGTATAATAAGCGCAAGCAGGACTTCTAAGCTTCTTAGATAACAAATCATATGTTTATATAATAGTAAGTAAATAACTAACTACTGGAAAATACTGCAGTAGGTGTTAAATATAATGTCGTCCTTAATGAAAATCATTGCCAAGCTCTATCTAAATACTTTTTTTAT
The DNA here is from genome assembly GCA_956483585.1 of Gymnocheta viridis. Lineage (NCBI taxonomy): Eukaryota > Metazoa > Arthropoda > Insecta > Diptera > Tachinidae > Gymnocheta > Gymnocheta viridis. The sequence goes on along the minus strand of OY101441.1, from coordinate 63,122,681 downwards.
GACCCAGTTTATCAGTTTTATTGCACAAGCAAATGAAAAATTGTAAAACTGGTTTCTCAAAAAGTCTGCTTTTTATTCTCCATCACACACTCTTAACATTCCTCTTCAACATTTCTTTTGTATATTTTTTACAGTTTTATATCATTTTCTCTTCTTTTTTAAGCTTAACCATGAAAAATAATTTAAAATAAGGTAGCAGTTATCAGTTTGTGGTATTATGAAAAATAAATAGTCATACAAAATTCATCTATTAAATATTTTTCCAAAAGGTAATAACTAACTTGTCATTCAGGAAAGTTTCCGTAGCAGGTTTCGTAAAGTGTGCCATTAAATTTTGCTTCTTATTATAAGTTCTTAGTTATGAATTCGTTGACTTCTTTTAGTTTGCCTTTATGTGTGAGCGGCTCCAGCCATTCATCATATTTAAATATAATCAGAAAATTTAGTAATAAGGACATCTTAACTTAAACTTTAATATAAGAAATTGTTTGTTGCCCATTTCCTAACAAAATTTATAGTTATTAAGAACACAATATTATCTTAAATGATTGCATATATTATAAAAGAACACTCTACCACTCAGTCACTTAAAAAAATATTTTTTCTAACGTATTGATTTATTTAAGTTGCTATTTTTTACTTTTTAGTTAATTAAAAAAATATTTTAAATTAATTTTAAATCGACTCGTCTAAAAGTTTAATATTTAAAATATATTTGAAAAATTTGGCTGTGAAATATGTCCACTAACTATACATACTATGTAACATGAAAATACTATGCAAATCATGTGCCCCGCAACGCGTTCCGAAAATTTAATTACAAACGAAAGTTTCACAATATAATGTGTCAAAAAGTGTATGAATTTATTTGCGTGCGAATGTATTTATTTATTTCATTTTGACTTTATGTTGATTCCTTCCGATAGCAAACATAAATTAAAATAGCGGATTATTACTTTTATATTTTGCTGAATTGTAGCCATAGTTATTTCTAATAACAAAATACATAAAAATTACTTTTTAATTAAATTGGTTAAATTCAGGTAAACTAATGAAATCAGGCAATCAAAAGTAAAGCTGAAAAAAATTAAAACTAAAAAGTTACACATCTGCTGATATGTTGCACATAATGCATATCTTCAACACATAGAAATGTTCAATACAATCAGGCTTTAGACAAACAGAAGGTGCTGCGAAATATGGCCCCAGATAATAAGGCCCCAAAACAGAAAACGAAATATAGCGCCAAAATTGATACAGAGAACAAAAACACGAAAATTTTAAGGCGATTCCGCAAATTTTTGGCGGCTTTATTTCATTTCTCAATGAAATAATATCTAAAATTTTTGAAAACGAAATATAGCCTCAAAAAACGAAAACGCCGCACAAAATATAACCATCTTTTTACTTTAGAATTATCTTTTATTTGTCAACTACGCAGATATCACTAAGCATTAAATAAATGAAATAATGTCCCAAAGATTTCATATAAGCTTTATTTCATTTTCACTAATTTAAGATACTTATTAAAATTAAATATTTTTTAACAGTATATTTAACGGAAAACTTTCGAGATTCTTTGAGATACTTTTGCTTTATAAAGTGAAAATGAGCTTCATTTATTGAAGTGTTTTTGACGTAGTAACTTAAAGTGGGATGCATGTTTTTTACTGGAAAAATATTCAATTCAACGCTCCTTTTTGTCAAAGAAGAAAATATGGTATATAGGAAGAAATTTTCTTACAAAGATATCGTTATTGTTGTTGTAATTGTGATTTTTAACTAAGTCATCTTTACTTAACATCCCAATTTTTACTAACTAAAATAAAAACACTCAATTACATTAATTTTTCTTTAATTTTTTTTTCTTATTATTATTTATTTATTCATAAAAGATATTTATAAAAGATATTTAATCATACAATGTTTTCTTAAATCTGACCGCGCGAAGCTATATAACTTTGATAATGTATATCTAAAGACTATGTATATTCGTAAAAAAATTGTACTTGTTTATATGAGTTTGCGTTTCGCTTTATTGCGATTTTATAAAATATTTAAAAGCTATTTTTTTCTTTTAAAAGGATTTTGGGTGTTTACTATCTCTATAGGCAATTTGCTAAATACATTTGATAAAGTGACGGTTAGGGAGTTTTTGCCATAGTTATTCCTGTGAGGTGCGACTTTGTATCTTCCTTCTAATCTGCGCCTTGTATTGTAGCTGTGATCGATGCGTGTTAAATACTGGGGTTCATTATAAAATTCTTTAATGAGCGTTGTATAGTAAATACTTTTAGCATTAAGGACTTCTTACATAGAAGCGATGTTGTTTGCTGGCGATGTTGTTTACTTTTGCACTGCTTATATTGGCACCCGTTAAAGTTAATATTTCTCTTCACTGATTTGATTGTTTTTCTTCATATAAGCAGCAAAAAAGAGAATAATGGTCAGAGATATTTGTTTTTATTATTGCAGCATACGTTTGTTTGTTTGTTTGTTTTATTATTTCTGATATGTAAATGATAAATACATGATTTTATTTCTCTTGATATATCTTCTCTTGTCGGCCCATTAACTACACATTGTAAGCCGTGTGACGCGATCATTTCTTTATATTTTGTTGTTGTAATACTTTGATTGAGAATGTTGATATTCATATCACCAATAACAATAACATCTTTTTTCTTTTTATTGTTGTTTATTATTCTATCAAGTTCTATTATAAACTGGCTTACATTGTTTTTTGGTGGACGATATATTGAAAGCAAAGAAAATGTAGTCGTTTTGTAATTAACATTTAATTGGAGGCGTTCAAAAGATTTTGACATTAAATCATTTATTGTATGAGATATGTGTTCTCTTACGAACACCGCTACTCCTCCAGCTCTTCCAACTCAATTTAAAAAGTAGGAGGTAAAACCAACAATATTATAAATATGATTTTCATCATCTGATATATTGGCTTCTACAAGAATTATAAAATTGATATCATTAATAACATTGTGTATGCTCGCTAAGAACGGTGCAAAGTTTAAACGTAGAGAACGAGTATTCATAAAAATTATTGTTGTGGGATAACTTAAAAGGTTTTTATTTATTTTGGAAAAATTATCTAATTTTATATTATTTACTTGGTTCATTTTTGGATTTATGTTTTATTATTATATAAATTCAATTTATTATATATAAATATAATATGAAAAATATATGAAATACAAGATTAATAAAAAGGAAGCCGTTTGCTTTTAGTATTTTATTTTTTGTTGGCTTTTTAAAATTGGATGGTAACTTTATATGTGTATGTGTTTATTTAAATTGTGAACGACATTAATTCTAAATCAACTTCTGCATTAATTATAATGGGGTTTGATGTTTCGTTTTTTAGCAAAAATGTTACCGTTTCGGCCCCATACAAATTTCCAGATGTGTTCCTTGGATTAATTTTTTGTTAGGCAAAGCAATCGGCGTTTTTGTGGGATAAGTTGTTCATTCACGTATTTGAAGTTCTTGGTATTTTCATCGTCATCAATTATTTTGGATTCTATTCGATTTTTTCTTGTTTTGAGTGGTAAATTCCACTATAATATTTTGCGATTTTTTCATTCGGTAAGAATGACTAATATCAGAGTCTTCAACTTGCACGTTAACAGATGACGCTATTTTTTCACTACCTCTGTAGGGGGATGTTCTCTTTGTTTAAATTTTTTATTTCTATATTTTTGTTTATTAGTTGCTGTTCCAGGTTGTTTATGCGTTTATCCATTTCATGCATTTTCTTATCTTTTTCCTTATTATTTTCGCAAAGTTCATTGACTTGGGCAGCGAGAACAGGTATAAGAGTTCGTAACTGTGTTTGTAAATGTTCGTTTGCTTGTTGATTGTTCCGGTCTATGGTACTTGCCAGTTCCTTGATCGTTGTCTTGATGTCGCTAATATCATTTTCCATTGACAGTACGTCAGACTTTGTCATGTCCTTCGTTTTATTAACATCGCTTAATGAAAGTGATTCCTTAAAGCGCTTAACCGAATCATTCTCTTCCTGGTCATCATCTCTTTGCTGTTTTTGATTTGATGGATAAGGCATGTCATCTACTACAATGCGGTATGCATTATTGCTATTTCTAGAATTTTTCCTTTGTTTGCATTTCTGGCATCTCCAATTAGACCTCCTTTCAGTATACATGCTCTCATAAGTTTTTTCTGAAAGAGAGCATCGCGACGAAAAATGATATTGTGAGACAAAACTACAACATTTTACGAATTTTGTTGGTAATTCACTATTGCACTGATCACAATTATTCCTTTTTTTAATTTAATTGTAGGCTTTTTTTTCTTATGTTAAATATAAAAAGTATTTGATTCTAGCAATTTTTTCCAGAATTTCTTTGTTTCTATATAATCCTCTTGCACAGTTTTTAAGCAAAAAACGTTTAGTGTAATCAGTTTATACTTGTTTATATTTATATAAATATGTTTTTTTTTATGTTCAATACAATTTTTTCACTTTTTTGCTAGAGCTCAAAATATGTTCGACCGATCGCAACGAGAGAAGGTATATACAAGTAGAAATTCTAAATCTAGATAATCCTAATTGCAATTTTTTTAAGGTTATTTAAGTCTTTAATTATTCACTTATCGCTGAAATATCGGTTTTTATTAAAAAGTTTTTTCTTTATTATCACTATTAAAGGCAGAATTTGTTTGTACGTTCTGTTCTGTTACGAATCAGCTGTTTGGTTTCTGTTCAATTGAAAATCTGTAATAGTGGTTTGTTGTTACTTTTTCGCTATGTTCTGTTTACAAACATGATATACATTCAAATCTTTTTATCTTCTAGAGTGCATTCTACGGCAAATATTGTTGAAGAAAATGGATGGACATCCAACGACAACAGTTTCAAATTAGTTAAACCCTTGACACCTGAGTCGCCAATACAAAACATAAGTTTTTTCGATACAGAAGTAGAACAATTAGAATGTCAAGAGTCGTTATTGCTGACCACATCAATACATCTAAGCAAATTATACCCGGTTTCTGAAGCAACAAAACGGCGGAAAAATAAAAAGCAATTGATGATACTGACAAAATGTTTGTGGAAGCAGTACAAACTTTTAAAGAATTCTGTAAAGAAACTACATCCGTTACATCCATTACATCCGAAAGTTCAGAGTCAGAATTTAATAAAATATTAATTTTTATTTATTAATTTTTTGTTTTTTTGTTTATTAATAAAAACTACGAAAAATTTTTGTTAACAATTCCAATGTTTTTTTTTATTTTTCAAAACAGCTGCTTCCTTTTACAGAACAAGTAATTCAAAAATATTTCCTACAGAAAAGAACGGCACAGAATGGCAACGAAAAGTAAAAACTAATGAGGCTTTAAGAATTAAAATATGTACATATGTAAAATATACATATATTATATGAGCCATATTGTCTCCCTTTAGGGGTCACTATTGCCAAGCTATACGCAGAAATGTAAGTAGCCGAATATTTTTACTCCAATATGTGAGATCTTCCAAACATGCTTCGGTAGCTTATCATAAGATAACGGCACTAGCACTGCTTTTAATCAACTTAAAACGGGAATTTATGTTATGGACAGCAAAAATGATTCACAAGCTTTTTAAAATATTTTAATAAATATTCGATAAAAAATCTGAATAGTTTGAAATTTAACATTGTATGATTTATGATATTTTATATTTGATTAAGGTTGGATGTATTTGTTTAAAATTTAACATTACGACAAAAGAAATCATTTAAATAAATAAAATTTATAAAAATTTTTTAAAAATTTCTCAAGCAAAAGTATGGCCTCTATGCATTCTATTGGGGGTATATTGCATGATGAAAGATAACCCCAAATTTGAGACCATTTTTCGTTTTCTTTTTCGGGGCCTTATTTTCTGCGGTCTTATTTCGCAGCGCCAAACAAAACACTTGTAAGCAGTCTTACGTTGACGATTTGATTCCGCATTGCAATACAACACGTTGTACTTGGTTCACCTCACGCTCCTCATTTGGATGCTTTCCGCTTTATATAATGCCCTTGAATGCACAATATGTATTAAAGTCACAAACACACCATATTTTTACTCTATATTTTGCTGGCTGAGAGGAAATATATTGGGTAAAACGTGCTCGTCCTCTATAAGAAAACAATTGCACGTTAATAGTAAGGGATTCATGTGGCGTATAAGATTTATACAAGCTTGTCTTAGTCATATTAAAAACATTATCAATTACAGCTGTTTTGCATTCCAAAGACGTGTAATTCCATTATCAAAATGAATAATTTTGGTGATTGCAATAAAATAAATTTTGGACATTGCTGATTTACAAATAGGTAAATATGTATAGCATCTCACAATTCTTTTATTGGTTCAAAATTGAAACGATACAATCCAGAATGTAATAATATGTCGAGAAATGCAAGCAACTCTTTTATCGTTAAAGGACTCCATTGCTTGGGCTTTGCTGTTGGATTTTCTTTTTTCCATGCTGCAGCCAGTTCGTGGCCTTTTGTCTAGCGAATAATTACATACCATTTACAACATACATTTTGAAACGAAGAGTGGAGTAAGGGATTATCTGTGACATCATGTTGAAAATTTTCATCATCGACGTCAGATTCTGATTTCTCAGCAATTTTTACAATGAATTCTTCTTCGGCATATTAGGTCTCACTTATTAGCACTTGAGTATTAATAACGCGTTCGACACTTGTAACCGCTTTGAGTTTAAACTTGAAATAGTATTCTTACAGTTGTTTCCATAGCTTAGATGATATTTTACTTTAAAGAAAAAAATAAATATTTTTGTTTTGATTTTTGAAATTATTCTTTTTATAAATAATTCGATTTTAATTAAAGCGATACTTTTCGGTTATTTATCAAATAGTAAGTAAAAACAAAGGAAAAAATTATTTCTTAATTCAGTTCTTTAAGTCGAAAAAAATTAACCAAAAAAAATTTTAATAAAGACATTTGGAGTTGTCCTACTAAGTCATATTCTCGTACAGTCTTAATATTTTCAAATAGCTTAAAAAAGTGTTTTTATACTTCAATAAAAAAAGTCATAAAATAATAAAACTTTTTCAACTATATTTATTGTTTTGTTATATCCGAACAGTAGAAATTTGACAGAAGTGTGAGAGAAATTACATAATGCTTGTCCTTGCTCGTCATATTGTTTTCGTGTTTTTATTTTAAAACGTATGATTTTAGGGTTACCATTTGAAACCCCTAATATATTCTTGTATGATATATTGCAAAAGGAAAGCAATTAAAAATATGTCTAACGCCAATTTTAATTTGTTTTAAACAAGTATCCGAATCAGTAGTTTAGAATTTATTATTTTGAAAATAGTTTGATTTTTTAGTACAGGGCAGCTTTTTTGGTTCTGCAAAAAATTATTACGTTTATAAAAAGAAAAGCAATAATACAGTTTATGTGACCCATTGCTGGTTTCAAGTCAGATAAGATTAAGCAGAGACATTTATAGATCTCCAAAATTGTTATTATTGCATTGAACTACAGAAACTTATTATTTATCATTTGGTTTTGTTCGAGCAAGATTTTAATTTATTAGTAAATTACGAAATAGAGCGAGTATAAATCAATCGAGTTACTCCACTAATTTAAATACTTTCAAAAGAATTTTATCCAATGGAAAGTAACTTGTATATCGTTTAAAAGAGTTTGTGTTCTTCAAAACATAATTAGTAAAATAAAATTGCATTTTCAATGTGTATGTAGTTCGAAACCATTTTTGATAAACAATTCAGTTACTGTGCAACTATTCATCAATTTAACCCAACATTAAAAAATAAATAATTGCATAAAAGCTGTCGAAACCAATTTACCACTATTAACAGCTTGTAATTTTTAGGCCTTATAGAATAGTAAGAAACTGAAATTCTCATGATTCCGAATTCCTATGTTTTGATCTTGGGTTGAATTCATCTCGAAAAGTATTTAAGGGATAGTGTTGCCCAGATTTTATTTAGATCTTTTGAAATATATTTTTAAAATGGTATAGAATAAAAAAGATTTTCTAGTTTCTCTGATCTGTTATTTTTCTTATCTAAATATTGATATTAATTTCATAATGACTTTAGGAAAATACTTGATAAATTATGATATATATTTGTTTAAAGCAATTTAAAAAGGAACAAATTTCATATGGTACAGTTCAACTACAACGGCTTACATAGTACAACATTTTTCAGCTTATTGATTTGGGACTCAATTCTGAGAATTGCACGTGAAAGTAGCCTCAAAAATAAGATCATTAATACAAATAGAACATTTAATATATCAATATGGAAAATAACATGTATGCGTACGTTTTAAAATATAGAAAAAGTAATTAAAATCCACCTTTAACAAAAAAATTCGTATGGCCATTAAATTATTAATGCAACCAACTCGACAAAACGAATGATGCAGAAGTTCTTATATTTGGGGCTACTTTCACGTGCAATTTTTAGAATTGAGTCCCAAAATTAGAGATGGGATCGTGAGTAACTTTTCCCTCACGCTCATGCACGCTCACGATAAAAAAATTTCACTCATGCACGCTAATGCACGACCTCAAATTTTTGGATCATGGATGGATGGAGAAAAAGTTAGTCACAATCACTAAAACTCACGCTCACGAAAAAATCACAACCTATAAGTATTTATACATTAAAATTTCTGAATGGAAATAGAAAAATCTAATATACAATTAGAAAATTCTGCAATAAAAGATTAAAATTATGTTTAACTGAGAAATATACTTTTCTAAAACAATTTGTTAGTTTTGAAATACAATTTTTCAGTTTTAATATATGTGTAAGTCCTAAAAGCAGTCTAAAAGCAAACTAAATTTTTTGAAAGTGATCCAACTTTTTTTTATTTTTTTAAGAAATATTAGAACAATTTTATAAAAAAATAAATGTATTTCGACGATTATTAATACACAAATTATTAACATATCCTACTCTAAGTCAGATTTTCTAATTTTATATCAGAAATTAACAATTTTTGGGTATTCATATCATTACTTTAGTGTTAATGAAGATTGCGCGATCGAAAGCCATATTTCGATTTTTGTAAAAAAATTTTGTCTTTACTATTTTAGAAACATTGAAATAAGGTATGAAATTCCAGAGTAGAAATATGATAAAAAAATGTAACGTGGGTCACGTAGGCGTCATGTCTTCTGAAAAAACCCACAAAATTTATTGGCTGCAAATAAGTTATTTTAGAATTCTTTTATATTCATCTTCTTTTAGGAACAAGATTTTGTATATTTTATTATGCGAAATTCGCAAAAAATTACGAAAGCACACTTTAACTTTCAAAGTTACTTCCGTTTTTTGTAGCGTGCGTCACAAAACTTTGTCATCAATAATTGCGCAACAAATACTAAACACCACGCATTAGTTGAAGGTACCTCTTTTGAAAGACCAAACAATTTTTATATAATAATGTGAAAACGCGTACGGAATGTAGGGTTCTCACGCAAGATTTACACATATGTTCGTATATACATATGTGTCAAGTGATTTCAAACTTTGTAGTTAAAATTGAATTTTACAATTGAATACAATTGAAAATTCTTAAAGAAAATATAAATTTTCTTTTATTTTAAAGTTTTTAAAATGAAATTTAAAATTTTAATTAAAATCATTAATTTTTTAGCTCATAAGCAATCCGTGTAAAATTTTAAGATTAAGTAGGATCTTGTACTTTAGTGTTAATTGGTAATAGATAAATAAATTTATGCACACTCACAATATTGTTACAGTAACAGACTGTACGTTATTCAGGAAGTAATCCGTTCAGTAATTTTTAAAAGAATAAACATTTAAAATTGTAAGCAATTTTATTTTTAATTGATTTTAACATTCATTCTAAATTAAGGACATATTGATACGGATTTTCGGTTACATTCAATATTTTCCGTTGTTTTCAAGTGCTGTTTTTTTCTTTGCTTGCTTTATTTGATTTGTTTGAGATTTCCTCTCCTACACAAACAAAGGAAAAATATTTTATTTTTACGGGCTTAAGTCAATTAATTTTTTAACATTAAAAATTAAATGAACTTTTGGTTCAATTTAAATGAAAAATGAGTAGACCCGTTTCTAAGTGAACTTTCATTTATTTGAAAATACAATTTCAGTTAATTTTACGTACAGAATATTTTGAGTGCAGAAATAAAATTTTGTCAACATTTTCCCCGAGAAGTCTGTTTCGCATATCCTAACGTTGAAAAAATTCTTTCACTTGTAGCTGAACTAGTACTGGTATACTCAGTACATATTTGTTTAGCCTATTTTCGCAGAGGTTGAAGATCTTCAGCTTTTTTTCAGAAACTTAAAATTTCTAAGTCTTGTTCGCCTATGTGAATGCGAATGAAAAAACGAAGAAGAATTGCAGATGCTTTTCTTCCAAATGTTCGCCAGTCGATACTCGGACTTACTGCTACTTTGACTCGTTCATTCACATCTGTACACTCATACATCGCGGCACAACGTCTTATGTCTTCATGACAAAATTGAAAACCACGTACCTATTAAAAATTCCAAAATCGAAAAAATCACGAAACAATCACGCAAAAAATCTAGTCATGCACGCTCACTCACGTTAAGTTTTTTATACTCACGCTCATGCACGCTCACGTTATTGAAACAAAAAAACAGCTCACGATCATGCATGATCACGCATGATTCACGCTAATCACGTGAGCGATGCCCACCTCTACCCAAAATACAAGAGAAAACATACGAATACGTAATATAAGTGCAAGAAATTACGTATACGTAGTATTATGGACTTTTTAAAAGCCAGCACTTTTTTTATTAAACAGAGGCGAAAGAAGAAAATGCTCTCAAGAGAAAAAGTTGATGAGTAATCTTTAGCAAAGTTAACTACGAATATAGCTCCTCACCAGTGTTGTTATATTATATTAGTTGACAAAAAAAAAAAAAAAAAAGCAGTAGTACTTAAGTATTAATGAGACCAAAAAAAGTTTGACTTAAGTAATAACAAAAAATTAGAAGGAAAATGGTACATGAGTTAAACCAATGTAAAACAATGGGTTAATTTAACGTTAATTGATGTGATTCGTCGGTGAAATTTCGCTGTTTAAATTTGTCGTATGAACCACAATAACGACGAAAAAGTAACAGCTGTTATATAATAAAGTTGTTTACTGTTTGTACCAGTGATGGGAAAGTTGGTTCCTTGCAATGGTCTACCATACATCCCGGAGACCGACTACTTGTAGGCGTTTTCTTAAACATAACTTTATCGCCTTTTGTAACAGGTTTATATTTTTTGGCTCTTTGAATGTAGTAATCCGAATATTTTTGAATGCTTGCATCTAATTTTTTCTTGTATTCTTTGTGATTAACCCCTTTTGGTTGAAGATTTTTTGTAATGGATGGAATTTTTGTTTTCAGCGACCTTGACATAAGCAAATCTGCCGGAATAGGTAAATTACCATTAGGTGTAGGCCTGTAATGCAGCAGCGCTGTATAAGGGTCCGAATTACTCTCATGACATTTTAATAATAATTTTTTAATTATCTGAATTGAGCGTTCGGCTAAGCCGTTCGATCTAGGTAAATATGGACTGGACGTCTTATGATCAATTTCCCAATTTTCACAAAATGCCTTGAAGTCTTTGGAATTGAATGGGGGTCCATTATCTGTTACTAAAATATGTGGAATTCCATGTCTTGAGAATAAAAATTTTAATTTTAGTATTAGTTGTGAACTATTATATCCAGAACTTTAGGAGTCAATTTCAATATATTTTGAATAATAATCAACTACCAACCAACACATATTTTTATTAAATTCGAACAGATCACATCCTAATTTGAACCATGGTAAATCAATTATCTCATGTGGTGAAATTTCAGATTTCGGGTTAGAATTTTGATATCGCGTACAGATTTTGCAATCTGTTACAATATTTTCATTATCATTATATATTTGGCCAATAAACTGATTGCCGAGCTAAATCCTTGCATCTCTGGATTCCTAAATGTCCTTCATGAATTTTATTTAAAACAGATTTGCGTAAGCTTTTTGGTATTAAGATTCGTTGGTTTTTTAACAAAATATCATTTAGAACATATATGTCGTCTTTAATTTTAAAGTACGGCATTCCATCTTTGTCTACATTTTTCTTATTGCTTGGCCAGCCTTGTTTTACATACTCATAGCATCCCTTTCAGAATGCTCTTTCACCTCATTTATTTCTGAAAAAGGTGTTTCCAAATGTGAAGCAATAAAATTACAATGTAATGAAATTTCGGTGTCCATTTCTGTAAATGTAGTTCCAGTTATTGGAGCTCTTGATAGAGTATCAGCAATATGTAAATATTTGCCTGGTTTGTATATAACTGATAAACTATAACTTTGTAGACGTAACATGAACCTTTGAAATCGTGCTGGAACTTTAAATAACGGTTTGTTAAATAAACTAACAAGAGGCTTATGGTCAGTTTCCACTAAAACTTGTGAGCCATAAACAAACCGATGAAATTTTGTGCAACCAAAGAGTATAGCAAACAGTTCTTTTTGTATTTGAGCATATCTTTGTTGAGCATCTGTTAACTTCACCGACGCGTATGCAATGGGATGTTTGTCATGCATGATGGTAGCACCTACTGCGAATTTCGACGCATCTACTGACATAGTTATTTCCTTGTTAGGGTTGAAATATGTAAAAACTGGAGACTTAGTAATCTCATGTTTAAGATGTTTAAACTCATCTTCATGGCTAGACGACCAATGCCACTGAATTTCTTTTTTCAAAAGATCCCTTAAATTTTTATTTTTCAAAGACAGATTTTCTAAAAATGGACCTAGGTAAGTAATCATACCAAGGAAACGTTGCAATTCTTTAACATTTTCCGGTTTAGGCATATTGACAATTGACTTTATTTTTTCACGTCTGGCCTAATACCAGATTTATCAAAAATGTGTCCTAAAAACTTTATTTCAGTTTGCAGTAATTTGCATTTTGTTTTATTGAATTTTAACCCAACCTCTTTGGCCTTTTGAAAAACTTTTTCTAATATGTGGAAATGTTCTTCTTTTGTGGCCGAATGTATTAAAAAATCGTCTATATATATATAAAAAAAATATTTACTAAATCCCTGCTATAAGCAACAATGTTTTATCCTTTATTTAAAAAATACAGATAACGTAGAGCGAAACTGGCAATTTTGACATAATCTGGTACTAAAGACTTTTTAAAAATAAATAAAAGCAATTAAAAAAAACTTCGTTTCATCTAATGATATATTTTATAATATCTTCAAGTATATAAAAAAAGAGACAAGACCGCTTCCCGTGGTTAATTTTGTAGATCTATCGATCTGTGCCATTCCCAGCTATCAATCTCTTATGGATTTTAAGATATTACGGAGGCACTTTATTGTATATCCACTTTTGATAAAAATTTAACGCGTTATAATACCGAATGTAACAATATTATGGATATGCGATAAAAATATATGAAATTTTTTATAGTAACGCCATCTATGGGATTTCGGTACAAATATTGACGTTGCTTCACTGTTACTACGAAAGATATGACTAAATGTGATAATATTCTGCAATGTTCTAACTTCCTCAAATATGGCTTTTAGTCCCTACTGATTCTTGAATTCTTAAATTTAATTGTTTCATATAAAATTTTCAAGTTTTAAGTTAAAAACTAATTTTTGTTTCTCGTTTATTTCGTTTCAATTAAAACTGTTCCTAATCAAGTCATAATCTGCTTAGCAGCCAAGGCAGACAAATGTTCGATGCAGATGTTTTATGTGACCACCGAAGAAAAGCAGAATGTGTAATCAGTCTTGCAGTATTTGCCACAAAAATACTTGCAGCGAGCATCGTTCAAAAGTTCTAGTCTGTTTAAGATGTTAAAATAAATACAAAATATTTAGTTTATGTAAATGAGAAAAAAAATTAATAAAATAAAAACAAGTATACAAAATTAATACAAAAACTTTTTGTATGTGCATCTGAGACACATTTTGCCTGTATGTGTTAAAAGTTTTTCCTCACTATACTAAAGTTAATGTAAAATCGAAAAGCTTTTTGCTTCTACCGAAAATGTTTAAAGTTCCAGTTAATACTAAATCAATGCTCAAATTTATTTTTGTATTCAAAGTTAAAAAGCGTTGTCACCCAAAAAATTTAATTATCATTTATTAAAACAGAAATTATATCTTTGTTCAACAGCTTATATATATATATATATATATATATATATATATATTTATAATAGGGCGGGTTAATTTTTTTTATGAAGCGTATAGCAAAAACGTAATCTATAGGTGATTCTGAGAAATTTTACCCAGAGATCATAGCTCTAAGTCGGATTTGGAGCCTCCCAAAATTTCAAAATAGATATTTTTCCATATATACATAGAATAATTTAATTAAATTCGTCATAAAATCGGATAGAATTATAGTCGATTTTTCAATCTGGGCTTGTTTGAATGGTATTTTTATCACCTTTCAGAATCTGTATTGATACCAATGCAGAACAGTAACTTAATCCTACGGACCAAGGTCCGAATATTCAACCAACATTATATCCGTCCTGTTATATGGATGCGACACGCTTACAAACCTTTATAAATCGTTGTCTACGACGAGTTTGACGTATTTTATGTATTTTCGTGTAATAACGGATGTCGAGCTTCTACTCCAAGTAAATCGATACGCTTTTTAAAGTAAGAACTGCTTCTTAAAATATTCATCACCCGTAATTCGAACATTATAAAACATGCTACGTTTTTTCCTTAACTTTATCACTTAAGCACTACAATAAGTTGGCATAATATTCGACGTTGATCAATAGAAATTATCCCATGCACATCCTAAAAGAACATTCGCCATGACCTTGCCTGCCGATGAAACTGTATTCGCCTTCCTCGCGAATGGTTCTCACAATCCAGTCCACTGTTTCTTTATCACAGATATGAAGTGCTGGATCAATGTCTTCTTCACGGTTACGAATCAAGGCATAAAGTCAGCTTAATTGCGGCTAAGCGCTCTACTGCAACAACTTCTCATCTTGAATTTTTCATATGCGACTTTTTGAAATATCTTATGTTTAGCCGAGGGATATATAGTACCATTTAGTGAATTATCTTAATCGTTTCTAGCGTGGACACTTCATTTGGTCACGTATGGCCTGATTTAAACTCTACCACCCAATATTTTGTAATCGTGAACAAAGAAGCGGCTTCCCCCCAGAGTAGATTATAGCTGGGTTTAATACTGGTTGGTCTGAGACCTTGCAAATGGCAGATAAAATAACTGTGAAAAATTTTTTTCATATTTATAAATTCACAAAGGTCATTTATATTTTGTGGCTAAAAAAATCCAAAAACACAACGTGGCTTAAAAAGTAAATCTTTTATTGTATGAGGTTGCGCTTTTTCACATAAGTAAATTTTTTCGCGATACACCTCCCATTTATGTATCATGCCTTTAGTTTTATTTGCAGAAACGATCGTCACGAAGGTCATCTCCTCTAACCGAACAAAATCACTACGAAGACTTTTGTCCGCATGCAGGAGCTTTTACTGCAATATTCAACACAGCCGTACAGTTAACCAGAATGGAAGAATAATCTTCCATTGACTTTTTGATCACTTTTGCTAGTTAGCTCCATGCACATTCAGCCTTACAACTTAAACGTATACTCATCCAACCATACATACACACATGCATTTACACTTTCCTGATATTAACAGCTTTCTGATGGATGAGGGATTAAAAAGTAGGTGAATGAAAATTATACGGTTTAAGTGGCATACGTTCTGGTGCATAATACTCGTAATAAACACACTTGTATGTATGTTCGCAAAGGTAAAAATATAAGAGTAAATCCCACCCGTTTCAACTTTCAAAAGCAATAAAACGGCCAGAGAGAGGCTAATGCGAAATAAGCATGAAAAATGGTGTCATCCACAGGAACTAAATGCACTCACCCTACAAGCCTTGGATAGAAATATCTAATATTATAGTGGATACCGGGCTTAAGACCCAAGCCTACCGTCTTCTTAACCGTATGACGTTCTGCGCTTACAATCGCAGCATTTGGCCTATAAAAAACACGTGCGTGAATTGCAAGGTCCACGCATAATCCTTAGCATAATGCATAGCACCTTGCTAAGGTATCTGAGCTATCTTAAATCTACAAGAATCTGCAAAGTGAAACACACCCAGCCAGTCATTTACCTCAATTGTGCTACCCCACCAGATGATCATCCTACCGCCTCATCAGCTTCTGCTGATTTAGCAAAAGCATAAACTATCTTATGTGGTGTTTTGAAGTTCAAGCCAGCTACCACGGTTTTATCCACACATACCACGTGAACTCCCGAAGGAGACCTCACCAGGCCCGTAGGCGAGCATGGGCTATTAACCAAGTAGGGTCAAAACGAAGTCCGCTGATGGGCTGGGTACTTAAAGAAAATGCTAGCAACCATAAACTTTTAAACTTATCCGGAGACTTCATCTACATGGCTACCATATTTCGCGGTACCATTAAGAGGTCCCAGGTGTGGCTCCGGAATTCCGACCCTACGGAACATCGCCGAGGAGCGTTTCCAAAGAGAATTCCTTTCTACAGCTTTGAATAGCTAAATGTTCCGTGTGCTACTAGACCTGTATCCTGGTTAACATAGATCGAAATCTGCTTCCTTAAATTACACGTCATCAAGGTGTTGCACCTCAACAATATTTTTTTACAACCCAGGGATAGCCTTGTCGTTCAGCGATCCCAAAGGGTGCTACCAGTCGGCTCCTCGAGGAGGTAGGACACAGGAATATACCGATCGATTGTCAGCAAGCGGATGCCAATGCACACCTGCATCTGACAGCGCGCTAGCTTACCGTCTACAAGCTCTTGGAGCTGACAAAATGACTACTTGTATTCAATTTTCTTTGTCAAATGGGATTAAGTAGTGGGCGCTAAATAACGGTTATTTAGATGCTCCAACATTTTCATTTGTAGGATATCTGTACCACAATATCAAACTGAAAACTCTTTGGAGGCAAAAAGGCATAAAAAATAAGCCTAAGGTTAGGAAAATTTATCATCATTTGCTTGCTGCCGTTTGAGTCACAAAGAAGGATTTAAATTTTATGGCCAGTTTTTAACTTCGTATTTAAATCTTATTTATCTTTAAGTTATATTTAAGTACGATATTTAGTTTTTCAGTACATGAAACTGAAATAATATTTAAATGACCAACCTTCTGCATTTAAAGTCTATTATATCACAAAATCAACAAAAAATATAGATAAGACCTCTTCTTTTTGTTAATTTTATAGATCTATCGATCTGCGCAATTCCCAGGCCTCTACCTCCTATGGTTTTTGAGATATTACAGAGGCATTTTATTGTTTATCCACTTTTGATAAAAATTTAACGCGTTATAATACCGTATGTAACATTATTGGGGATATACAAAAAAAGTATAAGAAATTAAAAAAAACATGGGTTATCTTCACGTACCTTTGAAAAATTAAATAATAAGTTACCTTCACGTATGCATGTGATAAAAATGAAAAATTAAAAATCATATGAATGTCCTTTTAGAAGAAATTTACTTTATTGTTATTAAATTAAAGTACATTTCTACAACTTAAACAAAAATATTTTGATTTTCAGCACCTCAAAATACATAAGATGAATGTAAAAAATGTACAAAATAAAATATAAGGTATCACTCGATTCTAATATTTCGTTCTAAAAATTTTTCTGAATGTACTAGTTGCACACTTAAATGAATAAATCGTTCATCTTCACTGGCAGATTATTTATTTTGTAGAGATAAGAGACTGAATTTATTTTATAATATGTTTTGGAAATGTAACTGGCTTGCTAAAGAGCTTTGAAATCTGTCGGAAGCATTTCCATAATCTTTAAAAAGTTATCTTTCTGGATTAATAGTTATTTAGGTTTTTAATCAAATGTAAGGGAATTTTGTTCTTAATATTATAACTAGTAAAAATTTAAAAAAACGTAGTGTAGAAGGGGGGCAGGGAGCAGCTGATTTTGCAAAAACACATCAATAGTGTTAGCTACGCGAAAAATTCAAAAGAAAATAAACATGAAATACCGATAACAAGGACTGAATAAAGCAGGTTTGCTTACGTACAGATGGACTCCTGCCACGTGATTCTGTGTCATTGCAAATGCAAGTAACGTGAGTGTGAAACTACTAATTGTACTATACGTAAAAATAATTTTGAAGATAAAACACTAGTGCGGTTTAAAAAATATATTTTCCAATAAGTGGCATATACAATAAAATGCCAAAAAAATTATTGGAGTTAAAAATGGATATAACTTAACCCTGCAGTACTAATGTTAGTCGTTTTGACTAACACTGTTTTTATTTTTGCGTGTAACTTTTTTTTCCTGCTATGGAAAGATCTCATTTTTTGTAATCTCAATTGATGGTACGCTCTTGCTTTGAACGGTCACTTTGCTGCAGTAACTAATGCTATTTTTGAGTTTTTGAAGTCATGTTAGTTAAAATGACTAACAGGAGCATTTCACAAATGTAGATAAAACTCTAAAAAATATTTTTTTTGCCTTTTCAGTGTTATTTGACATGTTTTCTTATAATGGGTGATTCAAGTAGAGATACTTTTTTCAATAGCATTTTTTTGACAGATCACATGTGAGTCGTGTCATGTTATGATATTTTTATTTAGTATTGTTTGGCATTTCATAATGGAAAGACTTATGCCTGAACAACGTTTACAAATCGTTCAACTTTATTATTACGAAAATTCACGTTCTGTGAGGAATGTGTTTCGTGCATTTCGCTCAACTTATGGTCAACATAATCGGCCTAGTGAGCGTACTATTTGCAACACCATCACCGATTTTGAGACCCAGCATTCATTATTGGATAATATTCGACCGAATGGACTACGTGCAGCATGCTGTAAAGAAAATATAGCGGCCGTAGCTGAGAGTGTACACGAAGACCGTGGAAAGTCGATTCGGCGCCGTTCGCAGCAACTCCGACTGACGTATGAAACGACTTGGCGCATTTTACCGACTATTTGATGCCTGAAATTGAAGCTCGTGATCTCGGCGATATTTCGTTTCAGCAAGACGGCGCCCCTTCGCATAAAAAAATTAGGGAACCTCGAAATGGTTATTAGAAATGAATTTAAAATTTTCTGTTTTTTATTTTTTTACTTTTATTTTTCATTAAAAATTTGTGTTTGTGGAAGTGTTCCTAGAAGAGCACCTTCAATGAAATAAATGCAAAAATTAAATTATTTTGCAAAACTGTCATATTATTGTTTTTTTAGACACTGGACAAAATAAGGTATCAAATTAAAAAAATATTAAAATTATTTCATGTGAAGCTAACAAAAAAAATCGGACAATTAGTATAAATGTAGAAAAAAAATTATGTTAGTACTCTAGGGTTAAAAAAAATATTTTCCAATAAGTGGCATATACAATAAAATGCCAAACAATTGTTGGAGTTCAAAACGGCTATAACTTAAAAAGGTTGTTTCTATGAGTTTCGATATTTTTAAATAAATATATAAATAAAAAATTTCAAACACAATATCTGACAGAAATATTGGACCAATATTTTCACGTAAATTTTTTTGGTATATAATGTTGAAACTTTAGATTGAATTTTCTAAAGAAAAATTTGTTGCATATACGAGAAGATAACTTCGGCACGACGATATGTATATGTACATTAGGGATATAACTTTTTGCAATTTTTTGCAAATATCATAATGGCCCTAGCATAGTCGAATAGGCCATTGAAAATTATATAAAAAAATGCTATTACTTTTTCGCAGTTGTCAAAAAAGTTCACCCACCAAACGCGGTAAAGTTTTTAAATGATTTTTTTTTTATTTATTTACCTAAAAGGCGCAAACAAGTTTTTTTATCAATATATCAACCTGCATTTAACATTTGTGTAAATACTTACGAAGCTGAATGTATGTCATTGAAAATTACGTTATGTACCTTAATTGTTTTTATTATTCAAAGAAAATTATTAATGTGTTTCAAATATTCCGAGTTTGTGTTTAATACTTAAAAACAATGGATTTTTCAGTTCACTATTTTACTTTATTAATAAAATAATTAAAAATTTTTATTTAAAATGAATGTTTTTTTTTTGGGAGATTTTAGAAAATCGTTTTCGTGGGTGAGGTTTTTTATCCGAAATGACCCCAAAATTATTTTTTCGTAAATAACACAACCTTCGCCATCGCGTGGTGCTATGGCCAAAAATTGGTTATACCCCTAATGTACATACATATGTATTTGTATGTTTGTATTTATAATAATTGTGTAAATTTTTATAAATTTTTTATGTTTGTTGTAAGCATATAATTTCATATTAAATATGAAATAAAATGAATGTTTAATTTGATTATTTTATAAACAGATATTAGAATGCGTGTTTGTTATTTATGTTTGGTTTTTTTAAATAAATTTACACTAAAAACACATATTCTTATACTGTTTTTAAAATAACTTGTAAGAAAAAAGATTTTTTGGCCGAAAAAAAGGTTTTTATCAGAAATTTAAAGATTTACCAAAAAAATGTATGATCAGGTTTGTTCTCACAGAAGTTACTACTGTAAAAGTTTCATATTTTTTTTGTTTACTTTCTTAGTTTACTATATTTGAATATCCGTTGGCTAGTTTTTTCAAAAGAAGTCGGTTCTTTATTGCTTGGATATTTTAACATACAACGATATAACACTTTCATCGTAAAAGGTCGACAATGTGTGACCCTTAAAGGTTAAAGTTACTTTGCCTAAAAGCAAAATACTGACAAAAGACAATTTCAATAAATGTACATATATTATTACGATTTTCATATCCTATTAACTTTTTAATTAACAAGTAGTGCATAAACAAATATGCGGCATCCCATGAAAAACCACAGTTAGAAAGACATTTGTTTAACAAATAAGCATACATACTCGTACATACATACGTACAAATATATCCACGCTAAACATTTTTTATACACATACATCCGTATTTATTTAATTTTTCACTTCGAAAATGTATTCTCTATGCTGTACTAAAAATATAATAACTCTCTTTTTTTGCATGCTCTTAAGTCTGTTTAATTAAATTTTAAAGGTATCTCTTGAATATTAAATTAATAGGCATGTGGTTATTTAAACATAATTTCTATTAAATTGAGTGCCTCTAATAATGTTTTTTATTTCTGCACGGAAAAAGTAAACAATCAACAGCACAAACAATATTTTGTTACCAACAATGAAATGTGAGCAAATAAACAACAAGCAAAGGTCAAGCTAATAAAAACATTTAAAAAATAGTTCTAATAAAATTTTTTTGAGGGCATAAAGAGTTAATCTCTTTAGAGAGACGTAGAATAATTAGAGATGTAGTGAAGTAATGATTGCAGGACCTGCTGCTACACAAAAATAAATAAAAATGCGGAAGTTAAAGATCGATTCAAAATTGTTTTAAAACCAACACATCCATAAAAAAGAATATAACCTCTCATAATGTCGCTAAAATGAGTCAAAATAAAAAGAATTGGGATTACTTTAAAATGATATTGAAAATATCGTAGCAATCTACAAAAATCCCTGCCATCGTCAAAAACACACCATTAAGCTTAAAAGAACATAAAAACCTCAGGATAATTAACCAGTTTGGACCATACCTTTTGTTTTCATTAGACAATGGATTTGATATTATAGTTTTATTAAACAATCTTAGAAGAATAATACTTAATCCTGCAAATATTTCAATCTAATGCTGAGTATACAGAGGAATGTTATTATAAAACAGACAAACATTAGTAAAACAAAAATGCGTTAAAATATTTTTGCATTGCCCTCTCGTCGGAAATCTAGCTTAGATTATAATTTCAAGGCGAACTAGACCAACTAAAATGTCACAATGTCGATTATCATATTGTCCCTGGGCGCTGTTCAGTAAGTTGGCGAACTGGCATTTAACTTCCATTTGAATGGCTAAAAGAAATCCACGGGGATAATACTTCTTGGTGATAAGCAACACCTTTATTATGGGCAGCCGGGGTAGAGGTTAAAGACTTTTGTAGACCTTGACCTTTTGTCTCTATCCTGGTTTAGAAGAGAGTAAGTTTCGGCTTGTGTTAGTTTGCGAATAGATGTGATTTTTTTGGCATTACCTTTGATCACATCCCACCAAACCAAAGGTTTCGAATTTTTTTGAAGTCACACTTGTCGTAACGAATTTGTTAAGACATGTCGGCAGTTTGTCTGAAATAATTTCTTTCGGATACATGTATTTATGAACTTTTAAAAAATATATATAAAGCTTTGATTTAGGTCTAAGTAAATGAAAAAATTAAATTTCTAAACATGGAATCTGTTTCCAATCACACACCATTGCTACATGATAGACAATTTAAACCGAATTGATTACAGTAAAGTATTGCATTGAACATAAAATATAATATTAAGTAAAAATTGGTGTAGGGTGTTTCTGTGTTATCTCTATAACTAGCACTTTATTATTTTTTTTAACTCAAGTATGTTCAGAGCTACTTGGTAGGCTTCTACTGATGAATTACCAGGACCCTGAATATGAGAGTCAAATGCAGTCTTTAATTGCAAGATTGATTCTGATTTTTATTTGCCATCACATTTACTATTTGTATAATTTTTAGTAACATACTTTAACTTAACTTTTACACAAATTTTGTTAACACACTTAGAAACCATCTTGCTTATTGTTTACTTGCTAAATTTCAAACTAGGTCAGTGCTTATATTAATTTATTTTAAATTAATTCCAAATCAATTCAACATTAATATTTCATTTCAGATAATTCTTTTTCACTTATTTCTTTTAATTCGTTTGTGTTTATTTCATTTAATTCTTTTGCGTTTGCTTTTTTCTTGGTGACAAAGTGTCTGTGCCTTATACTTATATTCTCTTAATTTTCAGAAAACGAAGCTATTGTTTATACGCAGGTACCAAGCGAATTCACATCTACTAAATCTATTCAACAACATATACCAGGCATATACAAAAGTCATGCGAAAATATCCATGAGCACTATTACATTGGACATTATTGCATATATTCTTTAAATTGATGTGTCTCGCTACCATCATAAGCTATCATATTTATAGTTATTTTTCAAATAGTCAAAATCACTTTATAAATTATAGAAGAAGTCATTCTCGATGCACAAATTCTTGCATATATCTCTAAAATAAAATATATCTGTGAGCACTTTTTATTTTACTACAAGGATGTTATCAGTCGATCATTTTGCTTATATGTTCATATGATTTAACTAATATATTACGATTGCCATGAAAATATCACATCTGCCGAACGGAATGCAGTATAAAATTTTGGTTGGCTTTCGTTAAAATAAGAAATAAGCAATCTATCAAAAATCAAATGTTACCTAGCTGAAGCTTTCGAAGATAAAAATATAACGGCCTAACATTTCTTTCACAACTTCGGATTTGGAAAGGAAACCGACAAGGTAAAATATTAATATATTTAAAAGTAATTAGCTAAAATAAAATTAACGTCAAAGGATATGTGAACAGGACAGGACAGGACAGGACAGGACATATTTTTGTTTCTGTTAAAAATAATAATTTTCTTACGTTAAATTTTTTTAATTCTACTCTTATTTCATGCACTAATTGCCCTATTAATTTCAACATAGAGAGAACTAGTTTTCCAAGTGCAAATTGCTTTCTAAGATATCAATTGGACCAGAAATCAAATAAATTAAATTATATTTACTAGACACATCATGACTTGTTTAACTTATTTTACGCTATAACTCAGCAACTTTGTCGGGCTCAAAATATCTCTCGAAAGAAATAACAAAATTTTAAATGAAGTTTCCTTAAAATTTAAGAGAAAAAACATATTTTAATGAGAAAGAAATATTTTTGTCAGAAAATATTTTTATAGCCCAAACGTATTTTACTCCATATTAAAAAACTTGTTCTGCATTTCACTTGAACTTAAAATTATGAAATTTGAGCTTAAAATTTCTATTAAAAATTTTTTTATAACAAACATAAACAGAACCAGAACCTATTATGGCATAAATTAGGTTAGGTTAAGCTGCTCAGACCGGTTTTTGCCAGTAACCGACTCGTTTTGATGCCTTCGAATATCTGATGTGCTTATGTGGAGAAAAATCCCCCCTTTTCTTCGTTAGGGTCGGCATTTAACGAGCATGTTATACGAATAAACAATTTTTTTCCTTTTAATTTGCATTCTGCGAGTTCGGGCAAAGTCGAATTGCCTAGATTTTTAGCACTAGGATTTTAGTAATAGGAAAGAGCTAGAAATTGACTGACACAGGAGGTTCTTAACCGTTTCTTCTACCTTTTCATTTTGACAGCTTCTGCAGAAGTCGTTGTATAGAAAATTTAATTTTCTTGAGTGGGTACTAATTTGACAGTGCCGTATCAGGTCTGCCTTGACAATTCGTAGTTGAATTCGATACCATAGCCAAGTAGATCTAGAAACCGCACATGTGCTTTCGTTGCACCGTCTGGATTGTGCTCTTTCAAGAGTTGCTGCTGCATATGTAATTTACAACTTTTTCGCGAAACTTACATTTGCCGATCGATAACTTGTTCTTGCAAACAAGAATCTTCTTAAGCTAGCTTGTCCGCAATTATGCTGGCGGGCACATCTGCGTGCGCTGTTACCCAGATTAGCTTCAAATTGGAAGCTGATGCCATCTCATTTACAGATGTTTGGCATTACTTAACTAGGTCAGATGTTGTATAAGCACCACACAGAGCATTCAAAGTGGTCTTTCTGTCGCTACATATTCGGATATTGTAACTGTTACCCCTGTTTTAATGTGGCCAGTTGGCTGCCCGTTTTATTAACAAGTGCTGCGGTAATTTTACAAGCATCTTCTATTGAAAGTTATAAATCAAATGGCTCCTTATACTCCCAAGCCGGATTTGGTTCCGTCAGTGTATATCTTGAGTACTGCCCCTGGTATAGAGAATCACTAGTTGAAGGGAATATATCAGAAAATAACGCTGTGAATCATTTATCATGAATAAGCGTACGAGGGCGGTAAATATGTGCCCGGGAAGATTCTGAATTTGTCACACAACAGTCGTATGGCCCTTATCTACGATTTTCCATGCTCCAGTGGCACTGAGTTTCAATGCTGATTTCATGTCCAGTTGGTTGACTATAAGTGTGGGCAGGAATGCTTTTGATGGACGAGTGCAAGGTGAACATGTAATCATCATCGCCGGTGTTCGTAAAATTCTTTCTATAATTGTAATGCAGGTTGATTTTCCTATTTAAGGCCACCAGATGATAGTTCAATACATTAATACGGGCTCAACGACCATTTAAGAGATCTAGTTGTCAGTTTTGTGGTTGATAAGTTTTGGAAAAGTATGGAATCAAGTAAAGAGTCTCGCTTTTTAGTTATGTACGAACTTCCCCTTAGGACACGATGTGCGTTTGCGTATGACCCAATGATGACTGGCAAATTTTTGGCCTTGTTTAAGCCAGGGTCCATGGACTTAAATGACCTCCTTACCTCTCTCTACCGGCCGAAGGAGCATTACAGCCGATGCTGCCTTAGAGCGATGAAGGTTCACTTGTGTTACCTTCATCGTTGTAGTGGTTCGTTTTAATTGTGGTGTTGGCATCCCCCAGATATGTGTCCAGGAGAACGTCTTTATTAACTGTCGCAGATAGCTACCCAAATAACTCTCCTATTCAACGGAGTTCGACAGAATGTCTCCCTAAAAAACCGAACTGGCGGTCTACTAACATTTAGTCTGCAGCTTGTTTCTCCTTAAGCAACACCAAGGATTTTTGGTTCAGGACTACGAGAGGCTTATGTAAAAAGATTAATCGCTGATCTGAGAAGGCTGCTAGATTTTTCCGCTGACGGAGCTATTCGACATCTTCGCAATTATGGGTGGGTTTTTAATGGTAATTAAAAAACCTTCCAGAACGCTCCCATCAGTTTTTTACGTACCATATTCTACTGCGCGCAGGCTATGGTAACGTTCGCATCACTTCTGTCGATGAGCATTGTTTGGTTCTGCGTCTAGGGCTGCTCCTCTGAACGTTGCATTTAGGCGTGTCCGTAGATGCAGTTAGAGTTCTCCGAAGTTGAACCATATATTTCTGAGTCCAAGTTAGGGATGCTACTTCATCTGTGCTGAAGAACTCAACTTACCCTTTGCCCACCTGGGTCAGAAATCTTATAGCGGAATGCCATTGTATGAAAGTGCACTAGGAAATGCCTTTTTTTAGTTGGCTTTTAATAGGTGATGGCATTTCGTATGCTCGGAATTCCCTTCCGTCTCTTCTGCGGCTGTAGGACATTTCGTGGGTTCAAGTTTCTCCTTTCCCCATCCTGTGGTTTTGTTGCATAAATTATAAAGTTAAATTATTATAACCGGATAATATAACTAAAGGATTTTTTGTATATAAAGACTTCGGTCTATGATTCTTTGTGATTCATTCATTAATGTGTTTAGAATAAATTCTTTGGACAACTCTCATCACTATAAATAATATAACAAATTTTGTACTCTTTTCTGTAGAGATTTTCTCTTATACTTTCATCAGAATGTTTGTGGTTGTTCAATTTCTGCAAAGAATGTGTGTCTGAGAGAGCCTGTTTTTTTTAGTAATGATGAGTACGTATTGAACATTTTAAGAGCTATTTTACAAATACTAGAAAGAAAACAATTGAATTCCGGTGCGTAAGGAAATACAGCAGTAGAAACAACAACATTATATTTAAGAGGCTGAGTGTATGCATGTAGATTTTTTATTGTAGTTGGTCTGGAGTTACTCCAGCACAACGGCATCTTGCAGTAATAGTACAATTCCTAATGTTACGCTTGACGGTTGTGCGAAATCGTGCGGTGTTCGTTTGAATTTCTTGGTGTAACACTTTTGCTGATGCAAAAGCGAATAAAGTTGCCTTTTTTGTGTTGTTGAAAAAAAAACAAACCAAATTTCATTTACAAATAAAACCCTAAATAAAAAAATTACTGTATTGTACGTTTTTACAGCTCTAAACTTTTAGAAAACATATACATATATTTTAATACTGAAAGATTACTACAATATCTTTAATGCTTTTTATAATATAAGCAAATCCGAAATTGCATATCGAAAATCTATTGTTATGCTTGCAAATAGTACTAAATGTTAAAATTAAGATGTCCTTTATTTAAGTGAGAAGAAAAAATTAAACCAAAAAATTCGAAAATATTCAAAAGAATTCCAACATTTTAAAAAGTTCAAATAAAAATTAAACAAAACTGTTTCTAGTGTTTAGATGAAAACATAAATCTTCACATGTCGATATTTTGCATTAAGGCATATAACGCATCATTTGATTTCATAAAGCGAATGATAAACAAGTACAAAATATTATTTGTAACAACAACGAAATATTAACTCAAAAATATATGAAAAAACATAATTTTCCCTGAATAGCAAAATGGGATTTTCAATTGTACTTGAAGATATGTAACACCGTTTAAATGTGCGAATGTGTTGTCATGTGTGACTTTATGCGTGCATGTTTTCATAACCGTCAAAGTGCTAACATATAAACTTTCACGAGCTAAACTTGCAGCATTAGCAATAAATTGGAGGTATTTTATGTTATTACCCTTGCCTTCTGTTGGCATTGTACTATTTTTTAATACCAACTGAGAATACAGAGTAAACGTTATACCATTTTACCAGCAAATAACTACAACAATCACAATTTAAAATTCAACACACGTTTTTTTTAAAAGTGGAAAAAACAAACATTACAGTGGGGTGTGAAGTTAGTAGTGAGCAATATTCAGAGTATCTCTCATTGTCTTTAAAAATTTTTGAACAACAATTTTGTTTTTTGTTTTGGCGTGCAAGTTGAAAAAAATAAAAGTTAAATTTTCCCTTCTTCTTTTGCAAATGGAGATGTTTTTTTAAATGCTGAAAATTAGAGACTATTCCTCTGCATATCGGGTAACTCATGTCTACAAGTTTGACTGCAGGAGCATAAAAGAATTGGGTTTTGTTGCAAAATATCTTCTGCGAATAAAAGAGCAGTATACAGTTTTAGGGGCTCCTATATATGTGTGTATAGTAGATAACTCTTAGTCAACCTCTCTCAGGCCTGTTAGTGGTAAAACTTCATAAATTCCGAGGAGTGAAGTTACTAATATTTATTTAAAATAATCATGTTTAAGATTTTAAAAGTTAGAAAGCTCGTCAGATTTTTAATAAATAATAAGCAGGGCAAGTTTAAATATACATAAAAATTGTTATTAAAATGTGCATGCAAATATTCCAAAAAAATCTTCAAAATATGCACAAAAATATGCGACCGATAAAACACTGACTACATTTTTAATCAGTTCTATTTAAACAAATATTTATTACAAAGTGTAATCAGATGTTTTTTCAAGTTTTCGAATTGAAAGGATCTTCGATTGCCGCACAAAACAGTCAAATATATATTTAAAATATACGTTCAGCATCTTGGTCAACGTTTGAAGGCCAACATTTCCATTAAATGCTTTGTTAAGTTTTTCAATAAATATTTTATTCTTAATATTCTGAAGTTTATCTTCTACGTCTTCTATAACGCATAAGCTTTCATGTATAGAAAATCCTTTGGTTGCAAATTTGATTTTAGTGTGGCAAATGCATTCAAAATTATGCTAAATTTGTTTTCGCCGATGAATTCTTAAATTAAGCGTTTGCGTTATATATCGATTTATAATGCAGCTTATTTTTATAAAGCTATTAACCAAGATCCTTATCTAGTGGGTGGTAGAGGGCTTTTTGGGGGATTGATCAAACTTGGGTGCATAGAACGCATTACATTGATACGAGAGCTCGCCTGAAAATCAATTAAGAAAATAAGTATATTTGGAAAATTACTACATATTATGTGAAGGTATACCTTAAGAAAAACGTTTCGGCAATTTATAAAAAGTGAATTAACATTGCAAAATGTAAGCGAACAAAATCTGCAACTCTATGCAACGCATGAGCCAGACATGTAACATTTTTGGGGTAAAGAATTTTTAATGATCGCATTGCGGAGACCATATATGGAGCTGCGTCAGTTACCACAAGCAATTTTTGTTAAAAAGAGTTACCAACATGCGTAATTTGGAAATTTATGCGAGATATCCCAAAAGTTCTTTTCTTGGAACAAATTTTATGTATACACAAAAAAAAACGTATGGTTCCTAGATGTTTGTGAGCTGTGTGTGTTTTTATTTATTTGTGCTGTATTATTTTAAATTGTGATAAATGGAATATAATCGTGGAAAAAAGTTTAAATTTTTTATTTTCAAACCGTGTTAATTAAAACCGTGCAGAAAAAAGACTGCGTAAAAACAGAATTAGGTGTACTGTAAAAAAGTTCCTTTTCATATTTTATTTCTTTAATTTAATTTTCCTTATGACTGTTTGACTATGTTTTTAAAGTTTCTACTACCTGATTTTATAGTCTAGACGTTATCTACGTAAAAATCAGTTATCTGTCACATTTAATAACCAGTAACTTGTAATATTTATGTGACACCCATTATTAGCTGATAAATAACTTCACGATACGAGATTCTACGATAACTCAAAAACTTTGCTGAATTTATCCTCTGGTTAGCGAAATTTAGCGGATGGACAGTGGAAAAATTCAGAAAAATATACCGCAACGAATTTAATGTTTCATTATACTGAAATTACTTATAAAATTTAGTGTTGTCAACTCAGTGTTATTAATTTTTATTTTTCTAGAAGGGATCTTCGATTATCAGAGAAATCATAGGAGCAGCATTTGCGTGCGAAATAATAATGATAAATTCCCACTCTTTTAAAAGATTTCCAAATATTCCTAACCTAGTTCATAAAACTAGCTTCCTGTTTTATCAATTTAATCACAAATGAGTCTTCTAGGCTGGATGGAATTCCAGTCATTAGCCAAACAATTCACCACATTGTACTATGCCAGCAAAGTCTCAATATGCAGTCCACAAAAGTGACGCTTAACGCACAGAAATTTACCTCTCAATTTCAATTTGAATAGTATTGCAATTTTTCACAGTCAACTAGGCGACTGCCAGTATGGTGTACATAGAAGTCTACAGGAGATTTACTTGTACTCCTGTTGAAGAGATTAGCTATGCCATTACATGCACCATTTTTGATAACAAAATGAGATGTGTCTAGATATTTTCAAGGCCTTTGATAGACTAGGGAATTGTATACTTCTGCCGAAACTTATGGATATTGGTGTTGGGGACGGTTCTTCTCGATTTTTTTGAGCTTTTGCACTAAAGAGGTTGTTCTAGAAGGATTTTTTAAAGACCTTTAAAGTATTTTATTTTTCTAAATCAAAACTCCAGTCACATCTATTGTTTGGCAGATGATGAATAATGCTGCATTTGTCAATCGTATTCTTTCAGTAAAAGGTAGAGCTTGCCAGAAATTGGAGCAATATTCTAACATACTCATATGCTTAGGACAGATTTTAATGGTCGCAAAGTCTAAATGATATTGAATGGCAACTTATTGAGAGGTGATAATCGGAAGCAATTTTATCAAAAGGTCCTGATTAGTCCCTTTTATGCGACATCAAAATAGACAACTTAAGTTAAAAATATATGTGTGACGAGTGAATATCGAAACAGACCATAACCGTTACATATCTGTATGGGAACCGGAATGTGCATCAGCAGTTGATGTTTTAGTCAACTATTAAGTTGTTTTATCATTCATGCACTGAGAGACACGTCACCACTAGCGCTCTAGTTCTTATAGACTTCAATTATCGTCACTAAGTCCTAAATATTCGCAAAAATCAAACTTAGGCGTTCACATCTCAATGTTATTTAACAAAATTTGTGTTTTAAGAATTTATTTATACTATGATCATGTTTAAATACAGCCAAATGAAAAAAAGTCGCCATGAGTAACAATCGAAAAAAAGCTTTTTTAAGTCTAGGTGTTTCTGTGATGTTGTTTCGTAAGCAGAGCAAACTTTGTAGTTTAAGAAAAAGAAATTGTATTTTGAATAAGTTTTTATTGTGGAGTAAAATCACATGTAACAATCATATACAAAACACGTGGTGCACAAAAACAAAATTTAATTAATAAATTTATGTTGTATGGGAACAGAAAAAAGCTTAAGTATTTACGAATGCAATTTAGATTTTTCACAATTTCATAATAATGCAAATTTTCTCCTGAAAATATTTAAAAATTCAGAACAAAAAAAAATAAATAATATTAAAGTATTTTTTTGCTTAAAGAAAATAGAGCGGCAGAGCGATAGTAGCAATTACATGTAAATATGTATGCATCTTTGTATATGAGATTTAAAAACATAACTAGAACATTCCAGATGAATGCAAAGAATTGAACTACAAATAAATCATTTTGTCTTTGAAGTTTTTATGAAGCACAGCAGCTTATATTACAAATAAGAACACGTAGTTCTGCTCTCCAGATTTTATCCCACATATGACACTATTGACCTATATTCATGCTTAGTACGTACAAAGGTATATAGAAGAATAAACAAAAAGGACTTGAATATGTTTAAAATAAACATGTATGAAAATAAAATTATTACAGAACAACGACTACAAGACATTTTTGCAATTCCACATATTTGTGCTTGAACTCAAACATTCTCAATTTCCTAACAACAAAACTTGTTTATTTACGGCATTAATTTTGTAGTAAAGAAAATCAACAACACCGTGGGGTAAAATTAATTTAAAGAATTAACATTTAAGAAAGCTGAATAAGTTCTCATAAATTATTTAGCTTCATGTGAAACTGTGAATAAATGTGCATGTAACAAGATGGTTTCCATGTTTTCTAAAAAAAAATTATTGCAAAAATACGAAGGGATAATTAGAAGTGTTAAATCAAAATTTTTAATTTTTTTTTTATGAAAATGAGACATTGAAGCAAAAGTTTATAAATAAATTATTCATATATTCCTTAAAAACCTATAAAAAGGTTTTGGAAAGGTTCTTAATTTTTTCTTCCAGAAATATTTTGTTTTTATATCTTAAAATCACTCCAACCACGAAAAAGTTACAACAATGGCTAATTGTTATAATTTACATGAGATAAGTGATATCTTTTTGCATCCCTTTCAAACAATTTTTGAAATTAATTTCAAGTTTCTTAGGGTTTCCGGGTTTCCCATATCAAAATCCAACATTAAACCTACTATAACTTTATTAATCGTTTGTGAATAAGGCCATTAATATTTCAAAGAAAAATAAAAGTAATGGGAAGTAGACGAAACATAACGTAACTGGAGATAAAAATATTATAAACAATTATTAGGGTTTGTCTTTCCAAAATTTCAACAATGCATGGCACTCCCACACAAAATACAAATTTATTAATGAATATCTTAAGATTCGTAGTATTAGAACTATGAAATTTTTTTTGAGAGAAACCGTTGCAAATGGCCGTAGCGTAAGAGAAAAATAATATAGATCATAAAAATATTTGTGGAACTTGCAATACACAAAGAAAATATCAACTTAAACATATTTGAGGACTTAAAAATTTATGTACTTAAATTTATTAGTAACCTATCAGCAGCAGAAACTACGCAACTTGCTCAAATGCGTTACTTTTAAATGCTTCGGAGGATGCAGAGATCTCACAAGTTATTTTTAAACATATATATATATATATATAATATATATGTATATATCTATTCCTCTAACTTCTGTTGGATCATACGGCACCCATAAGAGATGTACTCCATCTGACGCGGTTTATTTGCGATTCCGTTAAACGCCTTCAAGTTGTGCGTGGCCTGCCGCTTTCTCTACCATTTTGTTGAAATGGGTTCCATCTAAGAGCTTACATTGTTGTCGTTTTGACGGAGGGTGTGTGCTATCCACTGCCATGTACTTTTACGTATCTCGGTTGTTACTAGCTCGGTTGCTTCGAACGATTGGTTATTGATGGTCATTGGGACTGCTGTTGCACCGATACTTACCATTTTTTTGGCAGCATTTATTTTCAGGCCTTTGTGTTGCAGCTGTTCTTGAAGCTTTGAGTACACAAATATCGTCTGCGTAATCCAGGTAGTTAAGGTTATGATTGTTGATTTCCGTGGCATAGCTATCTTTAATCAAAGAAATTAATTTTTCAGGTATATTTTTTCTTCGCAGGGGTTACCAAATATATTCACTATTAACTGAGTCAAACGCTTTTTCGAAATCTATAAACAGCAGATATAGTTTGGAATCGAACTCAACGCACTGTTTAATGATAATGCGGAATAAGTTAATATGGTCTACACAAGAAGAACCACTACAAAATCCGGATGATAGTATGCTCTAAGGGTTCTTTAATGCGGTATAATTATTTTTGCAAATATTTTGCAAACGGTTAGTAGTACACAGCTGCTTTCCATTTGGCAGTTATTTTATGGCGGTAATAGTTTGCTAGGTGTTACTCTAATCCTCACGTTTATAATAGGTGGTGGATTCGCCAAAATGTGAGGCTCAAGAGTTGTATCTATGACACAATTTAGCATAATAGAGTAAAGCTCTTTCCAACGCTGGAGTTGTTCCTAGTCTGTGTTTAGCAAATTATCTTGCAGATCTCTCACAGGATATTCTCTGAGTATCTCTCCACACCACTCACTTAACTGCTGTGTGTTGGTCCCGGTATTTCGTTTCTAAGGTTGTCTTTAGCTCCGAGTTGTCCATTGATCGGAATTTTTCCTTTAAGTCACGCCTTTCTGCAATAATATCTCACGCTGCATCGGACATCCATTGTTATCTTGCTTTGAGTGCAGGCCTTATTGTACGGTTACACAGAATATTATTTTTATATATAAAATATGAAAAATATTTCAATATGAAAAACGGGGAAAAACAAAATAAGTAGATAACTGAAAATGCCTCAGGAAAAAATAAATATTTGTGATTATTGTAATTCGCTTATTACTGTTTCCTTCAAATCTTGTTTAAATAGTAAAGCTGTTTCAATACAATTTTCCAAGTGGATGATTCAGCAACTTTAAGTCACGTCCTCAATATCCCCTAAGTGAAGCTTAAATTTATAATAACAAATAGATATATTACTAAAAAGGTTTTGCATATTATTAGTTTAACATTTTTCAGTTGTAATCTTGTAAAATTTTTTTTAAATATTTTATTTTAAAATAATGTAAGTTCAAAAAAAGTTCTGACCAATTTTTAGCATTTTAAATCACTTATTAAAAATATACATAACAAAAATTACGTTATGAAATTAAAAATAAAAAAAAAAAATATAAGTATCAGCAGAACAATGTTAAATCCAAAAAATGCCGGGCTTCTAACAAAGAATGTTTATCCGCAAACACAAAAAATATCATCGACTTGGTGAAAAAACCCCTATTTCTTGGGAACGCTGTGCAGATGAGTTGTGACACCGACCGTAGTCCCTCAGAAATTTGTTTCTTTTGGATACGCTATTGGACTCATTACTAAATTTATAGATTCAAACATTTTAGCTTTTAGTCCGAAAAATTAAAAATAGTTTAGGTTACCTACGGTTCCCATTAAAGAATATAAAAACATATTTTTATTATTATTGATAAGATGTATGTTTGTCTGTTCGTCTGTTCGTCTGACTGCCTTGTCCGTTTGTCACATGATTCTATCTTGTGAACCGTAATATGTTGATATATGAAATTTTCTCAATAAATATGTATATATTGCTGTATCCGCTATAACAGCAAATACTAAAAATAACAATACGTCAATTAAATTTAATGTAGTATTAATTTCCTAATAAATAAGTATAAACTCCCTTATTAACGAGGAGTAGGGGATTTAGTTATCGTTATTTATATAAGTTAACGAAGCAGACTTGTTGAATAGTTTTTCTACTAATTTAATTCAATCTGTTACTATTTAATAAGTCGATTTTATTTTATTAATATTTTGCATAGCAATAGCTTATAAATATAAAAAACAACATTAAAGAAATGCTCTTTAGAGTAAGAACTATAACTTACACTCTTGTGGTTATTCTTTTTTGAATTAATATTTTGCATAGCAATTGCTTGAAAATTTGGAAAATAACTGTAAAGTAATGCTTTTTAGAATAAAAGCTTATATTAACTCTTTAGTTGTTTTTTTTTTTACAAAATTTAGAAATCGTCGAGAGGCAACCCTGAAAGCGGGAAAAGAAAACAATTTTTAACAATTATTTAGAGGAAAATCTAGACATTGCCAACGATAAGTAATAATTAAAAAAATTAATAACAATAATGTTCTAAAAGATGCATGTTTACACAAAATGGCGGGTTACATAATTCTTCACCACTCCCTCAGTATGGGTATTAAATGAAAAGGCTTGACAAGTAGAGTAGAGTACACATTGAAAGAAGTTGCAAATCCAATCTGACGGCCAACAATATGGCGAATTATATATTTTTTCACAACCTATTAAAAATGGGTATCAAATGAAAGGGTTTGAATCGAAGAACACTATACGAAAAATTTTTTATTCATCACATAAAATCTAAAAATATTAAAATAAAATAAGTCTAACAATTTTTGAAGTTAGACAGTTTTATTGAAAATAGGATAATGTAGGCGTACTAAACCCTAACAAATACATAATTAAATCAATCTAGGGCATTGAACAGACAAAAACAATAAATGCGGGGGCCGCATGAAATTTGAATCAAGATTCAAATGAGGTTACAAACCCCTTACGATTTTTTATTTAATGTGATTATTTTCGTACAATTTTGTTGTTAGTGGTTTTTTTTAATCCAAAGTGATTATTATTTTTGGCTAAAGTTCGTAACATTTTTAGTCAGAAAGAATTGGACATGAGACAATATTCCAAAGCAACAAGGGAAAATTTTAACACTAATTAATTTCAACTTACACGGGAGAACAGAAACAACGTTATTTTTCGGGATCCGCTACACTCCCATCATCAGTGTTCATGTGTGTTTCCATGTATCCGCCACTGTTTAGGTGGCTCGGTTGAATGTGATTTCAAATTTGTATTTATACAAATAATGTCTAGAAAAAGCATACGGGAGTTATTTGTATTATTATTTGTTTTTACAGTAAACTTTGTTTTACCACAATCAATATTCAACTTTTACCATCACTAATTAACGTTAAATTAACCCATTGTTACATGTTGGTTTTATCTCATGTACCATCTTTCTTTCTAATTTTTGTTTTTACTTAAGACAACCTTTTTTGGTTTGATTAATACTTAAGTGTTATTGCTTTTTTGTTTTTTTGTCAACTAGTTGAGTTTTTTTGATTTATTTGATCAATTTTAACTAGTTATGTGAGACTAAACATTGTAATGCTCATGCCTTAAAGTAAAATATTCATGATATATATTTGCATGCAGTCCAAGCTGTTGCTATTAGAAATTGCATCAAGAAAGCAATCAAGGTAGTAATGAAGAAACATTAAATAATAATAATATAATCAATTCCAAAAACTGTCCAACATTTTTAACTTATCTTTATAACAAATAATTAAATGTAAAAATTATCAACCACTTTTATAGGTAAACAACTTTTTTATTGTATCATGCACCTCTTCCATTACGCTTTCATCTCAAAGTTAGAAATGGCACGTAAAGCGCTGAAGTTGTATCTGACACGGCCTTAAGTGTTGCATTCGTAGAGTAAATATAAACTAGAGGTTTCAAGTCCTGCTATTTGCAATATGTTAGCAACTGGATCTCTGTATATTTTGTTATTGCAGATTAAAAATATATTCTAACATTTTGCGAATGTTATGATGCAAGACAACTTGAACAAGATCGTGAATAGGGACATTCTTTTGAAACCTTAAAGCTATGGTTATTTTTCAATGTGTATACATACATACATACATACATACATGCATACATACATACATACATACATACATACATACATACATACATACATACATACATACATACATACATACATACATACATACATACATACATACATACATACATACATACATACATACATAGAATAATAAAACTTAATAACATACATACATACATACATACATACATACATACATACATACATACATACATACATACATACATACATACATGCATACATACATACATACATACATACATACATACATACATACATACATACATACATACATACATACATACATACATACATACATACATACATACATACATACATACATACATACATACATACATACATACATACATAGAATAATAAAACTTAATAACATACATACATACATACATACATACATACATACATACATACATACATACATACATACATACATACATACATACATACATACATACATACATACATACATACATACATACATACATACATACATACATACATACATACATACATACATACATACATACATACATACATACATACATGCATACATACATACATACATACATACATACATACATACATACATACATACATACATACATACATACATACATACATACATACATACATACATACATACATACATACATACATACATACATACATACATACATACATACATACATACATACATACATACATACATACATACATACATACATACATACATACATACATACATACATACATACATACATACATACATACATACATACATACATACATACATACATACATACATACAAACATACATACTTTTTTTTATTGAATTAGGTAACAAGCTCAGTGCAGCAAACGATGTTGTTTCCAATGCAAGGAATATACACAAGACACTACGAGATAACCTTAGCTGTGCAATTGCTCTATACAAGCAGATAACGGAGTATCGGAAAGAAATTGGTGTTAATCCCATGGTGAGTGAAGCAATAAGAGATCAACAGTCCACAGCTACACAGGTGGACTTGATTTCTCCGATGCAAGAGAGGAAACGTAAGGTGCCAAAGACTCCTGCAACAATGACTGCTATACAGACCCAGGAGGTAATAAGTATCTCCGAAACCCCAGATACCGCCAAAGATGGGGAAAGAGTGAGACAACGAGAGGCTAAAAAGAAGAAGAAAAAACAGCCTACCAAACGCCGAGAAAAGAGAAACCAAGGGGAAGCTATTGTGATTAAATCTAGCACCACAGAGTCGTACTCTGAAGTTA
Source organism: Gymnocheta viridis (assembly GCA_956483585.1). Classification (NCBI taxonomy): domain Eukaryota; kingdom Metazoa; phylum Arthropoda; class Insecta; order Diptera; family Tachinidae; genus Gymnocheta; species Gymnocheta viridis. Next base: position 63,084,414 of record OY101441.1, on the reverse strand, counting down.
TAAAAGAAATGAAGAAGAAAATTGATCCTGCAGATATCGGAGTGGAGATCCAAGGTATTAGAAGGACAAGAGCTGGAGAACTGCTTGTCAAGCTAAAAGAGGGAGAAGGGCAAGCGGAAAAGCTCAAAAGTGCCATAGGTAACACACTCGGAGATGATGTCACGATTAGAGCAGTTACCAAAACCCGAGTCATCGATATCAGAGACATGGATGAAGCGACAGATGAAACTGAGCTTGTTAGCGCCCTAATGGATGCAACGAAAATAGAAGAGTCCGCGGCATTCAAGATTTTAAACGTGAGAACGTCATTTGGAAGGACGAAACAAGCACTCGTTCAAATGGCTGAGCACATTTCGGAACCACTGCTACAGGCAGGAAGACTTAGAGTAGGTTGGGTTATGTGCAGAGTGAGAAGTAAAGCGAAAACAACGCAATGTTTTAGGTGCTTTGAACGTGGACACATCGCAAGCCAGTGTAAGGGCATAGATAGGGGCAATTTATGCAAAAAGTGTTGTAATCCGGGACACAAATCCAAAGAATGTAATTCGGATACAAGGTGTATATTATGCCTGGAGCGTGGGCTAAAAAACGTTCAACACTATATTGGTAGCACAGCTTGCCCTAATAATAGAAAAGGAACAGTAGCAAAATAATCATCAAATTCCTGCAGATTAATCTTGGACGAGGTAAAGAGGCGCAAGACCTAATGATACAAAAGGCAATAGAGGAAAATGCGGACCTACTGTTAATTAACGAACCCTACAGGAAACCGCGGTCAGAAGTTTGGTATGAAGACACAAACCGCTACGCAGTTATCATGGTGGAAAATAGGCGACTAACCATAAGTGAAGTAGATGAAAGCAATGCCTGCTTTGTATATGCTACAGTAAACAAAATTAGAGCATATAGCTGCCACTACCCACCAAGTATGGGATACACTGAGTTCGCGGAGGCGCTCAACGTACTCGAAGCTTCTATCAGAGCTACCAAATATAAGGTAATTATTGGAGGAGACTTCAATAGTAAATCTCCAGAGTGGAACTCGAGCACACTCGACAACAAGGGTGCTACAGTTAGCGAAATGATTGCCAGTCTTGGGCTTACGGTCTTCAATGCTGGGGATCAACTTACATTTCGGAGAGGAACAAGTGGTAGCCTAATCGATATCACTTTCGGTACAACAGATTTATATAACGAGCGAATGAACTGGATAGTGCTGGAAGATCTCACTCTGAGCGACCATCAGTATATCACTTTTAATATATATGACGACAGTAGTATAGAACAGGTTAAAGTCGACCATCCAAAATGGAACATATCACATGGGCCAAGAGTAGAAACGTTGACCGAACAGGAGACAGAGGCACAGAGAATGATGTAGAATCACTGGGGAGAACCCTCAGAAAGGCTTGCAATGTGTGCATGCCAAAAACACAAAAGTACAACAACAAGCGCCCAGTCTATTGGTGGACTGATGAAATCCGTGAGTTGAGGAGAAAATGTCTTGCTGCTCGTAGAGCGTCTACCCGTCACCATGATGATCAAGCTCTGTTGCACGAATACAGGAGTGCACGCACAATCCTAAGAAGAGCTATAAAATATAGTAAGAGAAGATGCTGGATAGCGCTATGCAACGAAATAGACAGTGATCCCTGGGGCAAACCGTATAAGATAGTGACGAAAAAGCTAGGTGGCTTCAAACCTATACCACGTATCAAAGACCTAGAGTGGGCGACACATATAGTGAAAATGCGTTTTCCATTTGATAAAGAAGGTTTAAATAAGGCAAGAAATCTCCAGGCTCAAAATGTTACCCTCCTAACAGTTGAGGAGATCCAACAAGCAGCTAAAAAGCTGAAGAAGGGCAAAAGTCCCGGACCAGATGGCATACCAAATGAGGTTATAAGGCTAGTATGTGATGTATGGCCTGAGTCCTTACTCAGTGTCTTCAATACATGCCTGTTAAATGGAGTTTTTCCTGCTAAATGGAAAATACAAAAACTGGTATTATTGCGAAAGGGGAATAAACCCCTAAATGAACCTAGTTCCTACAGACCGCTGTGCTTGCTTGACTCGTTGGGGAAATTATTAGAGAGCATGATACTAAGATGGTTGGAAGTTCGCATTGAGGAAAGCGGAGGCATATCCCCCATGCAATATGGTTTCCGAAAAGGTAAAAGCACAGTAGATGCAATCAATGAAGTGGTTAGCATGGCGGCTCATGCCAAAGTTACAGGAGAATACTGCGCAATCATAACACTAGACGTGAAAAATGCGTTCAACACAGTTAGATGGAAAGTTGTTCTAGAAGCACTCAAGAACAAAAGGGTAGACAACTACCTCTATAACATAGTAGCAGACTACTTCGATAATAGAATCCTGTTATATGACACCGAAAATGGTATGAAAGAATACCGAATAACAGCAGGCGTGCCACAGGGTTCAGTACTAGGACCCTTTCTTTGGAACGTAATGTACGATGGTTTATTAAAGCTAGAACTACAAGATGGTGCCAAATTGATTGGCTATGCTGATGACATTGGACTCGTGGTAAGCCAGCAAACAACTGAGTTGTTAGAGATCACTGCAAACGATAGCTTATATCGATGCAGCAGGTGGTTATGTAGAAACGGCTTGCAGTTAGCGGTGCCAAAAACAGAGGCGATACTATTAACAAAACGCAGAGGCTTTCAGATGCCCAAGCTGCGGCTGCAGAATAGCGAGATTCAATTTAAGAGAAGCTTATGCTATCTTGGCGTACAATTAGATGACGAACTTAGCTTCGCGCAGCACGTTCTTAATATCAGAGACAAAGGCCTGCGTACAGCCATGTCGCTAGCTAAAATAATGCCAAACTGTGGCGGACCAAAGCCTTTTATAAGAAAGCTACTAAGCAGTGTAGTGCATTCACAACTTTTGTATGCTGCACCAACCTTCCTCACAGCACTAGATTTAAAACACAACAAAAGAGAACTGCAGAAACCACAGAGATTAAGTGCTTTGCGTACTATATCAGCGTATCGTACGGTATCTACAAGTCCGGCACTAGTTCTGGCAGGTATACCGCCAATAGACCTAATAATGTTGGAAAGAAAGGAAATATACACCCACACCAAGCAAATTTTTGGTGATAGAAATGACCCACTTGAAGACAGAAGGACAATTTCTGAGATAAGGGAAAGTGCCAGAAACAACCTAATAACTAAATGGCAAGAACGTTGGAACCAAGAGGAGACTGGGAGATGGACGTACAAACTGATCCCTAATATTAGAATATGGATAGAGAGGCGACATGGAAACATGGGATATTTTTTAGCCCAAGCTATGACAGACCGTGGCAGTTTCAACAAATACCTTCACAGATTTAAACTGAAGGACGAAGAATGCAAATCACATACTTTTCGAATGCGCAAATTGGGTGGATGAGAGGCAATCCTTGTATAGCAATTTAGGGAGAACCTTAACAGCCGAAAATATCGTGAGCGTTATGTTAAACCATGCAGAGCACTGGAAACTATGCGAAAATTATATATCGTCGTGGTGAATGCAATATGCTGTATGTCACTAAATCATACTTTTGCAGGAAAGACAAAAACTGAATATTTCTGAGAAAAATTTTTTGTTTTAGTTTCGCTGGCTAGAATATAATAATAAATCGCCACGATTCACACTGTATCCAATGTTAGTATCCAATGCAGAATGACACAATTTATAGGTTTTATCTCGAAAGAACACTCCACGCCACTGTCAAATCAAGCGTGCGATTGACATACGTCCTTTTGCAGTAACCAAAAGAAGCGCGCAAAAGCTCTCTTCTGATTGCCTGAACGGCACGAGATAAATGCAAGTTGTAGGAGCCCCAATTTTGGTTACAACGCTACAATAAAACCAAATTCAATTTTTTTTGACATACAGCCTATTGCATTCACCACGACGATATATAGAATCTTAAAGAAGCGATGCACCATAGTTCCGAACCTCCTTACGTAGGAGTACGTAGGAATGACACGTATACAACCACCCACCCTGATGAAATGTTAAAAACGGTCCCATGGTGCCGGTGGAGATTTCGTAGGGCCACTAGATGATAGCGCGCTATCACTACGTCCAACAAAAAAAAAAAAAAAAAAAACATACATACATACATAATTACATACATACATTCTAAGGACGGAAAACTCTTTAATATTTCCATTGATGTGTGTGTAATTTAAAAACTTCATGCTCGTTTTCTGATGAACGAGTTTTTTTGAGATATGACTACGTTGCAATAAAGGACCGATGTGTCCGTTCGATATCGAATGCCGTAATTCACCTCCTGCTCTCAAGATTTTTAACAATAACTAAAAAAATCTGCGAAAACACGTTTATTTTTGCTAAAATTTCAAAAACACTCCATGAGAATTGTAAACTAGTTCGTGTTCAGCGACCCCAAATTAGTTTAGAAAAATTTTTCTATTAATTTTTCTTGTAGAGGAGAAAAATTCGTGCGAATAACAACAATTTTTCCCCCAATTGCTCAGATGTATTTATTAATGTGCTTATAAAAATATACTAAAAGAAAATACTTAAATAAATTTAAAAGCACAAACATAATATTCACCACAAAAAATAACAAATATTTATTTATTTAAAATATGACAAATACGAGTATTAAAAATAATACTTGAAAACATATTTACAGATTTTATAATTCGCGAATGTCAAATGAATATTTAAGGTTTGTCCTTGATGAAAAACAAGCAAACGCCTAAGAGATTATCAATTTTCTGAAGAAAATTTTTAGAATAAAAAAAAGAAATATTTGATAATCTTTGCTGTCACTAGATGCAAGCCTTCAAAGTCAAAAGCAAGCGAAGAATTTTAAATATAAAACAATTTTATGAAATAAATGAGCTATTTCTTGCGTTTTTATTATCTTCAATATATATACATTAGGGTTGGTCACTGATGTATGAGAAAAAATAAAAGTTCCCAAATCAAATTCTAATAGCAATATTTATTCATCTTACGTTAAAACAAACTAAAATTATTTTAAAAAAGTTTAAAAATGTCATATCTTGAGCCTGCTCCAGAGCTCCTAAGAATTAAGTATTAAAAAACATTTTTTAAATTTTATTATTTTATTTACTATTAATTATTCTAATTTTTTTTAATTTATTAATCGAGATTACCTCGATATCTTCCTTCAAATCTTGAAAATCTTAAAATAAATTTAAAAAGTACTTAATTAAGATTTTATTTTCCGTTTTGCCTTATTAAATACTTTTATTGTCATCCAAAGGGCGTCTAATTGTATAAAGGTGTAAAGAAAATAAAATAGATTCATATCGAATAATATAATTTGCTTGTTGCGATTTTTAAATAAGTTTCAAAGCCTACTATGCTTATTTATACTTTTGTAATTTTTGAAATTTTCATTGGTTTTTTTTTAAGTTTTTGTATAAGATAAGAGGTTTGAAACATTTCGAAAATATCGTTTAAGGTCTACTGATGATTTGACATTAGCACCAATGAAATGCATGTATGTATATAGACTACCTAAAAAACCCTCAACAAACAAAAGTTTTTGAAAAATATTTTTAGATAATTGAAACTAAAAACATTTTTATTTAAACTTCAAAAAAAAATAAGACATTGATTCTTATACAACATAAAACAATAGAATCACTAAATTATTTTTGTTAGTTTTTGCTCACAAAATCTTGTTCACTGCCAAATGTGGGCATCTCTCATCCTTATTCAAGTTTCGTATGTATTAAACCTTCTCTTGATTTTTTATCGCATAGAGTCATGAATGCTTTTGATACTAAATTCTCAGTTCATTCCACCGCCTGAGTATAATATGGTAGCTGTGCGAAAATTAGATTGTCACTTTTTTAACACTCAACTACAGCATTCATTTCTGTCGTAGTGATATTTTGAAGAATTGGTGGATCGAAAACCTTTTGACTGCAATTTATAACTTCAAAATTGAAAGTCGGGACCTCTAACATGCGAAGTTGCTTTCCAGTATGATGTGATCTTCGCGCTTCTTAAATTCGTCTGGCTGCCGATTCTCTCACAGTTTTATTTTCATCCAACGACATCGACAGAAGCAAGTTTTCCGGGTGAGCAAAATAGGAGTTACGTTACGAAAGTATTGTGATTTTGGTAACAATTTCCAAAAATTTTTAGATCCATAAGTTGGATTTGTGTTTCTTTCAAACCATACTGGAGCATAAACTTTTATACAATACTCTACTAATACTTGTAGCTGATATGTCGGATTTGATGTAGGAATATATAAACGTGAAATTTTATGTGTTTTTTACGCCTTCAAGCATGGAATATTTTTCCTTTAGGCCTGTTAGCTAAGCCATTGTGGCACTATCCACTTATAACAGATTTAGTTATTTCATACAAATATTTTTGATCTGTACTTGAACCCTCAAATTATATTCTTGGAAGCTGGCCTTCAATTCGGGTAGTTGGTATTTGGGTATGTGTAGCTTCTCGAGAATTTAAAGGTCGTTAGGATACAGTAATAAGCTTTTCTGCAATACAATATTATGTTGTTATGTAAACAACAGATATGGTCATTATATTAAAAAATTTAAGAATATTGAAGATCAAAGCGCGGGCTCTTAAATTAAAAATAAATAAAAAATATTTTACAAGGAGATAGTGCACACAGAAATACAAAGTATTTACGCTATTAGAATTCGAAACAAGAAAAAAAATTTTTTGACCCACCCTAATGTACATACATACATACATACATATCTCTGCTTAATTTACTTTCAAAAAGTTCTAAAAGTTTTATAACTTTTCTTGACAATTTTCGTAGTTTCATAGAGAAGTGTTATGAAACTTTGTCATCGTTAGTCGAAATGCAAAACCACGTAACTAATCGTAAATTCGAAGTGGACTTTTTATAAAATATTGTATATTATACGATAAAAGCATAACAATTAATAAGAAAGGCGATTTAAAATTAGTTGCATGGTTTTGAATTTCAACTAACGCAATGCAAAGTTATTTGAAGATATCTAGCGTTGAACTGTGGGTCAAAACTTAAAAATAGTAGCATTAAATAATTTATTGAATTTTTTATCTAGATTTGAGGACGCAGAACTTAAAAATGATGTAAAAAAGAATTCTTATCATTATATTTTTTGTTTTAGGAATTAATCTATTTTAAAAAAACAGTCTATAGGAAAAAAATTCAAGCCTTGCATAGGTTTTATATGGTGTGCGTCTACTTTTTTATTGGAAGTCTATGAAATTCAAAATTATTTTAAGTGCAATTAAAATTTAAGACGCATAATGTATAATTTAGACTGTGCGTCACCAAATTGCGCACCTCCTTTCACTGACTGTTAATGATAAATATTATCTGAATGAATTGAGCTGTAGTCTTAAAATTTTTATCCAGTAGACTCTTGCCGATTTTATTTTTAAATGGAAGCAACTGTGGCATTCATAATTATATTTTAATACATTTTTTAGAAAAAACTATTTATCAGAAACTAACTGAAGAATTTGTCAATAGAACAGCACCATCTGCAATAATTTCAATATAATAAAACGTGAATAAAATATACAATTATCCCCGATACTGTACGATATTTTCACATCAGATTTGCCTTTGCTTTTTAGTTGCTCTTCATCGATATTGGTAGATGATACTGTTATCTTTTAGTCAGGGTTTACTTGCTGACGGCATTATCAAAAAACCTTCAAGATGACTTAACAATCTTAGAGGGGTACTTCAGAAAGTGGTGATTACTTGTTAACATACAGAAAACTCAAGCAATATACTTCACTCGAAAACCAAAATCCATTTCCATTCCGCAAAGGGATATCTTTTTCAACAAGACATATCTAGAAATTATCCTTTACCGAAAAATAAATTTTTGGGCGAACGTGTTTCTTACGTAATAAGTAAATTAAACAATGTAAAGAGACTATTTTACTCTTTCATAAATATGAAGTCATATCTATGTCAATATAATAAAATTACAATATGTAAATAAATTTTTGTATCGTTATTGTATTATGGAGCCTCAATATGATCTGATGCAGCTGACTTAAAATTTGCCAAAACATAATATTAAAAATAATATATCTTTCACGACATTATTCTAACTAACGCCTACATTCTATTAAAATATCGATATAGATAGAATAGCAAACCCTACAAACGATTATAATATTAGATATGAAATGTACATATTAACAGATTACATGTGATCACGTAGTAATAAGTTTTATCTTAACCTTTTAATCACTCTCGAAGAAACCTATGTTAGTTACCCTTATGTGTGGTTTTTCACACATATGCAATATATAAGTACATATTTTGTTGTAGCAGCATAATTCTTTTGCAATCAGAGTCAGCATTTATATAAAATTAATGATATATTTATTTTATAGTTCATTCTATTTTACATTAACATTTCAGCAATACATTTTTCACAAACATTGCGATTATGGAAACGTTTACAAGCGAACTTTGCATAAACAGCTCATCGTTTGGAGAATATAGTTTTTATATATTTTCGCTATAAAATCGAGATTTTCCTTCAATTATAGGAGGCTACTCCTCCTCAGCTTTTTTTAAAGAAATTTCGAAAGATTGTGATGAACGAGCATAGCTTCAGAAGGTTTTTGAATCCGTGAGCCGCTAGGTTTATCCACTAAATTATTTTGGATTATAGCAGAAAGCAAAGGCACTGCTTATTGGGTTTTTTAGTAAGACTTTTTGAATGGTCATGTAAGACTTTGCCAGAGATATTCCAAGCTGGCGTAGAAAAATTCGAAGTCCAATCGGCTTATTTTCTTTCCAATTTGGTTTTATATTCTTAAATATAATGATTGCATTTAAAGCTGAAATGTAAATAATATTTTAGAAAACAGCAATTGATCGTCGATTTGTGTTTCTTTTCGAACTATAAAAAGATAACACTTTATCCACAGTGTCCACACCACCTATGGAATAAAGTTTTTAAGGTGAGTATTATAGAATTGAATGATTTCTGCCAATTTTTTCACATCAGATTCTACGTAGCTCAAACGATGCATTGTACATTGCAGTACTACGCAGTTATCCTTTCTCCCGATAAATAAATCAAGAATTATGTTTTCAGTAAATGTAAAAGTTGACTGGAACAGCGAAAACTTGATGTTACTTGATGTTACTTGATGTCCTTTCAGTCCGTGCACTAAGTCCGAAACAACACGTTCCCTTTATCCAAGCATCGGCTAAATTTTCCAAACATGGCACGTTTAAGAAAAACCAAAAGCCAAAATATCATGCTCTATCTTTCTAGTTTAGATGACACATACTGTCTAAACTTGGATCTTCCAGTAAATCCAAGCAACTGTCCGTCGACATACTCAGATGGATTGAAGTATTGACTCAACAATTCAGCCCATTTGAAGAAAATCTCACGAGTTATAGAAAATTTGTCAATTTTGCCGTCTAATTACGAGTATAACGTCATCAAAACGAATAACACGACTCATGTACTGAAATGTTTTTTTACATTATCGCTCTAAATATGGAACGTCCATAATCACCACCGACCAAATCCAACATTGTTTCATTCTTTGATTTAATATATTGCAATTATTGCTAAAACATGAGATAAGTTCAATAAAAAATAAATATAAATATTCATAACTGGCAACCAAAAATGTTGTACGTAGAAACTTCATATGTGTGGAAAACCACACACGATGGTAACTTACGTAAGTTTTGAAATATATTGTTATTAAATATTAAATATTATTTAATTAAATAATCAATAATCAATTGCAATTTGTTTTTAACAAAATGGTTAATGTTTTACTGAATAAGTAAAATATTAATTTTGGGAAAAAGTGCGAATAAAAATTTAAACCACTAAAATTTGAAAGATTCCCATAACAAGCACCAATTATAAAAAAATTCTTATTTTGTGCTTAGTTTAGATATATTATAATAAAAGTCAAGAAATTCCATTAGTATACTCCACAAATTTTTTTGTGTAGTTTTTCACACAAGGGTAATTTAAACGTTAAAATCAAAACATATTATTTTTTTCTTTTTTTCATTTCAATAGGGTTTTTATAACTTTTCACAAAATTTTTATATTATTTTTTTAGTAAATAAAATTTATTGTAAATATTTTTTCGTTTCTAAGTAGAAAAGGTCAATTTACTGTCTGACCTCTTTAGTTGTTATAATAACATTGTAAACATCATTTTATGTTAAATAAATAAATAAAGTATAAAATTTCATTGTATTGACTAAATAAAAAAAACCCCGATAAAAAACCTTAAGAATCATACAACAATGTACGTGCAAAAATATGTAGGTCGTGAGAATAAAGATTTGCAAAAATGCAAAAAAATGTGTTTGAACTTGAAGCTTAGCGGAAACAACAAAAACTAAAATTTCAACATTCGAGCCACAGTGCAATGCAAAATGCTCAATGTTCATAAATATCAAATACTGGCAGTGAAGTCAACTGTGGTATAACTTCTTTATTTACATATTGGGATAAAATAAGAAAAGCATGTGCATGGGAGAAGAATAAATAACTTGACTTATAAACTAAATGAGCGTAAAATCTTGTTCATTTTATTGCAATTATTTTTAAAGGAATGTACAATAAAAAAATATTGAAAAACAAATATTTTTATAACGAAAAAAACCCAGTACATTAAAAACAAAAATATTCACATACATATATTTAATGAATTTATCCATAAATACCAAGAATATAACAAGATTTTTTTCTTAGATATTATTCAATCAGGCTAAGAACTTTTTAATAAATAAAATGAGCTGCTAATAATTTTTGTGTTTAAGAACTATTTTAAAACTTCTGAGTTTTAAACTTAAAACCCACTCAGTGCTTGTCAGAACTCTTAACACTCTGACATATAGACAATAATCTATGGGTTTTATTTTAATTCATACGTACATATATGTTAATAAAAAATAAATTCGCTAATAAAAAACTTCCAAATATTTTTCAAGCAACTTTGACTTTTTATATTAATGAGTACGAAAATAAATGAAATAATTAAAATTCTGGAATAAGCAGTTTTAAAAAAAGATTAGCAAGTGTCCCAAGTGAAACGTCAAAAACCAAAGCATTTTATTAAAAACCTAAAGGCAGAATTAGTTTGTACGTTTTGTTCTGTTACGAACCAGCCGTTTTATTTCTGTTCAATTGTAAAACTGTATGTGTGGTTTATTGTTACTTTTTCGTTCTCTTCTGTTATGGACAGATCTGTAGAAAATAGAATACAACGATAAGTGACAGCGAAGAGTATGTATTGATTTTTTGTGGTGGAAAATATTATACATTTTGTGTTAAAGTCAGAAAACTTTATTCTAATTCAATATATTTAAAGATTCATATATTTTTGTCAAATAAAAAATATGTTGCACACGTTTACGAAATTCATTTCTATAAATACATTGTCCACATCAGAACGTTCTGACACAAAACAAATAATTAAGAAATATTTTCTACCGAAAAGAACGGCAACGAAAAGTAAAACGGAACGTGGTCTTAAGTCTTAGCATGTGTTAGTAGAATATTTGGTATTAGTATGGGTTTAACAAAATATTTCACAGCAGCACAAATACAATACCCAGATATATCAAAAGTATTTTATAAAATAATTATTAAATTTATTATTCGAGACAGATCTCGATATATTTTTTGGAAAAATTTATTTTTTTTTATTTAAAGAGAAGTTAGGGCCGAGGCACATAGAATCTGTTGTACGTTAAACGTTGCTCTTATCAACTGCCATTAAAGTAACGGCGGAAGAGGTTACTTTGTTGACGGATTTTAAATCAGCCTGATTTGATTAAAGTACATATTTTCGACGGAGTGTCCTTTAGTTGTAATTTTTGTTTAATTTTATTTTATCACCACACAACACAAAAAGCTTAATAAAAATAAAGCAAAAAAAAACCGATAGCTGTCTAACTACTCAACGTACTTTAAAAGTTAAAATTTGCCCAACTTTATACTATGCGTTGACGGAGAGGTACCGTGTGGGACAAAGCTTCTAAGAAAACCTTTATTTCAACTTAATTGTCAGTTAAAATAAGCGACGTATAACGTACGACGGATTCTATGTGCCTCGGCTTTAACACTACGGCAATTATTATGCCTACAAGCCAGTGGGTTTGGGAAAGGGATTGTGCTATTTACCAGCCGAATGGAAAAAATGTTTATAAACACTTAGTTTAAAAGTGGCAGCAAACTCGAAGTTGCAAAACTATAGAAGAACTGCCAAGCTGAATGCTGTTCCTGCTGTTAACTCCTTGTCAACATGGCTTTTGTAAGTCGCACTCCACAACAACTAATATTTTCGAACTTACTTCTATAGTAAATGATGGATTTTTAAAAAGCATGCAAATGGATGTAATCTACACGGATTTCAGTAAAGCCTTAAACAAGGTAAACCATGAATTGTTGCTTTACAAATTATCACTAATGGGTTTTAGTATTACAAATATAAAATGGATACGTTCAGAACGCAACAAGTAAAGTTCAGAAATGTTACCTCAATAGACATCGACGTTCCTTCTTGGCCCCACCCTGTTCACGTTTTTTATAAATGATCTTCCATCGATTATTTTCCATTCCAAAGTACTCATGTATGCAGAATATTTCAAAATATTCAATACTTGTAATGAGTCTAATCAACAACTTTTACTACAGTCTGATATTGACAAACTTTCTCAATGGTGTAAAATTAATTTAATAACTTATATTCTCGATATTATGTTAATGGAACAACATCTCAAAAATTGGATAATAGTACTGATTTAGGCTTTTTGCTAGATTACTGGATTGATTTCCGTGATTACAATGCCTTAACTGTGTAAAGAATGGTCTAAAGAATTTTCTGACTCCTATGTCACGAAACATCTTTACACTTCTTTAGTTCAGCCTATTCTTGAATATGAATCTATTGTATGAGATCCTTACTATTCCATTTATATAAACAGCATTGAATCGGTGCAAGAGCAATTATTGATTTTTTGTTTACGATGCCTTAGATGGAATTCATATGTTTTACCGTCATATGTTAATAGACTTGCTCTTATTAAGCCGTCGCGTAATGCTGTGTATATCTTTTCTACTTAAATTGATTCGTCGTGAAGTTGGTTTTGCTTTCCTGCTTGGTAAAATTAACTTTTGTATTCCAATTAGACCAACTCGTAACTTTCATCTTATCAGTCTTAGCTACTACAGATCTGTTTTTGCTAATAATGACTCCTTTCGTCGCATTTGTGAAAATTTCAATAAATTGTATCATATTATAGATATGTCTGAGAGTAATGATAACTTAAAAAGGAAAATAGTTTTGTATTTAAATAGTTAATGTATTCTCCTTGTATTATATGTAACTTCGATCTATAAGGATTTATAATCTATAGATCGAAAATAAATAAATAAATAAATATATAAAATAGGACAGATGGTAAAAGTGAGAAAGTTTAATTTTTACAACTCTGAGATTGCGTATTGTGTTTGTTTTTAGATCAGTGTTTGAGGGACTATTATGTCAAGTAGGCGCATTAACCTGTATTGACCTGTGTAGACATTTTATTAATTGTTTTACTTAGCCGTCGATTTTGTTACAATACCGTCGAAAGGGGACCCTGTGATGTCCGCTAGAATACACCAGTATCAATTGTTTCCGCTACTGAAAAAGTTTTGTTTGTTGAGGTTTTTTAGCAGGTCTGTATACATGCATTTCATTGGTGCTAATGCTAAATATGTGAGATGTGAAGACAAAATCATACGAAAAGTTGTTAGATAATAAGAAAAAAACTAAAGTAATTCGTTATAAAATAATGGTGAAATACTGTTTATGGCATTACTACGGCATATGATGATGTTTTGCTCTAGCATTGTTTATCCAATCTTATGTCAGTTTTATTTATATTAGAAATGGGCACCGCTCACGTGATTAGAGTGAGTCATCGTATTTAATTTTTTTATTCAATTACGTGAGCGTGCATGAACGCGATTACAAAGATATTGTTCGTGCATTAGTAGATTTTTTTCTATATTGTTATTTTTTTCGTATACTTTTTTAATTAATATTTCTACGTTATTACTTGAATTGTTTTAAGTTTATTTTGAAAGAAAATGTTTGGCTCAAGTTCATATCTTACTTTACTCATTTCTTTATTCATTTTAGAAATTTTTTTTATAAACTAAATTATTTTTATTAAGAAAGTATTATTGCAACAGTCTATTCATCAGACTAGCAGAATGATTCAGTGATAATAATATTTTTGTAATTAAAAACAAAAGTTTAATGTTTTTCGTGAATATTTCGTGAGTGTGAGTTTTCGTGATTGTACGTAAATTTTTTTCCTACTCACGTAAGCATGCATGAACGGGATTGCAATAAATTACAATAGTTAGTTTTTATTGTACATAATGTTAATTTTTGTGTTTGATCAGCGGATCTTTAAAATATTTCCACACAAGAGATTTCTTCAACAACATAATATTTGTTAAATATTTCAAACAACCCTTAAAAACCAAAACTTTTTGAAATAATAATAATTTTCAATATATTCTTTTTTCGCTTCAGTAAAACATTTTTGACAATGTACTTTGATTTTAAAAAACAAAATGCTTGTGGCTTTTGTAGTGTTATACTTGTTGTAGTATTAAGTACACCTGTGATGAGTTCGCCTTGCAAAGAAGTGGCGAAATGTCGGTGTTTTAATAAAAAAAAAATTTGTTACTATTTTTATTAAAAAAAATTGACTTAAAGCTTAAATAAATTAGATTTATTTATTTGTTTTGTCTATGGATATAATTAATAATATTCTTACATACAGTTAAATAATATAATAACATATAGTAAATACAAATGAAATACAAAAATATTGATTATTTAACAAGACGATAATTTTAAGTTTAATAACATTTGCATTTAAAGAAAAATCTATAATTTTATAAAATTTATTAAATTGACTGCACATCCTTCTAAATCGATCAGCATTTGCGTAATTTGAAGAAGTTAATTGCTAGCAATTCAAAGTGTCGAGATAGACGATGAGGGTCATTAAGTGAAAATTTATCGAGCAAGAAATTAGAATAAATATCACCATTAAATAAATTTATTATAAACGACACATGCAACATAGTCCTTCTGCTTTTCAGAGTTGGAAGTTTGATTAGAGTAAGACGGCTAGTGTATGACAGAATATCTAATGGGTTCCACTGTAGAGCACGAAGGCAGAGTAACAAAAATTGCTTCATTGTAATTATTGTGAGTCATGTATATAGGATACCAAACTATATATGCATATTCCAGGACACGTCTGATGAGGAAAACATTAAGTTGCTTTGCAACATATGGGTCTTTAAACTCTTTTCACCATCTTTTGATAAAACCAAAAATAAATAATCATATGTATTGCAATTCAAAAAACTTTTTTTCAATGTTACCTTGACGATGACATTTTATGCCTTTATACTTACGTGCAGCCACAAGTTCCAACTCAATGAGTTTATACAAACAATATGTGAGATTAACTTGAAAGTAAGATCTTGAAATTATAATTGTAGGATAAATGGAACATAAAATTCTATAACACTTCAACACAATTATGCTCTTTAAAAAAATGCGCCCATATAAACAGGCTTACGAGTATAAGGGCGATTCACAATACTTTCGTTTACATAATTTCATGCAAAACATTTGATTTTTATTATGGACTGATCCTACTAGGAAGCACTAAAATTTCATTAATTGTATTGTTTGATTGATTTTAAAGTTTTTGCAATACAATAAGCTTCATGTGTGCTAGACATGTAAGTGTTTCTTTAGTAACTTCTTACTGGAACCCTAAAAATATATCACTGGGTATTTTAAAAGTAATTAATAAATTAATGAGCTCTAAGTCTTAAATAGTTAATAAACGTGCAATAACTATTTCCTTTCATCCGTTTGATTTAATGTCATGGTATTTTAATCATATATATGACAACATTTGTATGCTTTAAACGCATTCATATCTAATGGCATATTATTTCTTAAAAATGGCTTACTCTGTCTCCGCACTGCCAAGAAAAATATGTTAAAATTTATGGTATCTACTTTTAATACGCTTATTCAGGTCAGTTTTTTCTCTTTAATCTACTAACTGCTGTTTCTGGGATTAAAAACTCATTATAAAAATACATTAAAATATTTGAAAAATATACAGTATCTGCAGTCTTTCGAGAGTTTTATACATTTTTATGAAATGTTGGCCATTGCATTATAACAATGAATGGACGTAAATATATAAATACTCATGGTATGGAAACACTTTTTGTTTACACAAAACAAAAAACAATTATTCCAGTGTGGTTTTCAACTTGTCACTATGTTTACACAATTATCTTATTGCTGCATTCAGCAAGACAAAAAAAGAGAAGTAGAAAAAATGTTTTTTATACTACATAATAGTAACAGTAGGAATTCCTTGTGTTTCATCAGGAATATATGAGGAATGCAAAGAAATTGCGTGTAAGCACACAAAAATTAAAAAAAAAATGGTCGGCATTTGCAAAATTTACTAGGTTGCTTTATACGATAAATTTAATGTTTTAGCGCAAACTCTGGTTTCTTCTTTGATTTTAATTAATGTACAAATATTATTTTATTAATTTTTCTGTATTTTAAATTTTTAATCGTAATACTTCCCTGATGATGAACTATATATACTCTCAATAATCAATTTGATTTTATTTTTAATAAAACTATTAATATTTTACTAAATATGTAAAATATTAATTTTGGGAAAATAGCGCTATAAAAATTTAAAATACAAAAATTTTTGCAATTTCCATAAGAAGCACCAATTATTTTATTAAGTTGAACTATTTGGTATCGGTAATGACTTTCCCGATTTTTATTGTTCTTGCTCAGGGACCGTACTGGACGAGTTGTTGTAGATGCGCTCTCAGAAAGAGTTCAATATTAATTCAGGTGTACTGCAACGCTCTGTTCTTTCTCCTACCATATTTCTTATTATTCTAAATGAGCTTCTATGTAAAACTTCAAATCCTATCTATTATTTTTCAGACGATAGCAGCATTTGCCATTCGTATTTATTCAGTGACAGGCCCAGTCTGTCGCAGATTAGAGTGGAGATACTAAAAATGAACGATACAATCGCTGAATTCTGAACAGCGTCATTTTTAATACTCGTAAAACCCACTGTTACAGAGCTACGCACAGACATAGTACTGAACATGCTGTTCCTTCTGTAGTTATGGGTGGTATGGATATTAAGAAGCAAGAAGCTCTTAATGTTCTTAGCATGAAAATTCACCAATCCACAAATCCATTGTTCCACCAATGTCCAACCGACAATGGAATACAATTATAATGTATGGGCCAGCGTCTCAAAATCTGTTTTGAAGTTATTCGGCCGACTACAAGAGAGGGCACACAAACTCCTCGGTAACAGTAGGGCAGTGAACTCTATTGGTTCACTGGAGTAGCGACGCAATGTGGAAAGTGTATCACTGTTTTATCGTTAATATAAGTAATCACATCAGGGAACTTTTTTTGACACGAAATTTTCTGAATACCGTTTAATTTTAAGAGCTTATCCATTTGTGGTAAATGTACCACAAGCCAAAAGGCCTGGCACAGATTATTAAACATATTTTTTTAACTGAAAGATTGAGTTTTTTAATAGTTTTAGGTTTAATTTGGTATAAAAAATCAAAAGGCAGATTTTTAGATGTTTTGCTAACATCATCGAAATAATTTTCATATGTTCCCATCTCTTAGAAGTTTTGCATAATTTTCTAACTAAAAACTGCAATTTCGCATTAATGGCATAGATTGCTTTACTATTTGGAATATCTATAAGCTAGTGTAAATTTTTTCCATGTTATCTCTCGAAGTTACAGAATGGTTCTGCTAAAAATTGTATGCATTAACCCTCATATGGATATGAGTTTTTATACGTATGTTTTTATAGATTAGCTAGTGGGTAATCTGCTATCTGGGTGGTCCATGTATTTTGTATGTGCCGCTGTTTTCTTTTTTTTAAATATAATTTTTGTGATTAATGCTTTTAAAAAGTACTTAGGTAGGCATGTATGTGTATATATTTTTCTAAGAAATAATGTTACATAGAGCGCAGATAAATAGAAATTGTTTTATGGGGCTGTGGGACACTCCCTTATAACTATTAGCCATAATAAGCATTCTGCAATTTTATTTTTATAGACAGCTAATCACATTAAGAAATGTTAAAAGTGACGTGAATAAATCAATCAATAAAAATGAATAATTCAACAGACACAAAATATTATGATGTCAAAAAAGTATTTGAAGAAGTACCTGATGAGCAATATAAATTTAAATTTGAAAATTTTAAAAAAGCGTTAAAAATAATGGAGCACTCTTCCGCAAACCTTTTTTGGGTCTTAAGTAAGAGATTATAAATGTTATTGTGGCATAAAACATAATTTGTACATATACTACCTTCACTTTTAAAAACGTTTTTAACTTTTTTTTAAACAAAAGTCAATGATGTTCCTAGCTGGTCAAGCAATAATAAATTTGCAGCTCTCGGTGATGATGAAACAGATGATGAAGAAGTAGCAGAATCCGGTGAAGCAACCCCAAAACCACCTAACATTTTCATACCAAATGTAGCAGAAATAGGCAAAATGGTTCTCTGTTTAGCGAATGTTGTTCCAAACACTGAATTTCATTACAAATCATTGAGAAATGGGGAAGTTAAACTGTTTATAAAGTCAATTGATTCATATAGAAAAGTAACAAAATACTTAGATTTAAACACTATAGAATATCACACATATCAAATTAAGAGCGAACGCTCTTATAGGGTCGTACTTAAAGGAATTCACTTCTCAACCGCTGTTGCAGATATTAAAGCCGAACTTATTTCGATGGGACACCCAGTAAGATCAATTGTTAATGTCAAGAGTAGAGCTACAAAATTACCATTATCTATGTTTTATGTTGATTTGGACCCTAGACCAGATAATAAGAAAATTTATGAGTTAAGATACTTGCAAAACGCCGTTGTCAAGGTTGAACCTCCGCGTAAAACGGACGACATAGTACAATGTCATAGATGCCAGCAATATGGCCATACCAAAGCATACTGCAAGAAGTCTTTTGTATGTGTTAAATGTGGGTTAGACCACCCAACTGCTGAATGTTCAAAAAATGCAGATGTTCCTCCACGTTGTATTCACTGCTTGCAAAATCACACAGCAAACTACAAAGGATGTCAAGTATATCAAAATCTACTTCAGAAACGAACTTCGTTTCGATCGAACCGAGTACATTTTCAACAAGGCTTTCAAAATGATTTTAATAATCAAAATGTGTATCCTCAAATTAAACCAAGTCAACCAAGCTCAAGTTTCAGGCCAAATAATATGTCCTCCCAAATGTCATACTCTGAAACACTCAAACAAAATTCGAGTTCTGAAAATGACAATATCATGAGACGCATCGAAATTATGTTAGATAAACACATGGAGAGATTAACTTCAACCATGATGAATATGATGTCCCTACTTTTAGACAAGATATGCAAATAAATTTAAGAATTGCTGTATGGAATGCCAATGGTTTGGCAAGTAAACAAAATGAAGTTGAAATATTCTTAAAGTTTGAGCACATAGATATTTTCTTAATATCTGAAACACATTTTAACAATCGATCGTACTTTAAAGTAAGAGGCTACGATTTAGTTACAGCAAACCATCCAGATGAAAGATCGCATGCCGGTTCTGCCATATTAGTTAAGTCAACAATTAAATTTGATATTTTAGAATCAGTCAGAAAAAACTTTATACAAGCTGCAGGTATCAAAATCAAATGCAATACCGGAGATGTATGTATTTACTCAATTTACTGTCCCCCAAGACATAGTATAACGGCAGGCCAATATGAACAAGTCTTCTGTAATTTTGGAACGCGCTTTATAGCAGCGGGCGATTACAATGCTAAACATCAGTGGTGGGGATCGAGACTCGTTAACCCAAAAGGACGCGAACTCTACAAATGTATTTAAAAAAATAATTTAAACATTCTTTCTGGTGGAAGTCCTACATACTGGCCAACAGATACAAATAAGATTCCAGATCTTTTAGATTTCGCGATTTACAATGGCATTGCAAGCAATAACTTAGATATATTGAATGTCGAAGATTTAAGTTCTGACCATTCCCCCATTATAATAAACTACAATACGGTTTTAGAATTGGTATCTAAGAAATCGCAAATATTTACAAATAAAACTGATGTTAATTCATTTGCCTATTGGATCGATAAAAATATAAATCTTAGAGTTTCAATTAAAAAGAACGATGAGTTGGAAGACGCTGTACTAAGTTTTACAAATCTAATGCACGAAGCGGCACGATTGTCTACTCCCCAAGAGCGTAGACCATCTTCCCATAACTATGTTGTAATATCTGCAGAAATGAGAGATCTGATTAACTATAAAAGACGACTTCGGCGAATCTGGCATTAAACTAGAAATCCTTTGGATAAGTCTAACTTGAACCGTGCTACAAGAATGCTGAAACAACGAATAAATAAGTATAAAAATGATCAATTCGGCGACTATATGCGTAACTTGAGTGTTGACAGAAACAAACACGAGTACTGCCTTTGGAATGCAACGAAGTACATAAAAAGACCATCGCAAAGAAACGTCCCTATAAAATCTAACAATGGAACGTGGTGCAAATCTGATGAAGAAAAAGCAACTGCTTTTGCGACCCATTTAGAAGAGACTTTTTACCCATTTGCCGTTAGAACGGATGATTCTGAAATTGTTAATTTTCTTGATACAGCTTGCCAAATGCAATTGCCAATTAAACACATGACACCAAGCGAAGTAAAATCAGAAATAACAAGCCTCAATAATAAAAAATCACCTGGTTACGATCAAATAACTGCAAAGATGTTACAACATCTTCCACGCAAAGGTGTTATGTTCCTAACATTAGTTTTCATTTCTATGCTAAGACTACAATATTTTCCTTACCAGTGGAAATGTGCCGAAATTATAATGGTTCTCAAGCCAAACAAACCAGAAAACAATATAACATCATATAGACCCATTAGCCTACTCCCAACATTTTCCAAAATATTCGAAAGAATTTTCCTTAAGAGATTGCTTCCAATTTTAGACAACAAAAACATTATACCTGAATATCAATTTGGTTTCCGTCACAAGCATGGAACTCCAGAACAGGTACACAGAGTTGTTAATGTTATCTCAGAGACTCTTGAGCGGAAAAAGTATTGCTCTGCGGTGTTCATAGATATTCAACAAGCGTTTGATAAAGTATGGCATAATGGGCTGTTATATAAATTGAAAGCTTTTTTACCTGCTCCATATTATCTCCTTCTTAAATCGTACCTTGAAGATCGCACATTCTATGTAAACATTAATTCAGCCACATCAAATATATTCAAAATTAATGCAGGTGTACCACAAGGTAGTGTTCTTGGGCCAGTATTGTATACTGTATTTACCTGTGACATGCCAACAATTAATGAGGTCACAACAGCAACATATGCAGATGATACTGCATTTTTAGCATCGTGTGATTTACCAAATGAAGCATCTGAACTCGTTCAACAACAATTAAATTTATTGGAAACTTGGTTAAGCTCCTGGAACATTAAAGTTAATCCCTTGAAGTCAACACATGTAACCTTCACATTGAGGCATGCTCAATGTCCTAATTTGACATTGTATAATAATATAATTCCATCTGCAAATACAGTCAACTACCTTGGTTTGCATCTAGACAAGAGATTAACTTGGAAGAATCACATCAACAGTAAAAGAAAACAATTAAACGCTAAATTTAAAAGGTTATACTGGCTTATTGGACCAAAATCAAGATTATCTGTTCATAACAAATTAATTATTTATAAAACCATCTTAAAGCCAATCTGGACGTATGGAATACAACTTTGGGGAACGTCAAGTGATTCCAACATTGAAATACTCCAACGATTTCAATCAAAAACACTTAGAAATATTGTCAATGCGCCTTGGTTTGTAACCAATAAAACTCTACATAAAGATATGAATATTCCATTCATTAAAGAGGAAATAAACAAATTTAGTACAACATATGTTCAACGATTAAGCGATCACGTTAACTCTATTGCTATTAGTCTGCTTGATGATTCCGAAGAAATTAGAAGATTAAAAAGATATCATGTATTAGACCTTCCATATAGATAAAAGAAAAGCTCTTTTTAAATACATACATATGTTTCATTTTCTGTAAAATTATTAAAGTAATTTACCATAAGTATTTTA
This sequence comes from Gymnocheta viridis, assembly GCA_956483585.1. Taxonomy (NCBI): domain Eukaryota; kingdom Metazoa; phylum Arthropoda; class Insecta; order Diptera; family Tachinidae; genus Gymnocheta; species Gymnocheta viridis. The sequence continues at coordinate 63,062,045 of OY101441.1, read as the reverse complement.
GCTAAAAAATATTTATAATTTATATTTGATCACTTTTATATCTACATATATAGTTATTTATGCTAATGAGGATAAATAACTTCTGTGATTATTTAACTTTTTATCAAATTTGCTTAATATTTTTATTTTTAAATAGATTGCAAATAAATAAATTAAAATAAAAAAAAAAAAAACTTTTTTTTTGCAAAATAAGGGTCTAACGAACACATTTATTTATTTGTGCAAATAAAACTTAAAAATATATACCTATACAAAACTTTGATTTAAATGTAAGTAAATGAAAAAAATAGATTTACAAACATTGATTGTAAATACTTGCATTTTTATTTGCAATCTGTTTCCAAGCAACTATTTATACCATTTCTACAAAATGTACGATTTAAACCGAATTGATTACGGTAAAATACTGCCTTGAATATCAAATATTTATACTTTATTTTTATTTTTTAGCTCAAGTGTGTTCTGAGCTACTTGGTAGGCTTCTGTTGATGAATTACCAGGACCCTGAATATGAGAGTCAAAAGCAGTCTTTAATTGCAAGATTGATTCTGATTTTTATTTGCCATCAACTTAAAAAGCATCTTGGCTATTGTTTACTTGCTAAATTTCAACCTAGATCATTGCTTATATTTATGTATTTTAAATAAGTTTAATACTAATTTCATTTAGTTCTTTTGCGTTTATTTCATTTAATCGTTTCGTGTTTATTCTTGTTGACAAGGTGCCTGTGCTTCACTCTTATATTCGCTTAACTCTCAAAAAACGGAGGTACCCACAGAAAGCACATCTACTCAATCTATTCAACAACAGGAGCTAGGTAAGGTAACAAAACTATTAATTTATGGTAAACGTTGTATTAACTTGTGACTCTCAATTTAATAGGAGTAAAAGATTTGTTAGAACAAGTAGTTCGCCAAAACAAAATATCAATTAACCAAAAGAAGAAAAACATTAATAAAATGAAAATATTAAAACAAGAGGACAAACTTATACGCAAAGACAAGCTCAAAATACATTAAAAATATCAAATATTTTAGGACCAACAGCAATAGTCATTAAAAAATCACTGACGACTCTAGTCTGCCAATTTAAAAAAATTAGTTGGTTTTATATATTAAATTAAATTATAGCTTATATAAATATTAAAACTAATACATAAAATGATGTAAAATAATTTTTATTTTATTTATTTTTTAATAATGAAATCGTAACTACATATCGTGGCGAAATCATATCAACCCTTTAATATAAAAATCGTTACTATGTCAGTAATATTTCGGTTCCAAAATCGGAAGATTGTGTCGACCAGTCGTAAAAAATTCTGTACGAAATCGGAACATTTGGTTTATTGGGAAAGTTGTGCAAAATCGTTCCTTTTTCTGAACCGTTCCGAAAGATTTCTTGTTTTGAATTCGAACAGTGAACGAACGAAAAATAAATAACTCTATTGCCAAAAGAAATTAAAATTTTATTAAGTGTTGCCGGAGTCGCTATTAAATTTTACACTATCAGGCTTTCAAATTTATCCAAAAATTTACAAAAAAAAATACGTTTTCCTATTTTTCGAGAAATAATATTTTATTATGACTTTTATCGAATTTGGGAGAATTTTATTTCTATGATGATGGCAGCATTTACAACATTTAAAAATACTACAATCCCAATCAAAATAGGCAGGAAGTGGCAGTTATCTCATGATATGCGAAAGAAAACGTGCCGATATAATCTATTTATCGTAAGGTACAATTATTTGTACTTAGACGCCAAGGCAATTCGGCAGCCGTCATCAGGCATATTATCGTGATACTTTACCTGCAGCCAGAGGGTATCAAAAGCTATTGATGTTTTTAGATTGAAAACTCACTATTATTTTCGGTATACCAAAAAATTATTTTTAAGTTTCAAAAGTATAAAGGGAAGGATACACGAAATGTACTAACTGTTCTATCGGTTGTATTTATTTACAGAACTATGAACAATAAGAACACCTAAAAAGTACGAAACATTCCATTTAGTGACTTCTTTAAAGGAACTCGATCGCTGCGGAATGACACAACAAGAAATAGTATGTGCCCATTTACATTAAACAACTTTTGTTAGTGCTATTGTTATATTGTTGGCGATGGGCGAGAGAGGAATTGAAAGGAGTATACATATGCATGTGCTACTTATATTACAGTTGTTCCCTCATTCATACAAATACATATTGCTCCTTTATTGCAATGTCTGACACTACTAGTCATATCTCAAAAATCCTGATTTTTGAGTTAAGAACACAAAAGTATCCATCGCGTCGTATCGTTTTTCATCTTGTGTAAACAATTAATACAAATAAATATCTGGTTTACTCAGCTCTTGAAGGAATATTTTTTTTATTTTTCCATTGAGGTATGTGTAAATAAACTCAAATGCAACTATAAGGAAAAAAGTGTAAAACTGTAGCGGTTAAAGTTTCATAATATAAGCTTGCACTACCATTTTCGTTTCCAAAAAAGCGTGGTCATGTCAAATGTATGTTTTAAATACACAAAAACACATCTAAAAAACTTACACTCGTTTATTATGTTTTTGCATGACACAAAAATATGGAGAGAGTAAAATAATTTACTCTCTTGGTGTGTTATGTAAAAAGAATAATAACTTTAACTAAACAAGTACATTTAAGTTATATCTTGGAGTTTTTCATATGTATGACAAGCACAGACTTCGAAACCTTTTTGGTTGGTCTGCAAAAACACCTGAAGTCTACGCAAAAATCGAGTTTGGGACTCCCAGACGAATACCAAATATGATATTCATTAGTCTATGGGGGCACCCAGCCTGTCACCTAGTATCTTAATTGTATCAATTGATCCCTTCCAATGATAACGCTATGTCAAAGTTACTGAGTTAAAAACTGTCGCATCTAATGGGAAACCGGTCACGCAACTAATTTTTTGACACGTACTCTTTCCTCAAGGATAGTTTAATCTCCTCGAGGAATGTAAATAAATTATTTAATGTGATTATTTTTCGAACTAAATTGGTTATTAGTCGTTGTAATCTTAGATTAATTGGCTCAAGATCGTAACGCGTTTTTTTATTGTCAGAGAAGATTGGGATTGACACAGTATTCTAAAAAAAAATAAATTAGTCCAAAATTAAAAAAAAAAAAAACATTTCCATCTTATAAATTTTTTGTATAAAAGTATTCTGATTCATAACGTTATTTTGTAGCAAAATACCGAGCACAAAAAGAGTTACAAGGGAATTAGTATGATTGCTACATATTTTAACTATATACATTTCTAATTATTCATACATTCTATGCTTCTATTTCCAAATTCGCAAGTATATACATATGTATGCGCATTAATATAGATATAGATTTGTTTCCACATACCAACGAACAAACTACAAATGTAAACGTTTATTTAAATGTGTATACGTCCTATACCTACTATGTAACCAATTTTGCTCGCCAAAGCGCATAGAAATCTTCTACGTACGTTCATATTTTTTGTGTTTATCTTTTGGAACAAAACGTGTTATTTTCAAGCATACTTATCTAACCATAAACTAACACGTACGTAAACTTTTTTCTCTCTGTACAAACAAACTGTTTCAAAAAAGTTTTATTTACTTTTGGTTTTTTGTTGTTTTTTCTCGTGCTATTTGAATGTTTCAGAAAATATATTTCTGCGTGTGAAAACGGTTTGCTTTCCCCATATTTTTTCTTTTTGTCTTTAGCTTAGAATTCTATGACCCCTGCAAATCTAAAATTGAGATAACAATATATTTTATTACATTCTCAGAAAAGAACATATTGTTTTTTTTAAACAAAATTAACTATGTAAATCTTGATATAAAGTTACAAAACTTTAAGATTTTATGGAAGATTTCCTTTAGTGCATAAAAGATTTGGAAAGTGTTAAAAAATGTTTTTTTGTAACACACTTGTATGAATTGCAATTTTCCGCAAGAATACAAATTTTGCAAAATGCTCTAATATGAAACATATGAACAGGTAATAGAAATAAACAATAGTCTGCCAAGATTTTTTTATCATTTTTCGCTACCGAAATTATTTGTATTTACATACAAATTGTGGACTAATTCTCACAAAAATATATTAAAACCATGCTTCCTAGTAGACTACCTTGGGTGGAGCAGACAGTTTAAGATTATAAAATATTTTTCAACTAAAACATAATATATTTAATGCAATACCAAACAGTTAATTAACATTATTGCTGTCTGCAAAATGTATTCGCTTACATTCCAAGTGCTTATGAGCAATATTGTTGTCACATGTCCTCCAGCGTTGCCACTGAAAAACTTTCTATCCGTCCAAATGTCTCTATAAAACCTTCCAAAATCCTTTGAAACCGACGATTTTTTTAAATATATGCAAGTATATCCACATGTATTTGTAATAAAGTATTAAGCACCATTTGTTAACTTAAATTCTTCCTTTTTAGATAGACCCCTTTTTTCTGACCATACATAACCTAGAAATGAGATGGTATTGAGCCCATCAAGAACATGGTCTTTATTTAGATCTCAGGTCTTTTTACGGCCGAAATTTTTGGATAGGAAACTGGCCTTATTTTTACATTTATGTTTTTGTGCGGATATCATTTCTTTTTTCTAAGTTATTTTTGTATAAATAAAGGGTCCGCCAGATATCTTTTTTTTTTTTTAAATGTTATAAAAAAAACCACTGAATATTTTCTCAAATTTCTTTTTTTATTTGAAAGTGCAATCCTTCCGGTTAATAATGAAAAATAATTGCGATTTTCAATGTATGCGTGCGGCTTTTCTGTGCCCCAAATATGACAATTTTGCTTGTTTACATACCCGCCAAGATCAAAATGAGCTTCATCTGAAAAGATGATTTTTTTTTGCAAAATCGGCATCTTCAGTAAGTCGATCGCAGGCAGTCGATCAAAGTAATGTCGCAATATTTCCCAGCGTTGTTCAAGCGTATACACAATCATATTCGTCCAGCGGAAGGATACAACTAATTACACAGTACAACAGCCAATCTGGGGGGTGAGAAATTCCAAGTCAGGGGGATGGTACTAGGTCAGTATAGTAAAACCCTCAAAGGGTTTGGCGTTCGTATGTGTCAGTTTTTTTTTATGACCTTTTAAATTTTTCCTTATCTTGATGTTTTTTCGCTTAGTTGTAACATTTTGGCAAAAACGTATTTTAACATAAATCGAGAACCACTTGTCCGATTTTGATGAAACAAATTTAGAAAAATTAAGAATTACAATTTCTCTAATCTGTTTCTATACCGTTTTCCTATATGTGCAACACTTTCGAAGTTAAAAATGAATGTATGAAGGGAAAAAAGTATTTTTTGCCTAAAAATTTAAATATTTTTTTTTGTAAAATTCATAAAAAATCCAAAATGGAAAAAAGTGCCAAAACTAATTACTTTCGCGTAAAGTCACATAACTCATGAGCAAAAAAAGGCATAGATCATGAAAATCGATGCATGTGTTTCTCATTTATTCACAATTAGGTAAATGTATGAATTTCAAAAATTTGCTCCAGATATGCACAACATTACACAGTGTTACAAAATTGAATGAAGTAGAAAAACCTGGGACCGGATATTATTTTTCTTGTAGGGCTTGTCGAGTAAAACTAGATTCCAATAGTGAAATATGCCGGACACCTCCAAAATCCGGATTTACGGTTAAAAAACCGGTTTTTGTACCTTTGCGCTATCATCTCTCTAGCTATAGTGGAAGTGCCCAATAATATTGATGAGTCAGTGAGTCAGTGAATATGTAGTAAAATATGCACTTTTTATACCTTAATATCTTGGGAAGCTTTAACGGTAGAACTTTGAAATATCACCTATAAAATAACCTCATTATTTTATGATAAAGTGGAGGGGGTAAAAACAGCTCGGATAGTTTCGTGTAATAATACACGCTGTGTGGCCGGAACTTGGCCTGGCGCACTACCATGCGCCTTTGTACAATATTTTGAACGTTTTTGTAAGATCCATTAGAACTTAATATCAATTATTAGTTTTCATTATGAGATTTCGCTAACGTTCGTTTTCGAAAACGGGTCGTTTTACCATCGAAACAGTTACATATTTTTCGCATTTGTGGTTTAAATAGTTTTTCTATATATCTTTACTTATTCAGTTATTATTATTATATTTTTATTACAGTAGTAACTCGATTCTTGCACATACTTGATACTTGCACACCTCGATTCTTGCAACATAGAAATATTTTTCATTACGCACTCAGTACTTGCGACATCCGAAAATTTTGAACTCGATACTTGCAACATTTTTGTATGACTCTTGCGTGCTGCTTTGTTTACGTTTTCTTAGACTGAATACATTTCGCGAAATCGCCGTCCTCTTATGCTGCTGATGAAATGTTATCAGTTTTAAGCTGACTATTGAGAGGTGCGGTGTCATAATGGCAAAGAAAAAATTTACGTTTTTTAGCTAATGCGTAGAATGCCCTTAATGAGTCTTTAATTCGGTCATCATTTCTAAAACTATTTAATAAATCATCCGACTGGGATAATGAAGACGTCATTCCTCTTTCAGAGTTACGTTTTCAGCTAGCTGACGATGCATTCAATAGTCAATCCATTGCAACTTTACTTCAAGAAGTAGAACCATGCAGCAAATATCACATTCTGAAATTGAGCAATGGATTGTAGAACCTAATTTGGCGCTCACCGCACACAATGAAGAGCAGTGTACCGATGATGACCTTACGGATGGTGAAGAAAGCGGTGATGTGGTACTCAATACGAAGCAAGTTACATCGGAGGAGACTATATCAGCTTTCAACATTTTCTTAGAATGGGCGGAGCAAACCAATGCTTCATTAGACGATATTAAGATGCTCCAAAGACTAAGAAGCAGTGTAGTACTGAACAAGCGACTTTTTACAACACAAAAATTTTAAATTTCTTTAATTCCACATAAAATATATATGTATCTAGTGTTATACGAATGCGTTGAACTTAAGTGCTTTGAATTGAAATATTAAACTTAGATTCTAAACAGATGTATGTGCCTTTTATTTTGTAAGGGAAATTAATACTCGGTACTTGCGACAACCTCGAAACTTGCACCGAGCCCGGTTTTCATTACGTGCAAGAATCGAGTTCCTACTGTATATATATGTATTTTTGTAATACACTATTATTACACTTTATTTGCATTTCTTGTCTAAGCTAAGAGAAAAATCGATAGTTAAAACAATAACGTTGGCGGCTTCTTGGACGGCTTTAAGCCGATTGATTTTTTTCTCTAGATTGTATGAAAATAAATTTAGTAAACGTGAACACAACAATATACTCAATACACGTCAATTATTGTACGTATGCAGAATAAAATGGTACTTTTGAATAAAAATTGTAAATACGGTACAGAACATTTCCAATAACACATTCATGAAAGTACACAAAAAAGTACATTTTTGTGCAATACTTAAGCAGAAAGCAGTAATAAAAATACAAAGAAAATCGATCGGGTATATTTTGAGAAAACTTCAAGTAAACTCGTCTAAGCCAATCACTAGTGATAGCGCGGTGGTAGGTCGACATAAAGAAACAGCAAACATTAGCTACCCAGAAGATTAGTGGTCTCTGGTATAATATCAGAATTTCTTTAAATATTATTACATTCAAAATTATTTAAATGCAATTTTTGGGCTACTTTTTTAAACTTACACACTTGTGCATTTACATAAATTTATGAACTCGATTTATTTACTTAAAGCAACAAATATTATAACAATATGTAATAAAATGATGTTAACAAAACTGAATAAATCTTTGTGAGCATCTGCATGCATGATTTAGAAATGTGGTCTAATGCCCAGTATTTATCACTATTGTCGAACCATTTGAACGATTTTTAAATCACGCACTCTTTTATCTGAACAAAGGAGCTAATGACCTTTTTTATCATGTGTAATAAAAACTAATTGTGGTGTAATAAATTTAAAAATACATGAATGTATTTTAAAAAGACATAAATATCAACGCACATGTACAAATAGAGATAAAAAATGTTTCGTTTTTATTTAAGTTACAATTTCGATTTAGTTTTTAATTCACTTTTATTTGGTTTCTATCTGCAAATTTAAGTTTCCGTATATTTTTCAATTAAAATATATATTTTTTATTTAAAGTGATAAATTTTATAAAAAAATTGGTTGTTAGTAGTTTAAAATCCAAAGTGATTATTATTTTGGCTAAAGTTCGTAACATTTCTAATTAGAAGGAGTTGGACATGAGACAGTATTCCAAAATAAGAAGGGAAAATATTAATTTCAATTTACACAGCAGGTCAGAAAAAACGTCGTTTTTCGGGAGCCGCTATAACTTCTGTTATCAGTGTTCATGTATCCGCCAGTGCTTAACTGGGTCGGGTGAATGTGATTTCAAATTTTTATTTATACAAATTATGACTCGAAAAAGGATACGAGAGTTATTTTTATTGTGAAAGGTATTATTAATAGTTGTTTTTTACAGCAAAGACAACTAACTTCAACACTATTAATATTTAAATTTTACCATCACTTATTAACGTTAAATTAACCAATTGTTACATGTTGTTACGAAATCGTAAGAACTTTAGCCGAAACAATAATCACGTTTGATTAAGAACTACTAAATGTATTGCAATAGGTGTCCAACAAAAAAATTATGGCTTAAAAGTAAAGGATTTTTGAGAAGTAAATTATAGCAAATATAATTCGTCTGCAGCGTCAGAACGTCAGTACTCAAAAAGAAATAATCATCATATCGTTCTTCATCTTGTGCGAAAAAATTCATTAAAGAATTAAACTCGTCACTTCCCAAAGAAGAAAATTATATAAGTTAGAGTTTCTGGTTTTTTGGATTTATGATGTCCTTACAGCAACTGAACTATATTCACGTTAAAAAAATAAATAGCATTCACACTTTTATATAAAATTGTTTATTTTTATATTTATGATCAATTTGTAATAGAGACTCCAACATAAATTAAGTGCTTATTTATATGAACTACTATTAGATTTAATACAAATTGTTTCACGGAAAAAAATCTCTTTTTTATTCTCTATTATTTTTGAGGAAAAAATGCCATCAAATTAAAAAAAAGTAAAAGCTCAATTTCATTCAAATTAATTGATATAAAATATTTGTTTAATCTTTAAAGTCAGATGGCAAAATTAATTAATTATTTTCATATGCAGATATATATTTTTAATTTGAATTGGGTTTCATATCTTATTTTTATGAGAAATTTTTTCTTTAATTCAACAAAAACTCAATATAAAATATGAACATTTTTCCACAATAGAGAAATAAGCAAATCAATGCAACGTATGACAAGTTAAAGTAAGTTGTGGAAGCTAGTGGATAGACATTTGTTGTACAATGAAAATAAAATGGAATTAAGCCTGCTGGCTTTCTATAGAAATGTCATTGGCTAAACTGCCATCATAAGTTAACTAAATACTGTGAATTGGCCAGAATAGAACAATTGCAATTGTAACCGCTGTCGACAAAATATATCAAATGAAAGGGAGGATATTTAAAATGAAACGACTGTCAACAGAACAAATTTAAATTATTTTTCCTTTAAAGAAATAAAAAAATATTCCAAGTTGAATTTTTAAATTATAAATATAGAAGCTTACACTTTAAAAGAGTTTGCTAAAAAAGAAAATCGCCAGAGATGGTGATAGTAAAGTAAAGGTGATTCAAAGTGCCGAGAAAAGAGTAAGAGAATTAAATAAACTCCTCTTGTTGACAAACATGGGATGTTCAACAAGTTGAAAAACGAGGTACGCCGCAAGGTGGGGTCCTCTCTCCAATCTTGTGGAACATTGTCAATAACACGGTTCTGATGCGGTTAGTGTCCAAGAGATTTAAATTAGTAGCCTATGCAGATGACGTTGCAATAATCGTGTCGGGTAAATACAATCTTGCATCGTCTACAATGTTAATCCAATGAAGATGTAGCTCGTACTGTTCAGGAGAAAATACAAAATGCCGTACTTCACTTCACCAACTATAAGGCCCATATTTTCAGTCTTTCGCTAACTAATGACAATGGTTTAACTAACGACTTTTCATATAAATGTCATTGGTTAAACGGCCATCATTAGTCAATTAAAGGTTGTAAATTTGAACCTTAATGGAGCCACACTATGGTTATCCGACAATGCGAAGTATTTGGGTATCGTCCTAGACTTTAAACTATTATGGAACCTAAACATACAAGCAAGAGCAGCGAAGGCCCCTATTGCTCTCTATACCAGCAAAAGGGCAGAGGCAACAGATAGGGCATCAACCCCAAAACAGCCAATTGAATCTTTAAAATCGTTGTCAAGCCCGTACTAATGTACGGAGCAGTCGTCTGGTGACCGGCCTTAGGCAAATCCACCTACTCCAAAATTATAGATAGAATTTAATGAACACCAGCCTTGTTGATTACGGGTTTACTTCGCACTACCCCATCAAAAGCCATGTTCAGAATGTTGCATTGGCTTCCTGCCGATTTGATTATGAAACAACTGGCCATGAACTCTGTAGCTAGACTCAGTGCTGCTGGAGCATGAAAATCAGTAGGAGATGAACATGCGACTATTATTAGACAGTTTGACAATCTTTTCGAACTTATAAAGGGTGGTTAAATTTCAAGGGCCGATGTTAATTTTGAATAAAACACAAACTATTTAGGAAATTATTGTAATTTTATTTTATTATGATGTATTGGTATTACTCAATTATGTATGGAACAAAATATCGGCCAAATGGGCGCCGCGACCTCGGCGGCACACCTCCATCCGATGGTCCAAATTTTCGGTGACGCTGAGGCATAATTGAGGTTCTATGCCGTTAATGTGCCGAATTATCTGATCCTTTAGGTCTTGAATTGTTGCTGGCTTATCGACGTACACCTTTTCTTTCAAATAATCCCAAAGAAAAAAGTCCAACGGTGTCAAATCACATGATCTTGGCGGCCAATTGACATCGCCATTACGTGAGATAACACGGCCATTGAATTTGTTGCGCAAAAGAGCCATTTTTTCGTTAGCTGTGTGGCAAGTGGCACCGTCTTGATGAAACCACATATCGTCCACATCCATATCTTCCAATTCGGGCCATAAAAAGTTCGTTATCATCTCACGATAGCGAACACCATTCACAGTAACTGCCTGACCGGCCTCATTTTGGAAAAAATACGGCCCGATGATGCCGCCAGCCCATAAACCGCACCAAACAGTCACTCTTTGTGGGTGCATTGGTTTTTCGACAATCACTCTTGGATTCTCATTCGCCCAAATGCGGCAATTCTGTTTATTGACGAATCCACTGAGGTGAAAATGTGCCTCATCACTAAAGATGATTTTCTTCGAAAATTGATCATCCACTGTTGCCATTTCTTTCCGATTTTTGCGATTGTACGCACATTTGGACGATTAAATTGACCAAAAAAATTACGAAGTGCACGATATGCATTTTGATTTGAACGCCCATTTTCATAATAAGTCTGGATAACTTTAACACGTTCTTGGATTGTGTATATCTCCATGGTTCAAATTGAGTAAGTCTGAAATAGAGAAATGTCAAATAAAATTAGGAAAAAAAACTTGGCGTTTAGGTGTGGTTCACATTCAACATCGGCCCTTACAATTTAACCACCCTTTAGTTTACCGTTCTCCCTACAATATGCGGGAAAAAAGATTCGCAGCGTCAATCTCAGATACTCTCTCTCTCCAAATAATGATCTTCGGCACAGAGGGAGAGTACTTGAGGTATACACTGACGGATCCAAATCATATTTGGGGATGGGAGGAAGCAGAGGATGCGCTTTAAACTATTAGATCATTGTAGTAAAACTGAAGCCCAAATATCGGCCATTAAAAAAGCAGTTAACTGGTTAAGGTACAATAGGGTGTATGGGCAAGATATTCGAATTTGTACCGATGGTAAGGCTGCACTGAACACTCTATCGGATGTTTATAGAAAATCTGAGCTGATAAAGGAAGTCCGGACATCCTTAAAAGAGATGGCGTCATATTCCAACCTGGAGCTAATATGTGTACCAGGACACGCTGACGTGCCTGGCAACATAATAGCGGACAAGCTTCCCAAGGAAGTTACTCATTTGCAAGAACGGGACGCCGAGCGACTAGTAGGAGTCCCTCTAAAGAGCTGCGAAATTCTAATACAGCAGAAACTAATAGGGAACGATCTAGATGATTCAACGAACCCACTTGTGCAGTCTCCAGGTCAACCAGGCCCAAGGTGACCGAATTAAATCTGCCATCAAACTGGAAATCCTTCGACATCAGCTACGTATACTCGTGGCAGTCCTAAGAGAACACTGTTTCATAGGTGCCCATGCAAATGACTTTTGTGGGAGCTGTCAAAATGAGGACGAGGAAGATACTGTCAATACTCAGCTCTATCCTATCACAGATCCATTTATCTAGGTAACCCGTTTTTACCCGAACTTGCAGGCCTTACGAAATGCAATATGAAAAGCATACACCAGTTTATTTAAAAAATGGGTTGGTTTAATATCGACCTCAACACAGGTATCAGGTATCATAAAGGGACCCGGACCTAAATGAACCGGTTTCTTGCAGTTGGCGGCCTGCGCAACCTAACCTAAATAAATTCCGAAACAATTGATAATAGCCTTACTTTTGTAAAGTTTTTATTTAGAGAGGTTCGAGCTTGAGACAAGATATCATGCAACAGACGAAAAGTCAGCTTTAATAAATTCCAGCCTACACGGGGAGAGCAGAACAGTTTTATTACTCAGAGCACGCCACACACTCCAGCATTAGTGTTTGTGAGTATTTCATGTATGTTCGGGTTGCAAGTAAATTTATTTGTACAATTCCTTTGGGAAAAGTGAGTACCAAAATTTATGAGTACTTCAACATATACAAGTGTTTCCAAATAACTTATAAAGCTCAAATTTGCCATCGTTAATCTCAGCCTTCTTCCTTATTTTGTCTTTACCAGCACCACCTGATATTAAGTGCACATCAGCACCAATAATGGAAGTTGCCTCTTTGTTAAGTTCTGCTGTTGCAAGTTGAAGTTATTAACGCAAACTTAAATTTGATTCCTTAAAATGTTTCCTATAGGTCAATTCTCTCTGATTAATATCAAATTCTTTGGATTAAAATTCAAATAGGGTTCGGATAAAAATCACAGTATATAGAATCCATCTTACAAAAATTTTTATGAAAATGCCATACATAATTTTTTCTTATATGGAACGATTAAACAAATCCGAAAAGTCCTACGCCCAGTGGTGTAAAATCAAAAAAGTCGTATAGGTAACTTTTAAAGTACTAAATGGATAATTTTAAAAATTCAAAAAGTTTTACAAGAGGAATTTGGTTTTTAGAGTCATTGTTTGAAGTGTATAAATCTGTCCCAGGGACAGAGAATAGCTCGAGCGTAAAAAACTTTGTGCGGCATTTAACTTTCTTCTAACGTTTTTCAGCGTTTTCATATAGATATTTCATTCGAATACAAAATTTTAATTTTTTGTCATCGAGTTTTTTTCTGTTTTGTTTTAACTTTTTTAAGAGATGTTAGAATTGAAATAAAAGCATAACTTTCACTTTCGGTAAAATTTTAAGTGGATATAAAAAAAGTTTTGATATATCAGGATTTTTTAAGTAGTAAAAAACTTTAAAGTTTAGTTAAAAAGATCGTAATGTTTTCAAAAAGCGCATTATTATTAAATTTGTAAAAAATTTCTCGGTTATTAGTAATATTGTTTACTAATATGGTGAAAGCCTATTCTTGAAAAATGCGTTAAGCACTATTTTTTTTGTCAGTTTGGCGACGAACCCTACGAGTAGTAGTGTTCGAAGTTTCCGATTTTCAAAATAATTTTATTTGTAGAAAACTTTGTATTAAAAATTAATAATAAATGCTTTATAGAAGAGATATTTAGCATTGTTTTTAATTAAATTAAAGATATTCTGGCTATGAATGTAGCCGCTAGGGAAAATTAGTAAAAGCAACTTAAATTCTTCCCAAAATTTTAATACCTTAAAATAAATTACGTTAAAATTGTATTTCTTTCTTCTAAAATTTATGTTCTAAATTGAAAATGCATTATCAAACAACGTGTTAAAAAAATATTGATATACACTTTACCGATCTCAAGATATTTAAGTTGTACTCGTAGTTATAACCACCACTGTGTCTAGTAGCGTTGGATTTGCTCCAATTATTAATTATTCATTAGAATGTAGCAAACGAAAAAGGTTTGTTTTAAGAAATCATTGTTTTCTATAAGTAGATATGTCACGTACTGTTGCAGAGCTCTTTACATAAAACTAACATTTTAATACATTAATTGTTGTTTTGATTTAAATGCGAGTCGATATGCTGAATTTTACTGGTATTGTCGTAAAACTCTTTAGTATAGGTAGCATAGGGGAAGATCTGGTCCAAAGACCGGTACTGCGACACCAGATGGATCTTTTGTGCCATAGATTTGCAAAATAAATTAAATCAATATCTGTATGACTCTCGTTATGAAAAGCAGCACAGATATTGGAGATACCCGCTTAATATCATCCGAACACTGAAACTCGGAATGAAATACATGCCTTCTAGTGTTACATAAGATAAGATACACCCGCAAAGAATGTGTGCTGTTGCCACGTCATCCTCTTAGCATCAATGACACAAAAGCGAACGAACTTGGTTACTTTTCTATAGAGAATGATACTTCAGTCCAAAGTGACCAGTACACTATCAGGCAATTATTTTTTAAATAGTTCAAGCATCGAACATTTCAATAAAAACTGTAAGAGATATATGAGCATTAATTAAAATATAAATATTACATGCAAAAAATTTTTAAAAAAATTAGTTATATCGATATAAATTGTTTTCTAAATTTAAATCGGTCCAGCTGTTTTGGAGGCACGATACTACAGATACACACATACGTGAGGGTCAGCCCACTTCAGCCAATTGTATTTTCTTCAAACATACCTAAAGCTAAGTTTAAACGATATGTTGAATTATCATACATATTTGCTGACAGCCAAATGATTAAAATTAGTAACAAATTCCTATGTCACCATATTTCATATGTTAGACGTTTACACGATATGTTGAAAGTAGCAAATTTTTTGATGTCAGCATATGTCAGCAAATAAAGTGTCAACATAAGAGTTAACATACGATTTTTGTATTTATACGATATGTTGATTTTGATATGATGCTACACATGCTGACATATGCTTTGTTGGGTGAAATAAGTGAATTTGATAACATTTTTTATTTATTATTCAACTCATGTACTTATATTTTTGCAATAAAATTTATTAATATAAATAAAAAATTAAAATAAACATAAATGATGTCGTCGGAGGAAATATCACTAGCAATTGTCTTTGTGACACCACTTCAGTTGCATTAATTTCTTAGTTGCATCCATTTCTATAATCCACATTGTATAAAGAAGTAGAGCATATTTTATTGTAAAAAAACAGCAATAATAATAAATAATAAAAGATTGCAAAACTTACCAAGTACAAAATCAAGCTAAACTAAACTATAAATTCATTCACGACAGCAGGCTACACGGCTACATGGATCTAAATGTCGCTGGATTTTTAAAAAATTTGCAACTTTTTGTGGAATTTCGGGTATATTTGCAACGTGGGTTTAATTTTCCCAATAATTGGGTTTAGGCATATGCATACGAGTTTGGCCTATGCTGAAAAGCTTGCATACGCCTTTCCACAAATAACATATATTTCAGCATAAATTTGTTAGGCACTATTACCAAATTGTAATAATTTGAACAGCTTATTTTGTTTACACGAGATGCTAAAATTACCAACATCCGTTTGCTGGTATTGTTAAGAAATTGTGTGCTGCAAAAATTTTGCGTTTGCACGATATGCAAGAACTTGTAATAAATGTTTCAGCATAAATATATTGATTCATCATATCGTCTAAACTTAGCTTAAGAACAATATATATGAAATAAACTTTCAGACAAATAACATTACCACCTTCTTGTTTGGTCGGTAGCTAAAAATAAGAAGCCCCCAGTGCTCGAACGACCAGGGATTTTTTTATCCAAATAAAAAGAGCAGTAATAATTTGTTCATTCATTAAACTTTTCTGCTAAATATGATAAATATTTATATTCTACTAAATATTTTATCAAAATCTGCCTCTTAAAAAAATCAATTAGTTCATTATTTTTGAAAGCGCATTCTGAAACACTTACAGATATCCTAAACTCAATGTTTTAATAAATAAATCTTTATGTAAAGGTAATAAGGTAATCTCTAAAGTGCTTACGACTACAGAAATTTATACACAAATTTTTTGTTAAAAGCCTCAATTTACTTTGAAAGTGTAGATAAAAAATAATCTCTGTAATTTAAATCTCACTTTTAAAGCTTCAAAAAGATTTGGATTATTTTATCAAGTTCTTTTTGCTTTTAACGAAAAGAAATCAAAATGAAAGCAGTGACACATTTAAAGGAATAATGATTTAAAAAGAATAATGATTAAACAGCACAATATGCAGTTTGGTAAACGTTTTAAGGAATATTTTGTTGCGTATCTGTTTTAGTAAATGCAAATATTCCTATGAAATTGCAAAGAAATTTATAATGGTTCAAAATGCAGCCGTTAAATGCTCGTAAAATAATTTGGTGGATAATAAATTCCCCGCAAATATTTTAAGCTTAGCGTAGAAAGTTTTATAAATGAAACAATAAATTTATTCAAATGTATCCAAATGAAATATCTAAGGTTGGTGCTGAGGAAGTATTCCAAGAAAGTTTTCTTACTGAAATAATCGCTAACAGCGAAACCAGAAATTAATTTGTAAGCCAATTTTTTTATTATTATTTCAGAAAAAGAGACTAACAGTCATTAGCAGTATTGTTGAAGTTCTGATGGAACAGCAATGAATTTAACACGTTGTTGCTATAACACACAAGTGATTCAAAGATCTAAATATTACAATATTGAATTAGAATATTAAATATTACACCCATCTGTTTGGCAAAGCTACACTAGCAACTACCAAGACGAATTGTCTACCAGGTTGTGTTACTACGTCAACTACAACAATACGGCAAATTCTAAACAAAAACCGTAGAAATCGTAAATGTAAATGTATCGCAAATGTAAATGTTTGTGTACTTCTAATTATAGAATACTTAAAATCGTGTCATGTGTTTTTGACACATACAAAAAAATTAATTTATCCAGTTTTATTTTCTAAAAAATATGTAAATTTTTTTTACTTTTGATCAAAAAAATTGCTTTTTTAAATTTTCCCTAAGACAAAAATGTTACATCGTTAGTGATGATACAATAATTTCTATTTCAAAAAATAATTAAATTGTAAATTTTCAATAAAAAGGCATTTTTTTAGAAAATAAAAAATTATTTAGGTTTGAAATTAGTTTTTAATGAAAATTTGCATGAAAGATATGTATTAAAATACATTTCGAATAATCAGATACAAAGATACGAGTTTAGGTAATAGAGGTCCCTTTAATAAATACATTTCTAGAGAATAATCATCGGCAAAAATTTTTGTTTCCGAGCAGCATAGCCAGCACTACTTCCGTTTCGGTGAATGAGAATAAAATAACAGAACTTCTTGTCAATGAACTTCTTGTCAACGCCAAAATTGTGCACTTAGTACACTTTTTTGCATGGTCTTTTTTTGTTATTAGATTGTTCTATCCGGTCAGTTACGAAAAGATATCAGACTCTAACACTTTGTACACAAACTTTGTAAATATATTGTGAAGGCCGTATTTTTATTTATGAACAAGAAATTGGTATAAGTTCTTTTTATAATCAATTTTATAATCTTACATCCCATAGTTTGCTACAAACTTTTGTTGTTCCGATCTTTTAATTTATTGTCTCGTGTTTTGTTGTTTTAACTTTTGGCCAGTATGAAAATGTAATTGAATTCGTTAAACCAGACCGGCAATCTGGTTTTCGTAAAAACAACAGTTGTATAACGGCCCTCGTAGATGTTGATGAGGATATAAGACAACAGGTAGACCGCGGTAACGTTACATTTTTAGTTCTCTTGCATCATTCCAGAGCGTTTGATATGGTGGAGCATAACATTTTGTGTCTCAAACTTAAGCATATGTTTAGATTTGCATCAACTGCCACAAGTCGGATATACTCATATCTAATAAACAGATATCAGTATGTTGAAACACCCAAGCTCATTGGCATTAAGTCGAGGTGTTCCACAAGGCTAGATCTTAGGCACTCTGCTTTTTTCATTATAAGTTAATGATCTTCAGGATAAACTTGAACTTTGTAGGCTTAGATTGTATGCAGATGATGTTCAGTTTTATATTAATTGCAAAAACATCACGCTTAATGAATGTGTTAGGAGTTTAAACCAGGAATTAAGTCATGTTTTCGGATGGGCCAAAGCTAATGGTCTTGCAATTAATTCTAACAAGTCCAAGTGTTTGATTATTAAAAAGAGTTTATTAAAACTTGATTTTAATCCTATTTTAACTTTAAACAAAATTCCCATTGAAATTGCAGGCACTTGGTATATACTTGGTATATACTTTAACAACACCCTCACTTGGTCTACCCACGTTAATTTTGAATGCGGTCAAACATTTACCATGTTAAGGAATCTGTGTTGTTGTATGGCTGTGAACTATTTGCCAGTTGTGATAGTGAAAGCAAAAGGAAGCTAAATATTTCCCCCTACGTCACCTTGCTTTACGGAATTACTTTAGAAGATTACTTACGAGGGCGTATCTTACAGTTTATGCACAAAATTATATTTACGCATCTGCCTGATCATCTATTTACATGATTAAACTTTTCAACACTTGATAAATGTAATAGAATTCTAGATTTTGGCCATAGAAAACTGATTGCTAAATATCATTTCTTTATTCACTTTATCAGTCTCTGGAACGGAATCCCTTATTCATCACAAAACATCAGTAACGCTGAATGTACATATTCGTTTTGATAAATTATGATTGTATAACAATGTATGTTCTCAACTTTTCGAATTTTACTTTTTCTAATTATTTTTTTGTAAGCTTATTTTTATTAAATTTTGTTAGCTTTGTGTAATTAAATATTATTAAATTATATTTTATATTTTAACATTCCTTAATTAAATCTAATACTTTTTGTCATGGTTTCTGATTTATTGTATTCGCATATGCTCCGTTCTATACTGCAATATAAGACTTAAGTCTTGTGTATGGAACATCGAAAATAAATAAATAAAATAATAAAACATAATGCTCTCAATTGTTTTCAATTGAACAATTTTTGAAATTTTGGTTTATAGTTGTTGCCAAACTCAACACTTTTAAGCTCTTAATAGAGAATTCAAAATTCTTGAAAAAAAGGGCCACAGCAAAACGAAGTGTCCACTATTCTAATCATAATTTTGTATTGTGGCAGGAAGTTAATGTGTGGACAAGATTTCACAAGAAATTGCTAAGCAGAAATAGTTGAAAAAGGATATTTATTTTATTTCGGTGTCACACTGCCCACTTTATTGTTATATTGTCACGATAACTTAATGCTTGTGAATATTTTCATAAGAATAGCTTAATTAGTACTTTGAAAATAATATGTATTTACAGTGAATTCACGATAATATGAACTAATTAAAATCAAGCGTGCTCATATTTGCAGGATTGTTTATATATGTGAAGCATATGAAATGTTTGTACTAAAACGCATCTTTACAAATATATGAAAGTTGTACTTGTATTTAAAGGAAATTATTTTCATTCATTTTGTTCGTAGCATGCAAACTTAATGCAGAAGAGTAAATATACGCGAAAAACATAATGCATATGTAAATTATTTTTCTTTTGTAAAAGGAAAAATATCTAATAGCTTGTAATATTGTGTGTTTTGGTTGAAAGTGCCCAGAAGCTTCATAATTAGATCGATAAATAAAAAATAAAATTTTTAGTCTCACTATTTTCCTAAAATGGATATTTTA
Organism: Gymnocheta viridis; assembly: GCA_956483585.1. Lineage (NCBI taxonomy): Eukaryota > Metazoa > Arthropoda > Insecta > Diptera > Tachinidae > Gymnocheta > Gymnocheta viridis. The sequence goes on along the minus strand of OY101441.1, from coordinate 63,042,013 downwards.
CATATTTAGTAAAATATTAATACTTTAAATGAAAACAAATTGAAATCAAAATACAACAAAAATAAATTTTAATTTGTTTTTATTTAAACTATTGTTATTTTACTAAATATATTAAATATTAATTTGAGAAAATAGTGCGATTAAAAATTTAAAATACTAAAATTTTAGAAATTTCCACAAAAAACACAAAAAATAAATTTAATTCTGCAATTTAAATTAAATTACAATAAAAAGTAATAACAATGTTAACGCAATTCCACTCTCAACATGATATTGTAAATTTGTATAAAGAAAATAAATAAATGTTGGCGAAGTTTTTATTAAAAATAAAAACAGCATTTTTTAGTTGAAATCGTGTAAAATTTTATTTAAATTTATGATGCTTTTTCAATGTTTTTATAAATTTTTTTCATTGAAAACATTATACGGAGAATAACAAATATTAAAGTCATTTGCGTGTCCCAATGATGCATCACACAGTGGGAAAAATTTAATGTAGTCATTTCAAAACGGCATTATTCTTAAAAAATTTAACGAAAATGCCGAAACTGGAATAGTTTTGCCCGTACACTCAACATGCTATCCAGGGCTGCTAAAAGAAATGAATTTAATTAAAGGTTTCTCAACTTGAATTAATCTAAGATTATGGAGAAAATTAGCAATTATTTTATTCATGTAACAAACAAGAACATTTTTTTAAAACATAAAATTAAATTTAGTATTTTTCATTACAAAGGGACTTATTTTTCTGAATGAATGTGGCCTGGTTGCTAACAAATGGCGGCCTGTGCAACCATCTATTTACTAAGTATTTGGCCAAACCAAAGCAGTCTCGTATCTATGGTATTTTTCATATTTCATGCCATGGCAGAAAAATATTAGGTAATTCTATTCCCACTTTGTTTACAAAAAGAAGGATTCTTGAATTTTGTTTTAAAACTTAAATACATAACAAAAAAAAAGAAACTCTTCAGTTAATTTTTTTCTGAGAAAATTTATTTATTTTCAATCTAGTTTCTTAATTTGCTTCGCTAATGTTGCATCGAATGTTGCTTATTCCTTTTTGAAAACCCCGATTTTTTTATTTAAAACTGCAGTTCAGTGTTCTTTATAACAAAATCTTTCACTCGTAAAGGATGAAAAAATAATAAAATAATATTGACTTTTTCGAACAAACATTGTGTTGGAAATTTTCAATCAGATCCTAAAACGCAGCTTTAATAAAAAAACATCAGAATCATTCTATCTTTTTTGCCTTAACTCACGAAATTAGTTTTTAAGAATGTTTAAACTTAAATTTTTTTCTTTATTACAAAAATTTTTAAATTATTTATACAGAAACATTGTAAAGAATAGTAAAAAGAGAGGAGATATATAAAATATGATTGAATGGAAAAACCTTATACTTTACCATGTTTCATACTATTATAAAATTGTTTTCGATAACTCTTTAACATAAAAAAATTATAACAAGTTGACGCTTAAATGGTATGAGTTTTTCAAAGCAGTGGCTATTTGTTATTCCAAATTATTTTTAAAAGTATTATAAAAAAATAAGTAAAAAATATATATCGCTATTTAAGTCTTGAGTAACTGAGTCTCTCAGTAACTGAGAGAACACTGAAGATGGCACATAGCCGAAACCAGTCTGTTTATCAACTAAATTTGACGTGGGATGACGGAAATTCATTCCAAATTTTTAGGTATCATTTTTCAAATCATTTGTGCAAAGACACTGTGCTTAAAGCTTTAATCACCTTTAACCAAAAACGTTCATGAAGACGAATATTGTCGTAAATATAACTACCTTTATTTTGAATTACTATTTTTAAAATGAAATTTGAATTGTATAGTCACTTTAATTATTGTTATTATTATTAGTATTACTGTGCACCGCTCTGTACATTATGTCAGTAATTGTGAATTATATTATCAGTTTATATTAATTTAACGAAACTTAGAACTAATTATCTTAATTATGTATACCTTTAAGACTATGGTTGTCGTTCGAATAAAAATTGTTCGAAGAATTCGAAAAATTGTTTTTTTAATTTTTGTTCGAACGAACAAAAATTTTTCAATTTTGAATAAAGAACTTGAACTTGAACTTTATGAACTTCCTATCCAATACTAGATATTTACAATATGCCACAAGAAGCTAAACAAAAGAGTACGTATGCAAATCGTTTGTGTTCACGATTATTTTGTGTTAAAAAAATGTATCGCGAATGACCTCAATTACGACAAAGACGTTTCTGAGGTAACTGATAATGTTTTATTAATTGATCTAAAAGAGCCTATAAATAAAATAAGAAATTCTATTAACGCAAAAATCGTTAACAGTATTGATGATGACCTAAGCTATTTAGAAAAACCAAAGAAAATAACAATCCAACTGTTTCAACTGTAAATTTTCTATTCTTTGTTCGTTCGAATTATTCGAACAAAATTTAAAAATTATTTGTTTATTTTTATATATTGAAACGATTAATTTTGGCTCAAGTTCAAACCCGAATCTACCAATTTATTTATTCTAATTTTTTTTAATATTTAATTTTTTTATTAGAAAATTTTTTTTTTGGATAAATTCATTATTATTTTTTTATTAAGAGAGTACTATATATAGAACAATTTTTATTATTCATCATACTAGCAGAACGGATCAGTACTGATTTCGAGGTCGCTACACCATCTCATCAGCGTTCTTTGTTCAATTTTACTACTTTTGACGGTGGATACTAGTGATCAGGAATATCAACTATTTAACCGTATTATTTTAACAAATTAGGATACGAAAAGTACAAACTTATTCATTTTCACATGTCAAATCAATTTCGGTTAGTACGAAATCCCATCTATGATGAATAACTACTCTATATATTTCAGTCTCTCTTTGCTTATTCAGCGCCATTGGCTGCTGAGAAATAAGCGGTACTTAATCATGTTGTTAGGTTTCTGTCATTTGTAGTTGAATTTCTTTTTTAGTATTCAACCAACTATGACCAAGTAAACATGTAGATTTTTGACGCGTGCCATCGTTATTTATAATTAATGTTTATAAGTAATTAGTCGAACTTTTATTAATATTTTTATATATTGAAACGATTAATTTTGGCTCAAGTTCAAACCCGAATCTACCAATTTATTTATTCTAATTTTTTTTAATATTTAATTTTTTTATTAGAAAATTTTTTTTGGATAAATTCATTATTATTTTTTTATTAAGAGAGTACTATATATAGAACAATTTTTATTATTCATCATACTAGCAGAACGGATCAGTACTGATTTCGAGGTCGCTACACCATCTCATCAGCGTTCTTTGTTCAATTTTACCACTTTTGACGGTGGATACTAGTGATCAGGAATATCAACTATTTAACCGTATTATTTTAACAAATTAGGATACGAAAAGTACAAACTTATTCATTTTCACATGTCAAATCAATTTCGGTTAGTACGAAATCCCATCTATGATGAATAACTACTCTATATATTTCAGTCTCTCTTTGCTTATTCAGCGCCATTGGCTGCTGAGAAATAAGCGGTACTTAATCATGTTGTTAGGTTTCTGTCATTTGTAGTTGAATTTCTTTTTTAGTATTCAACCAACTATGACCAAGTAAACATGTAGATTTTTGACGCGTGCCATCGTTATTTATAATTAATGTTTATAAGTAATTAGTCGAACTTTTATTAATATTTTTATATATTGAAACGATTAATTTTGGCTCAAGTTCAAACCCGAATCTACCAATTTATTTATTCTAATTTTTTTTAATATTTAATTTTTTTATTAGAAAATTTTTTTTGGATAAATTCATTATTATTTTTTTATTAAGAGAGTACTATATATAGAACAATTTTTATTATTCATCATACTAGCAGAACGGATCAGTACTGATTTCGAGGTCGCTACACCATCTCATCAGCGTTCTTTGTTCAATTTTACCACTTTTGACGGTGGATACTAGTGATCAGGAATATCAACTATTTAACCGTATTATTTTAACAAATTAGGATACGAAAAGTACAAACTTATTCATTTTCACATGTCAAATCAATTTCGGTTAGTACGAAATCCCATCTATGATGAATAACTACTCTATATATTTCAGTCTCTCTTTGCTTATTCAGCGCCATTGGCTGCTGAGAAATAAGCGGTACTTAATCATGTTGTTAGGTTTCTGTCATTTGTAGTTGAATTTCTTTTTTAGTATTCAACCAACTATGACCAAGTAAACATGTAGATTTTTGACGCGTGCCATCGTTATTTATAATTAATGTTTATAAGTAATTAGTCGAACTTTTATTAATATTTTTATATATTGAAACGATTAATTTTGGCTCAAGTTCAAACCCGAATCTACCAATTTATTTATTCTAATTTTTTTTAATATTTAATTTTTTTATTAGAAAATTTTTTTTGGATAAATTCATTATTATTTTTTTATTAAGAGAGTACTATATATAGAACAATTTTTATTATTCATCATACTAGCAGAACGGATCAGTACTGATTTCGAGGTCGCTACACCATCTCATCAGCGTTCTTTGTTCAATTTTACCACTTTTGACGGTGGATACTAGTGATCAGGAATATCAACTATTTAACCGTATTATTTTAACAAATTAGGATACGAAAAGTACAAACTTATTCATTTTCACATGTCAAATCAATTTCGGTTAGTACGAAATCCCATCTATGATGAATAACTACTCTATATATTTCAGTCTCTCTTTGCTTATTCAGCGCCATTGGCTGCTGAGAAATAAGCGGTACTTAATCATGTTGTTAGGTTTCTGTCATTTGTAGTTGAATTTCTTTTTTAGTATTCAACCAACTATGACCAAGTAAACATGTAGATTTTTGACGCGTGCCATCGTTATTTATAATTAATGTTTATAAGTAATTAGTCGAACTTTTATTAATATTTTTATATATTGAAACGATTAATTTTGGCTCAAGTTCAAACCCGAATCTACCAATTTATTTATTCTAATTTTTTTTAATATTTAATTTTTTTATTAGAAAATTTTTTTTGGATAAATTCATTATTATTTTTTTATTAAGAGAGTACTATATATAGAACAATTTTTATTATTCATCATACTAGCAGAACGGATCAGTACTGATTTCGAGGTCGCTACACCATCTCATCAGCGTTCTTTGTTCAATTTTACCACTTTTGACGGTGGATACTAGTGATCAGGAATATCAACTATTTAACCGTATTATTTTAACAAATTAGGATACGAAAAGTACAAACTTATTCATTTTCACATGTCAAATCAATTTCGGTTAGTACGAAATCCCATCTATGATGAATAACTACTCTATATATTTCAGTCTCTCTTTGCTTATTCAGCGCCATTGGCTGCTGAGAAATAAGCGGTACTTAATCATGTTGTTAGGTTTCTGTCATTTGTAGTTGAATTTCTTTTTTAGTATTCAACCAACTACGACCAAGTAAACATGTAGATTTTTGACGCGTGCCATCGTTATTTATAATTAATGTTTATAAGTAATTAGTCGAACTTTTATTAATATTTTTATATATTGAAACGATTAATTTTGGCTCAAGTTCAAACCCGAATCTACCAATTTATTTATTCTAATTTTTTTTAATATTTAATTTTTTTATTAGAAAATTTTTTTTGGATAAATTCATTATTATTTTTTTATTAAGAGAGTACTATATATAGAACAATTTTTATTATTCATCATACTAGCAGAACGGATCAGTACTGATTTCGAGGTCGCTACACCATCTCATCAGCGTTCTTTGTTCAATTTTACCACTTTTGACGGTGGATACTAGTGATCAGGAATATCAACTATTTAACCGTATTATTTTAACAAATTAGGATACGAAAAGTACAAACTTATTCATTTTCACATGTCAAATCAATTTCGGTTAGTACGAAATCCCATCTATGATGAATAACTACTCTATATATTTCAGTCTCTCTTTGCTTATTCAGCGCCATTGGCTGCTGAGAAATAAGCGGTACTTAATCATGTTGTTAGGTTTCTGTCATTTGTAGTTGAATTTCTTTTTTAGTATTCAACCAACTATGACCAAGTAAACATGTAGATTTTTGACGCGTGCCATCGTTATTTATAATTAATGTTTATAAGTAATTAGTCGAACTTTTATTAATATTTTTATATATTGAAACGATTAATTTTGGCTCAAGTTCAAACCCGAATCTACCAATTTATTTATTCTAATTTTTTTTAATATTTAATTTTTTTATTAGAAAATTTTTTTTGGATAAATTCATTATTATTTTTTTATTAAGAGAGTACTATATATAGAACAATTTTTATTATTCATCATACTAGCAGAACGGATCAGTACTGATTTCGAGGTCGCTACACCATCTCATCAGCGTTCTTTGTTCAATTTTACCACTTTTGACGGTGGATACTAGTGATCAGGAATATCAACTATTTAACCGTATTATTTTAACAAATTAGGATACGAAAAGTACAAACTTATTCATTTTCACATGTCAAATCAATTTCGGTTAGTACGAAATCCCATCTATGATGAATAACTACTCTATATATTTCAGTCTCTCTTTGCTTATTCAGCGCCATTGGCTGCTGAGAAATAAGCGGTACTTAATCATGTTGTTAGGTTTCTGTCATTTGTAGTTGAATTTCTTTTTTAGTATTCAACCAACTATGACCAAGTAAACATGTAGATTTTTGACGCGTGCCATCGTTATTTATAATTAATGTTTATAAGTAATTAGTCGAACTTTTATTAATATTTTTATATATTGAAACGATTAATTTTGGCTCAAGTTCAAACCCGAATCTACCAATTTATTTATTCTAATTTTTTTTAATATTTAATTTTTTTATTAGAAAATTTTTTTTGGATAAATTCATTATTATTTTTTTATTAAGAGAGTACTATATATAGAACAATTTTTATTATTCATCATACTAGCAGAACGGATCAGTACTGATTTCGAGGTCGCTACACCATCTCATCAGCGTTCTTTGTTCAATTTTACCACTTTTGACGGTGGATACTAGTGATCAGGAATATCAACTATTTAACCGTATTATTTTAACAAATTAGGATACGAAAAGTACAAACTTATTCATTTTCACATGTCAAATCAATTTCGGTTAGTACGAAATCCCATCTATGATGAATAACTACTCTATATATTTCAGTCTCTCTTTGCTTATTCAGCGCCATTGGCTGCTGAGAAATAAGCGGTACTTAATCATGTTGTTAGGTTTCTGTCATTTGTAGTTGAATTTCTTTTTTAGTATTCAACCAACTATGACCAAGTAAACATGTAGATTTTTGACGCGTGCCATCGTTATTTATAATTAATGTTTATAAGTAATTAGTCGAACTTTTATTAATATTTTTATATATTGAAACGATTAATTTTGGCTCAAGTTCAAACCCGAATCTACCAATTTATTTATTCTAATTTTTTTTAATATTTAATTTTTTTATTAGAAAATTTTTTTTGGATAAATTCATTATTATTTTTTTATTAAGAGAGTACTATATATAGAACAATTTTTATTATTCATCATACTAGCAGAACGGATCAGTACTGATTTCGAGGTCGCTACACCATCTCATCAGCGTTCTTTGTTCAATTTTACCACTTTTGACGGTGGATACTAGTGATCAGGAATATCAACTATTTAACCGTATTATTTTAACAAATTAGGATACGAAAAGTACAAACTTATTCATTTTCACATGTCAAATCAATTTCGGTTAGTACGAAATCCCATCTATGATGAATAACTACTCTATATATTTCAGTCTCTCTTTGCTTATTCAGCGCCATTGGCTGCTGAGAAATAAGCGGTACTTAATCATGTTGTTAGGTTTCTGTCATTTGTAGTTGAATTTCTTTTTTAGTATTCAACCAACTATGACCAAGTAAACATGTAGATTTTTGACGCGTGCCATCGTTATTTATAATTAATGTTTATAAGTAATTAGTCGAACTTTTATTAATATTTTTATATATTGAAACGATTAATTTTGGCTCAAGTTCAAACCCGAATCTACCAATTTATTTATTCTAATTTTTTTTAATATTTAATTTTTTTATTAGAAAATTTTTTTTGGATAAATTCATTATTATTTTTTTATTAAGAGAGTACTATATATAGAATAATTTTTATTATTCATCATACTAGCAGAACGGATCAGTACTGATTTCGAGGTCGCTACACCATCTCATCAGCGTTCTTTGTTCAATTTTACCACTTTTGACGGTGGATACTAGTGATCAGGAATATCAACTATTTAACCGTATTATTTTAACAAATTAGGATACGAAAAGTACAAACTTATTCATTTTCACATGTCAAATCAATTTCGGTTAGTACGAAATCCCATCTATGATGAATAACTACTCTATATATTTCAGTCTCTCTTTGCTTATTCAGCGCCATTGGCTGCTGAGAAATAAGCGGTACTTAATCATGTTGTTAGGTTTCTGTCATTTGTAGTTGAATTTCTTTTTTAGTATTCAACCAACTACGACCAAGTAAACATGTAGATTTTTGACGCGTGCCATCGTTATTTATAATTAATGTTTATAAGTAATTAGTCGAACTTTTATTAATATTTTTATATATTGAAACGATTAATTTTGGCTCAAGTTCAAACCCGAATCTACCAATTTATTTATTCTAATTTTTTTTAATATTTAATTTTTTTATTAGAAAATTTTTTTTGGATAAATTCATTATTATTTTTTTATTAAGAGAGTACTATATATAGAACAATTTTTATTATTCATCATACTAGCAGAACGGATCAGTACTGATTTCGAGGTCGCTACACCATCTCATCAGCGTTCTTTGTTCAATTTTACCACTTTTGACGGTGGATACTAGTGATCAGGAATATCAACTATTTAACCGTATTATTTTAACAAATTAGGATACGAAAAGTACAAACTTATTCATTTTCACATGTCAAATCAATTTCGGTTAGTACGAAATCCCATCTATGATGAATAACTACTCTATATATTTCAGTCTCTCTTTGCTTATTCAGCGCCATTGGCTGCTGAGAAATAAGCGGTACTTAATCATGTTGTTAGGTTTCTGTCATTTGTAGTTGAATTTCTTTTTTAGTATTCAACCAACTACGACCAAGTAAACATGTAGATTTTTGACGCGTGCCATCGTTATTTATAATTAATGTTTATAAGTAATTAGTCGAACTTTTATTAATATTTTTATATATTGAAACGATTAATTTTGGCTCAAGTTCAAACCCGAATCTACCAATTTATTTATTCTAATTTTTTTTAATATTTAATTTTTTTATTAGAAAATTTTTTTTGGATAAATTCATTATTATTTTTTTATTAAGAGAGTACTATATATAGAACAATTTTTATTATTCATCATACTAGCAGAACGGATCAGTACTGATTTCGAGGTCGCTACACCATCTCATCAGCGTTCTTTGTTCAATTTTACCACTTTTGACGGTGGATACTAGTGATCAGGAATATCAACTATTTAACCGTATTATTTTAACAAATTAGGATACGAAAAGTACAAACTTATTCATTTTCACATGTCAAATCAATTTCGGTTAGTACGAAATCCCATCTATGATGAATAACTACTCTATATATTTCAGTCTCTCTTTGCTTATTCAGCGCCATTGGCTGCTGAGAAATAAGCGGTACTTAATCATGTTGTTAGGTTTCTGTCATTTGTAGTTGAATTTCTTTTTTAGTATTCAACCAACTACGACCAAGTAAACATGTAGATTTTTGACGCGTGCCATCGTTATTTATAATTAATGTTTATAAGTAATTAGTCGAACTTTTATTAATATTTTTATATATTGAAACGATTAATTTTGGCTCAAGTTCAAACCCGAATCTACCAATTTATTTATTCTAATTTTTTTTAATATTTAATTTTTTTATTAGAAAATTTTTTTTGGATAAATTCATTATTATTTTTTTATTAAGAGAGTACTATATATAGAACAATTTTTATTATTCATCATACTAGCAGAACGGATCAGTACTGATTTCGAGGTCGCTACACCATCTCATCAGCGTTCTTTGTTCAATTTTACCACTTTTGACGGTGGATACTAGTGATCAGGAATATCAACTATTTAACCGTATTATTTTAACAAATTAGGATACGAAAAGTACAAACTTATTCATTTTCACATGTCAAATCAATTTCGGTTAGTACGAAATCCCATCTATGATGAATAACTACTCTATATATTTCAGTCTCTCTTTGCTTATTCAGCGCCATTGGCTGCTGAGAAATAAGCGGTACTTAATCATGTTGTTAGGTTTCTGTCATTTGTAGTTGAATTTCTTTTTTAGTATTCAACCAACTACGACCAAGTAAACATGTAGATTTTTGACGCGTGCCATCGTTATTTATAATTAATGTTTATAAGTAATTAGTCGAACTTTTATTAATATTTTTATATATTGAAACGATTAATTTTGGCTCAAGTTCAAACCCGAATCTACCAATTTATTTATTCTAATTTTTTTTAATATTTAATTTTTTTATTAGAAAATTTTTTTTGGATAAATTCATTATTATTTTTTTATTAAGAGAGTACTATATATAGAACAATTTTTATTATTCATCATACTAGCAGAACGGATCAGTACTGATTTCGAGGTCGCTACACCATCTCATCAGCGTTCTTTGTTCAATTTTACCACTTTTGACGGTGGATACTAGTGATCAGGAATATCAACTATTTAACCGTATTATTTTAACAAATTAGGATACGAAAAGTACAAACTTATTCATTTTCACATGTCAAATCAATTTCGGTTAGTACGAAATCCCATCTATGATGAATAACTACTCTATATATTTCAGTCTCTCTTTGCTTATTCAGCGCCATTGGCTGCTGAGAAATAAGCGGTACTTAATCATGTTGTTAGGTTTCTGTCATTTGTAGTTGAATTTCTTTTTTAGTATTCAACCAACTACGACCAAGTAAACATGTAGATTTTTGACGCGTGCCATCGTTATTTATAATTAATGTTTATAAGTAATTAGTCGAACTTTTATTAATATTTTTATATATTGAAACGATTAATTTTGGCTCAAGTTCAAACCCGAATCTACCAATTTATTTATTCTAATTTTTTTTAATATTTAATTTTTTTATTAGAAAATTTTTTTTGGATAAATTCATTATTATTTTTTTATTAAGAGAGTACTATATATAGAACAATTTTTATTATTCATCATACTAGCAGAACGGATCAGTACTGATTTCGAGGTCGCTACACCATCTCATCAGCGTTCTTTGTTCAATTTTACCACTTTTGACGGTGGATACTAGTGATCAGGAATATCAACTATTTAACCGTATTATTTTAACAAATTAGGATACGAAAAGTACAAACTTATTCATTTTCACATGTCAAATCAATTTCGGTTAGTACGAAATCCCATCTATGATGAATAACTACTCTATATATTTCAGTCTCTCTTTGCTTATTCAGCGCCATTGGCTGCTGAGAAATAAGCGGTACTTAATCATGTTGTTAGGTTTCTGTCATTTGTAGTTGAATTTCTTTTTTAGTATTCAACCAACTATGACCAAGTAAACATGTAGATTTTTGACGCGTGCCATCGTTATTTATAATTAATGTTTATAAGTAATTAGTCGAACTTTTATTAATATTTTTATATATTGAAACGATTAATTTTGGCTCAAGTTCAAACCCGAATCTACCAATTTATTTATTCTAATTTTTTTTAATATTTAATTTTTTTATTAGAAAATTTTTTTTGGATAAATTCATTATTATTTTTTTATTAAGAGAGTACTATATATAGAACAATTTTTATTATTCATCATACTAGCAGAACGGATCAGTACTGATTTCGAGGTCGCTACACCATCTCATCAGCGTTCTTTGTTCAATTTTACCACTTTTGACGGTGGATACTAGTGATCAGGAATATCAACTATTTAACCGTATTATTTTAACAAATTAGGATACGAAAAGTACAAACTTATTCATTTTCACATGTCAAATCAATTTCGGTTAGTACGAAATCCCATCTATGATGAATAACTACTCTATATATTTCAGTGTCTCTTTGCTTATTCAGCGCCATTGGCTGCTGAGAAATAAGCGGTACTTAATCATGTTGTTAGGTTTCTGTCATTTGTAGTTGAATTTCTTTTTTAGTATTCAACCAACTATGACCAAGTAAACATGTAGATTTTTGACGCGTGCCATCGTTATTTATAATTAATGTTTATAAGTAATTAGTCGAACTTTTATTAATATTTTTATATATTGAAACGATTAATTTTGGCTCAAGTTCAAACCCGAATCTACCAATTTATTTATTCTAATTTTTTTTAATATTTAATTTTTTTATTAGAAAATTTTTTTTGGATAAATTCATTATTATTTTTTTATTAAGAGAGTACTATATATAGAACAATTTTTATTATTCATCATACTAGCAGAACGAATCAGTACTGATTTCGAGGTCGCTACACCATCTCATCAGCGTTCTTTGTTCAATTTTACCACTTTTGACGGTGGATACTAGTGATCAGGAATATCAACTATTTAACCGTATTATTTTAACAAATTAGGATACGAAAAGTACAAACTTATTCATTTTCACATGTCAAATCAATTTCGGTTAGTACGAAATTGTTTATTGGAACAAAAATAAATCATGAAATTTTATTCGAACAAACTGAAAACACGAATAATTAACACCCTAATTAAGACACTTCCATTTTGAACATCAGATAAGACGTGCTACGCTGAATTCCTTAAAAGCTGATTTAATAAAAAAGACACACACACATACACATATCCCTCTATGTAAGTAGACATTCATAAAAAAGTCTTGCTTTATTTTTTCCAATTCCAAATTAATAGCTTTTCTCGAAAGCTGAGTTCAGCGGTCTAATTTCTCTAGACGCAAAAAGAATTATTTTCCCCCACTCTCCTTGAGTGATTGTACATCTCGTACAATTACAAATTTTAATTTGGGCAATATTAGCTCCTAATTAAACACAACTTATTTTATATTTTTGAACTCTGAATACATTTTTAATGCTTTTTTTATTATTGTTAATAGAGAAATTTTTACTTTGAAATTATATATCTTCTTGTATTAAGTATTTGTTGTTATAGCTGCCATAGTAGTAAATACATTGTAAAACGTTGAGCAAAATGAATTACGATAAAAAATTTCTTGGGCTCATACTACTTTGAAACTACATAGAATCTCTCCTGAGCAATCTTGGGAGTTCGTCTTCTTAAATCACTGAAATGTTGCTCTGCTATATGTGTGTGAAATTTTATCTCTGCCAAAAATGCCGTTTGGAGATCGATGAGTAATTCTAAAAATGCTTAAGTTGTGGCGCACTCTACATTAAACGTTTGTAAGCAGCTTATTTTTTGGCTTTAAGTAGTCAAAGCTCAATTCATTCTTACAAAGTAAAGAACTGTTAACAGTATAGGAAAATTCACATGCTTGCCCAGGCAGACTACATAATTGATTACAATAGAATACTGAAACTTATCATTCATAGCCTAGGAATTGTTTCTTTTCAGTTGAAAAAGTTGGAATCAATTTTTAAGTATGTACTGGGATTCCAAAGTATCAATAGGTATATTTTTTTTCGCATATCTCCGTCTTATAGTTTTTGTAAATACTTATGCCATACACGAAAGAATATATGGAGAAACTTACGTTAGAAACCTGTTTTCGTTTTTTAATACAGACGATGGAACAAAAAAAGAAACATCAGTGCTTCTAAACAAATATAAAAATATATATCACTCCTTTGTTGCAACGTAGTCATATCACAAAAAACCCGGTTTTTTCAGTTAAGAATGCAGTAATATTCGACGCATCGCTGTTCATTTTGTGTAAAAAATGCATACAAATATCTTATTTACTCACCTTTTGAGAGGAGAATACTTTTTCATTTTTCCATTGGTGTGTGTGTGTAAAATAAAAACTTTAAACTTGTTTTCTGACGAACGAGTTTCCTTGATATATAACTAAGTTGCAATAAAAGACCGATATTACAAAAGCACCTACTCTCAATAAGAGATAAAAGACGATAAAATATAAAAACATGTTGATGTATGAAGAACCAAAAAGGATACAGGAAATTTAACAGCTAGTAGTCAGACTCTAACGCTTTGTACACATTCCTCGTGAATATATTATGAGAGTCATATTTTTATCTATGAACGAAAAATTGATAGTAGTTAGTTTTTATAATCAATTTTATCATCTTACATCCCATAGTTTGCTATAAACTTTTGTTGTTCCGAGTTTTTAATTTATTGTATCGTGTTTTTGTGTTGCGGCTTTTTTTAATTTTGGCCAGCGTGAAAATGTAATTGAATTTGTTATTTTTTTATTATAACTTTATCCTGTTGAGTTTTATTTCTAGTACACAGAAAAAACTACGTAAGATGAAACCAAACAAATGTGCAGTTTTTCTGAACATTTCTAACGTTTTCTGCACCGTAAACGCTTGTAGTAGAAAACTGAATAAATCGTTCAGGCTCGTGACAAACGTGCATTCAATTTTTTAATTTTCTAAAGTTCAGTTTACCCAAATGTAAACGCATGTTCAAAAATATCCTATGGACGTTCAGTTATAGCATTTACTAAATGTGTGTTCAACAAATAAAAATACACATTAAATTTTTAGCAAACTAAACGTGTGTTCAAATATAATAATCAAAATAATCAATAAAAATAATCAATAAGCTTATTTCTAAACGCGATTTCAGTTATTTATCAGACGCGTTCAGTGAATTAAATAAAAGAACTTTTTAAATCTCACTTAATCATTAATCATTACAATTACAGTGAAGGGCAAAGTTGTACAAAATGTGGCGTAAACATCCCGCCCCTTGCAGGAATGCAACATTAATTTGTAAGGGAGAGAGAAGTGCGATACGTAAATTTAATTCAAGAATTTTTACAAACTACTTATTATTCAATTCATAAAGATTACAGGAATTACAGGAATTCATATAAAAGTTTTGTGAAGGGTCAGTGAAAGTTACCGACATTTTAGGATGAAAAAAAAACCATACGTATGCATATACTTGAAGGAGAAGAAACCGGGTACAAGAACAGGTTATTTAGTGTCTTGTATTAACGTTAATGATAATAGTCGTAGCTTCCGGTGCTCTTCTTTTCGGAGGAAGATTGATATTTTGAGCATTAGTAGGCCTTTTAGTTCGCTGCTTCTTGGACTTGACATCATCAGCTTGAGTATGGTGCAACATAGTGTGATATTCTTCTAGACATAGCCGACAACGGTAACGATTTCGACAATTATTGAGTTGATGCGAGTGATCTAGACAATTATAGCAATATTTTAATTTGCGGACTATCATTTTTCGCATCTTAATTGACATGCGTTGCAACCGACGAAATGTCCTTAATGAGTCGTCCTTATCACAAATGCGGGAATCGAAACTCGTACGTCTAGCTGGAGTTTCTTCTGGGCGTCTGGTGACTCCTAGGTGTCTAGGTGGTGGCGACCTAATAGCTGTGAAAAAGTAATAATATTAGTATTATTTCGATATGGGTAAAAGGACTAGTTTGATAATAGGTCGAACTACTAAGCCACTCTCGGTGCGAATTTCGTCAACTATAACTCTAAAATCTTTGCCCTGATAAACCTTTTCTATACGGCCAAGCTGCCATTTAGTTGGATCGAAGTTGTCCTGTCTGATTATTATCAAATCACCTGGAGCGAAATCTGTTTGCGGATATTTCCATTTAACTCTTTTATGAAGTTCCTTCAAGTACTCTTCTCTTCACCGAACACCAAGTACATGATGAATAACTTTGAGCTTTTTCCAACGATTTTGATAACCTAATTATTGATTACTGTTATCGGGTTCTGGTGGAGAAAGTAGTGGGCCACCAATCGAAAAATGACCTGGAGGTAACGCCGACAGGTCATTGGGATCATTGCTAATTGTGGTGAGGGGTCGTGAATTTAGACAAGTTTCAATCCTTGCCTACATCGTTAAGAACTCTTCATAAGTAAACCTTTTTGCATGAGAAACTTTCTTGAGATGTGCCTTAAAACTCTTTACACTGGCCTCCCATAATCCACCCATATGGGGACCGCTGGGGTATAAAATGCCAGTCAACTGGCTGAAATGCATTCAGTGACATAACGTGTTGTCGTAACATAAGAAAAAAATAGTTTCTGTCATGCTTTAATTTATTAACAGCGCCCACAAAGGTAGTTCCATTATCGGAGTAAAGTACCTTAAAGTGCTGCGAAAGCAGCTATAAATGCGGAAATAGACAAGTTCGACATTACATTGAGATGGATAGCTATAGTTGCAAAGCAGACAAAAACTAGAACATAGCCCTTAGTTGTTTTACATCGTCGACCTGCGAAGGATTTTATGTCGAAGGGGCCTGCAAAGTCGACTCCCGTATTAGTAAATGCACGGGACAGAGTAGTTTGTTCGAGGGGAAGGCTGGCCACCAGCTGTTGGCTCTGTAATCGTCTCCGTAAAACGCAAATTTTACACTTATGCACCGTCAACTTCTGTATTGTTTTTAGTTTTGGAACCCAGAATTCATGCCGCATTAGCCGAATCAATAAGGAGTTAGAGCCATGAATGGAACACTTGTGTAAATATTCTAGGTATAAACGGGAAAACCGTGCATTATAGGGTAGGATTTTAGGGAAACGCTCATTGTAAGATAAGGTCGGGGTATTTGCCAACCTACCATTTACTCTCATTATTCCCTCACGGTCTAAAATAGGATTAAGTGATAGCAGATTACTCTTTTGCGGTAAAGGAAAACCTTTTGAAAAAATATCATATTCGGGGAAATACACCATTTGAATTAATTTTATTAATCTGGACCTGACAAACAGCATTTCTGAATGGGTTAACTTTCAGCTAACGTAATTATGCCTTCCCCGGTGCTTAGGGTTAATTAAATGCAAAAAGCGAAACACATAGCTTAATACACGCATTGCCCTGGGAAGTTTGGAAAATCGACTCAAAATATCAGATTCGTCCAATCGAATAACATGTGTTCTCACAGGTCGCGACTCTTCATCAGTATCAAAAGTGCTCGAACTCTGTGGCCATTCTGACCAATTAAGGGATTATTTTCAGAATCAACATGACTCCAAGCGCTGCTTTCAACTTTCTCCATAATGGAAGCTACGCGATTGGCAACATATGTGGTCCATGTATAGGAGGGTTTTTGTAACCACGATAGCGCTATTGTTGAGGCAGTCCAGAGAAAACAATTAAAGGGGATTCTGTGTAGTTTATTTTGTACAGAATGAACCATTTTTGTCATTAATTCAGCCCCACATAACTCTTTACGGGGTAACGTAATCAATTTGAGAGGAGTTACTTTAGTTTGGATAAGAGCTTTATCCCAATTCGCTTTATCTCTCCAAATCTGTTGCATAATGTTTTTAGCAACAAAAACCTTTGGAGCAAGCCAGCCGGCGGAGTCGAAAAGTTTAGCTATTTCGGATAAAACCGCTCGCTTAGTAACACTAAGTCGATCAGGAAAGTTAGGGGGGTTAAAATAGAAAACATCGCACTCAGCATTCCATCTCAGGCCGAGAGTTTTGGTATTACTGGACTCGGAGAGTTTTAAGAAATTTTCGTTTAAAAAATGCTCGGAGGGTAGATCTTGAAGAAGAGCTTTATGATTTGCTGTCCATTTTCTAAGAGAAAATCCAGCTGAGCTAAGAACCCTCGTGAGCTGATTGCGGGTTTCGAGTGCCGGGGCTTGTTATTGCACACTCGTTAACTAGTTGAAGCAATGTCCTTATTGCCAAGTAGGGCGCACAACTTATACCGGAAGTAACTGCCTGCAGCTCATAATCACTGGGAGATTCTTGGAGTTCTGATCGAAATATAATTCGTTGATACGGGGTGTGTTTGGGATTGACAAGAATCTACTTGTACATTTTCACTATATCGGCACTAAATACAAATTTAAAAAGACGCTATCTAAGCATGAGAATAGTTAAGTCGGCTGGAAGTACAGACCCTGGATATAGGACGTCGTTAAGACTTACTCCATTTGTGCTGGGGTGAGAAGCGTTGAAGACTACACGAAGCTTTGTTGTGGTGCTGTCTGGCTTGAGAACTGCATGGTGAGGCAAGTAGTAAAAGGACATTTCATTAGACTCTACATTTGGTGGGACAGATATCATATGATTTAAGCTTAAGTATTCTCTCATAACCTCATCATATTTTAGCTTTTTCTCAGGAAGTTTACTTAATCTATCTTCAGTTCGGCAATACTGATGAAAAACAAGATCGCGAGAAAGTACAAGCGTTTTAGTCTGTGGAAAATCTTTTCGAAATGGAAGGAAAACATATTAACGACCTGACTCATTTTGATATGTAGTAGTTTTGAATATTTCCTCACAATACTATTCGTCAGCTGACATACGATATTTATCAGGAATTTCTTCTAATTCTTAAAAAGCCTAACTTCTTTATCTAGAGTAATTTCTGTAGAAAATGAAGATATAGTTGGCGACGAGACAGACGGGGAATCTTTTCCGGTGATTATCCAACCAAATATCGTATTTTGGGCTACAAAAGATCGGTTTTTATTCCACCGGACACATTCCTGAAGGATTTGGGGATAAATATCTCCACCTAACAATAGATCAACATGGGATCCTTTGTGGAGATTAATGTCAGGCACATGCAGGTCCGATAAACCTGACTGAATAGAGGAGGCCCACGTATGATATGGTAATTGGCCTGTTAGTTTTGGTATAACCAGTATATTGATTTGTGTTTGAAACATTTTGTGTAGGGGGATGCAATAGTGTCAGTACATACTCGATCAGCATTTGTAGCCCGGGCACCATTAAGTCCTAATATTTCGGTTGAAGTAAACGTATAACGCAAGGAAAATTTGTGTTGTAGCGCCTTTCAAATAAAGGAAGCTTCTGACGCGGGATCTATCAGTGCTCGAACAGTTGATCCAGTACCACATATGCATAAGTCGACTAAAGCCGTACCAAGAAGGATGTAAAAGCATTTTGTAGACTGTAAATGAGTGGAATATTTTTGAAGAGAGCCTGGGGTTCCCTTACTACGATATTCGACTTGGAAAAAGTATCAACATATCTTGACTTAATATTATTACGGTGCAAGAGAAAATGATGCTTTTGTTTGCATAAAGAGTACACGTACTGACTTTTACATTTTTTAAAGTCGTGTGAGGTTGCTAAACAGTTGTTGCACCGTTTTGGGTTTCTATCGGTTGAAAACAGTTCATCATGGACATTTGAAGGAATTATGGACACAACCTGAGGGGATGATAATCCGAACACAGTTTACATTGGATACCCCTTTACTGTCTTTACATTGGTATGAAAAGTATTTACTTTAGTCCCTTGGCGCGCTTTATCATGAAATTTATTAAAATGTGTTGTGCCTAGATTAGAAGAATCTGGTTGGTAGTTGGGAGCCACTACGCAAAGTTTGTACCCATAGATTGAGGGTAGTATTTAATAGACAGGTTGAATAAACTTGTAAAAAGATTACGTCCCAATGACTTTTGTCAACCTCTAGCAGGGATAAGCGACCCGTTCTTGAGCACCATATAGTCCTGAAAATTGATCCATTAAAGAAGGTCAAGCGCTGTAGTCGCCATAAAAATCATCAATATCGCATGGCGTTAAATGTATACGGGAGATTAATGTTGATGATTAAACAGAGGGCTGATTTCTCAGTGAGTCTAAAAGTTAACTTATGCTAGACAAACCTTTGAGATGTGTATTGTTGGCCGAAAAAAAATTGCCCTTAATGCTTTCTAGAGTAACTTCTTTACCGCACGAGGAGGGGTCATCCATGACTGCAACGTGCGCTAAGCGTAGTATAGTCCATAGTTGAAGAATTTCTTCCTTTTGGATCTCAAGAGCGTGAATGGTGTGGTCCTCCTATGGAATATAAAAAAATAAGAATGAAATCCCTCTACCCGATCCGATGCTCTAATAAAGCTTGCGAGTAATGACATATTGTATTGTGAAATTAAAAAAAATTAATCGAACCAACTAAAGACCTTACGGCCTAGTAAAACCGAAGAAGGCTTAATTTGGTTTTATGTATACTTGTATTTGTTACCAAATATATTCTTGACTGATCTTAATGATAGGCTCCGACGAAGGTTTTTCGACTTATGTTTGAGATATACATGTACGTGTAAAGACTAGTAAACCATGTAAAATATAGAAATATATTTGAATAAATGTTTATTTTATCCTTTTATTTTTGGGTTTTATTTGGTTTTAAAATTTTAAAGATTTATTAATAGAGCAATAGTGGTTTTCTTCATTAATTTACTTAATTCAAACCCACTGTGCTAATTTAACAGAATTTTGTTTTGATTTAGGTGGAGAAAAAAATTATGTGTTCACGGGAACAATTAGACAATCTCTAAAATTACCGTATTGTTAATTACATATTTGGAAAAGCACTTTATTTCTTCGCAATCACGACACAATTCAAAGAGAAACGTGTTTGTTCTCCCTTTATTATTTTTCTTGGTTTTTGAACAACACTAGGGTTTATTGATCGCTGTTAGAATGTATGTTATAAAAATCTATATCACACTGTAACTGAAAGAGCATTATTGATTTATACTTTTACATTCTATGTTAAACAAAGCTCATATTATGTTGCACTCTATGTTAAAACCACTTGTGGATATCGTTTCTTAAATCAATAATTTCAATTTGTAGGAAAAAGGTTATAACCTCTCAAAATACGCGTTAGTTTCGGTAATCACTTCTTCGTTTGAGATGAATCTTTTTCCTCCCAGCCATTTTTTCAAGTTTGGAAACAGGAAAAAGTCACTAGGAGCTAAATCTTGACTATAAGGTGGATGATCAACCAGTTCGAAGTGTATTCCACGTAATTTTAGCATCGTATCTAATACTGTGTGAACCGGTGCGTTGTCTTGAAGAAAGAGCACTTTTTTCATCTTTAAATGTGGTCGTTTTTCTTGATTGCATCAATCAATTGATCTAATAACACTTTCTTGATAATACTTTCCTGTAATATTGGATCCTTTTTTAAGATAATCGATGAGCAATATTCCGTGTGCATCCCAAAATACAGTGGCCATAACCTTGCTAGCCGATTTCATTGTCTTCGCCTTCTTCGGAGAACTTCCACCAGCTCCCTCCTATTGCTTCGAATGATTTTTGGTTTCAGGTGTGTAGTGGTGAACCCAAGTTTCATGAACAGTTATTAATGGACGCCAAAAATCAACAGGATTACGCTTTATCATGTCCAAACACCGCTGTGAAGTAATTTGTCGAACTCGTTTTTGTTCAACACTGAGCAAACGCGGCACCCATCTCACCGATAGGTTTTTCGTATGCAAATGATCATGCAAAACGTTGAACACACGTTCATATGATGTGTTTACCATTTCAACAATTTCACGTAACTTGACTCTGCGATAATTCATAACGATATCGAGGATTTTCTTGATATTTTCTTCAGTAACCACCTCTTTTGGCCTTCCTGTTGATGGTATTGTTGCAGTGCTTGTTCCGCCTCGTTTAAATTCAGCAATCCAATATCTTACCATGTAATCTGGCGGAGCAGACTCATCGTTGTCCCTCTCAAATAATAGTGTTTAATCACTGCACAAAATTCACTTTTTTCCATTTTTCAATAAACACAAAAATTGTTCACTTCAAACGACTACAACAAATAAACTAATCGATGAATTTGGGTGAAATTTTAACAGCTGACGTTTGACAGTTCGCAATTTCTAGCGCTAGGTAGCTTCAATATCAGTCCCTCGTACTTGTATGTGCGTATGCTGACAATACCTTGTTTTATTAATTTATTGGGTTTCACATTATCTTTTATATCCTGGGTTGAATTGTCCTTTTATAATCTGGGTTGAAGTGTCCTTTGTAGGTGAAAAGTTGAGAGAGCTTTACTAAAGCTTACTCAAGCATTCAATTACAGTGAAGGGCAAAGTTGTACAAAATGTGGCGTAAACATATAGTTTTCATATTGTGTAAGACTTATACATATAATTTCAAAAAGGTTTGTTTCTTGAGGGTTTTTATCTGATCTATATACATGCATTTCATTGGTACTAATGATAAATCAAATCATTCTTGGAAAAATTTAAAAACTCTTCTCTTGTACAAAAATGTTTAAAAAATCAATGAGAATGGCAAAAAATATAATTTGCTTTAAAAAAATGCAGAAATTGCCAAATAATATTTTAACTTTGGTGCGTTCAGTATTTTTAAACGTAGCGTTCAGTTTGTTTACTTTTTTTAAGCAAATCATTTCGTTGAACGAATTATTTTACATTTTCTATTGGAAAAATGACTAACTATTCCATTCAGTTTTTCTGAATGACAGTTGAGCCAAAAATGAAGTTCATAGCTATAAAATATCTGAACAAAATATATAGTTCGCGTATGTAAAAGCATATTTTTTACGTTCAGTATTAAAAATCTACATGTGCGTTCGGTCTTAAACGATTTTAACGCATTTCTAAAGGATCGTAGTTAATGTGCCTCTAGTCATTCAGTTTACATTTTTCTGAACATTGCGTTTTCTAGCTCATTTTGTTTTTTCAGTGTATATTAAAACATAATGCTATAAATTAATTTCAACTGAGCTATTTTTTAAATTTTGGAATAAAAATTCTTGAAGAAAAGGGCGGGAAAGTAATATCTGGACAAGATATCATAAGGAATTGCTAAACAGAAATTGTTGAAAAAGAATATTTATTTTATTCGGCTGTCACACTTCCCACTTTATTGTTATATTGTCACGATAACTCAATCTTTGTGAATATGATCATAAGAATTGGTTAATTAGAAGTAGCTGGAATATAATATGTGTTTACGGTTAATGCACGATCATATGAACTAATTAAAATCAAGTGTGCTCATACTTGCCCGATTATTCATATATGTGAAGCATATGAAATGTTTGTACTAAAACGCATCTTTATAAATATATGAAAGTTGTATTTGTTTTATGTTAAAAAATTAAATGATATTATTTTTATTTTGTTCGTAAACTTTAAAAATTCAGAAGAATAAATGAACGAAATGCATTATGCATACATAAATTGATTTTTTGCCTGAATACCCCATCTAAAAGCACTTTAAATCTATAATAAATGAAAATAAGACGGGTATTCCCCGAATTACAATAATATGCGGTTTTAGTTCGCACACATTTTTCAGAAGATATTGTTCATACTTTAAAATATTTGTAAAGATTTTTTATTTTTCTGTAATCAGTTGTAGACCAAAAGTCTAAATATTTTAGGATGTTCATCTATTATATAAATAGGCAAAGACAAATTAGTAAAACCCGTTTTCTGCTGTTTTTCTCAACCGAACGTTGTTGAGCTTTACTGACATGACTATATATAATTGGAATCAGTTAGCATCGAAGTAATAAAAGGCTCCTAAAGTTGACACCACTTGAAAGGCTAAAAATACAAACGTACATTGGTTCAAAAAAAACAAAAGCAAAGCATGTGAATATGAGTACAATACAAATGAGAGAAGTTGAAAACGAAATAGAGATCAGAATTGAAAGAGATGAGAATTAAAGATGGATTTGTTAGCATCAAGCAAAAACCTAACAAAATAAATGTGCGTCTTTGTATGCAATTTTATTTTGTTGTTGTTTTTCCATTTCCCTTTAAATTAGTGCAACAAAAGTAGGTAAACGCTTAAGATGGAGGTCGAATTTCGACCACTAAGCGAACTCTAGTTTATTTTTTGATATCCATATTAATGCTTAGGCACTGGCGTTTGAATGTGGGTGACGGTTCCCAATTTACAACGAGAACAATGTGGTATTACATCCTTTCAAATAAAGAAGACAAATCCAAAATCAAATAATAAATGGCGGAGTTTTGAAGGAAAACATCTAAAAGTTTAAAAAAAATCAAAACTTCCTCTATTTGAAGTCGTTTCAAAAATAATATTTCATGTAGTTATTTTTTCGAACAAAGTGGATTTTAGTGGATTTTAATCCAAAGAAATCATTATTTTGGCTATAGTTCGTACATTTTTAGGCAGAAAGAGTTTTACATGAGACAATATTCCAACTTGATTAAAATTTTTATTAAAAATATTTTTAGCAATTTTTATAAAAATTATGTATTTCAAATGCTAATAGTGCATTCATTTAATTTATTCAAATTGTTTAT
The DNA here is from genome assembly GCA_956483585.1 of Gymnocheta viridis. Classification (NCBI taxonomy): domain Eukaryota; kingdom Metazoa; phylum Arthropoda; class Insecta; order Diptera; family Tachinidae; genus Gymnocheta; species Gymnocheta viridis. The sequence continues at coordinate 63,017,730 of OY101441.1, read as the reverse complement.
TCATGAATATGCATTATTGTTATATTGCCAATAACTTAAATTTTAAAAACTTAAAGTAAATTTTATTGATTCAATAGATCTATAAAAGAATCAATAGGTAAATGCTTGATATATATTTAAACAAATAAATGTATAACTGAATTTTTTATAACTAAAATATATGTATTGGGGTTTTCTTCTTTTTGTTAGAAAACTTAACTTCATAAAATGAGCAACAATCATATTTAAATCCTTTTGTTTTTCTAACTGAACTATTTTGAAACGTCATGGAAAAACATAAACAACAAGTTATTAAAAAAGTTTTTATTTTATTTTAAACTCTTAGCATCAATTTTTTTATACGTATTATAATAAATATTGATAAAAAAAGCTTTTAAAATAACAACTTTTATGCTTTGATGCATTGTGTATTCCTACAAAAAGTGTTCTTTTTTAAGAATTTTAATGAGAATTAAATTAGCAATTTCCAATTTATAGAGTATTTTCATAAAAGATGATGTTAAAAAGTGGACTTTGAAAAGGCCATTTGCTACTAAGAAATATTTAGAGATGTGTTGAATTTCAATACGATACAATATTTTGCAAATTATATTTCTATTGTAAAATTGTTATACATTCCTTATTTAGGTATTTCATGAATATTTACGTTTGGAATTAAAAAACTTTATGAAATGATCGGACCACATCTCAAATTGTACTTCGAGGTGCTTATGTAGTTTTTATAACGCAAAATATTCGTAGAATTATAATCTGCACGACCATCAGCATATTTCTCATAATGAGCAAATAATTAAATTTTTTTTATTTATTTTAAACCTCCTTTAGAAATTTACAAATTAGACAATCATTTTGAGGAATTATTTACATGACTTGCAAAAATTATGAAATGTTTATGTGAATAACTAGAAACAAACATATATGCTCACCTTTGATTTAAAGAAACCTTTAATTAGCCACAAGTTTTTTTGCCACTACTACACTTCAAACAAAAACTAAACCTCCAGATGATAGCTTGCTACATATTTTGTTTTGTGTTGTTTTTCCCTGAGTAAATTAGATTTACTTTTATTCTTTGCTTATAACAAAACCTTTGTGATGCTGATAATCTCTCACCACATAGTAAACGCTGCAATGTAGTACTTTGATGTTTTTAATTTTTTTTTTAGTTTTTTCTATTGCGGACAAGACTGTAGAGATATTATAAAAAGGGCAATAACTATTCTACATTATACGAAAAAAACTCCAATGATCTAACACTAATAACACGTAGTATTGCATGCTACTCCATATATAGTACTGTACATGACCCAAGCAGCCATGTGGTTGTTTTATTGCTAATGTACTACGACTACATCATTTTTTTAGCTGAAAGCCATGGAGGCTGGTATAATAAACAATGTTTTTGAGTCTAATAAAAATATGCAATCATTCTCTCCAACAAAAGACGAGGGCAGTTGCATAATTGCTTTAAGAATTCAAAAGTTATTCGTGGATTATGCTAAATCCTTAATTAGCATTTTAATATTGAAATTTTGAGGAGCCGAATTAATTTTGCTGGCCATTTTGAACACTTTATTGGCTGTTCATACGCGTTGATTTTGTAGTTATGCTTGCAGCTTTGTTGCGTATTCATTGGATATAGTTGCAGCATTACGAACGCTGACAACAACAATCCTGCTGGAAGGACCACAAAAAAGTTGTCATCGTTAGTTGCTTTTATTTGCTCTCTATCTCATTCGAAAAGTTTGTATTTTATTCAATAAGCATACTTGAGAGGAAGGGTGACTGATTTATTTTCGACATATAATTTGATACCATTTAAAATAGTGGTAGGCACTCCTATTCCTAAGGTAAATAAAAAATAAATAAAACTTTATTTGGTGGCATTCAAGCTTTCAACCAACCAAATGAAGATTGCTAGTGATATATATATGAAATAGATCTCCAAATTCAGAAGAACATTAAGACTTAAAAAGTGATTAACAGTGTTCGTCTACTGTAGCCGTGGTAAGCGTTTACCGATTTAAAATATTTTAACAGGTTTTATTTTCGTAAAAGAAAATATATTTACCGGCATTATGTTATCTCTTATGTCGGATTCGCAAATACTTTCGGACAACAAATTTTCTTATGAATGTAATTTGGTGTCACTCTTATTAAGAGAGGAAAATGAATTTGTTTGTAAATTTGTGAAGTTGGATCTAGTGATGTGTAAAATTTAAACTATGAATGTGTTGTTGCTTATTAGTATTAATGGGAAAATAAAGTGTTCGCAGAAAACATACAAACAAGCGTTTAAAATATGATGCAGCATTATATTTTTTTTGATAACACTTTAAGTCTTCAATATAAAAAAAATATCTTTATCATAAAAATTACAATTTCCTATTTTCCAATATTTTCTTGCTCAAAACTAACAGTTAACCATAAAGTTGTGCATTATTTCTGTCGTAGGTATGCGTACACTCTATAGAGATATACCGTTGAAGATTTAAACTTTTATAATTTTTGTCAATACAATACAATAAGTTATTGATATTTCATTATTTAGGCTTTAGTTCGTGAATTTAATTTTTAAAATTATTAAGTCCTTATTTAATTTAATAGTTTTTTGCCAATTAAATTAGAGTAATGCATTTGGGTGTAGCAGTTTTGATTCACCTCAGCACTGGTTAAATTGCTTAGTCAGAATAGTGAGAAATAATAATGTATTGGTTTTCAATTCAAAATTAGTTCTGAATTATTTAGATTTTTCTCATTGTATTTATATAAAATTTATTCAGTTGTGATTTAGAAAATTTGTTTGTGATTCATAAATACTTGTATTACAAAATAATGTTCTTTGTAATTCATAAATATTTGTATTACAGAGTAGCACAAAGAATTGCTTTAGTTTGTTAGTTAAGTGTTTTGGTACATTTCTGGTCGAATTTATTGTGACTGCTTCTTGTTGTCTAAAGGTTTTAAATTTCAAAGAAATTAATGCAAAATTTTGTTAGTTGTTAAAATGAGTATAGTGTATTTCATTATAATAGGTACACCACAATATACATTAATTTTCTAAAGAAAGGTATTTCAGAACATGTAATAATAAATAAGACTGGGAAACATTTTTTGACAGAACATGATTACGAAAACAGCACGATGACGTTTGCGAGATCACCCGTGACCTCTCATCGGAGTTCTTCCACTTTCACTTAACTTTCCAATTGCGATACGGTGGGAAAGTTAAGTTGTTAAATATTAATCATTGAAAGTTCCTTTCTGAATAAGGGAATTTTAAATGAAAAATTACATTAACCAACTTAAGGCTGAATAATTAAAAATGTTTATTTTCTGAGTAATTATTTTTAAAATTTTTCTCTGAACTGATTTTTATTCCAGCTTATATTAATTTAAAGAAAATAACGACACATAGTGGCTGTTGTTTTTAATTACAAGTAGTTAGTAGCTGTATACTTTGCTGGGCGTCCTAGTAAAAATGGCATCATTACACCAGACAATACATTTTCAGTTTATTAAGGTTGCAGCAAACCAGCAAAAACAAACAACAATAACAACATCACAAAACCAAATGATTAAAGATATTTTTTTATTTTGTGTAGCATGAGCGAAGTAGAAAGAGAATTAAATGAAAAAAGTTAAACAGAAAAATACATTGTAATAAAAAAGGTTATCAACGGATATCTTTACTCATATAACGGGTGATTTTTTAAGAGCTTTCGGATTTGATTAGAAAAAAACACATAAAATATAGGGAAATTTATGAAATATTATTTGAGTAGATAAAACAATCTACGAGTATATAAATTCAATGTTTAAAGGTGATTTTATATAAATGCTGACCGCACCTACACTTCGAATGGTTCATGCGGTTAGTCCAATTTTAGCATACTCTCTCGTATATATGGGCCGGTTTCTTACAAATAAATTCTTTAATATTGGCTTCCAGTACGTCAACCGTTGCGGGCTTTTCCCTATAGGCATGAGCTTTAACATAGCTCTGCAAAAAGTTGTCTAAAGGCGTTAAATTGCACAATCTAGGTTGCCCATTGACCGGCCCCAAACGTAAAATAAACTATTCAACGAGATTTTCTCTAAATTGGGGCATTGCTTCGCATGATGTGTGGCATGTGCGACCGTCTTGTTTAAACCACATGTCCGTCTCTTACATTTTGGGTAAAAATTTGTAATTATCGCAAAGTAGCCATTCACAGCAACGTTCTTGCCTTCGTGGTTTTTGAAAAAGTACGCTGCAATGATGCCACCGGCCCATAATCCACATCGAACAGTGCATATTTCGGGATGCGTTGGCATTTCTTGCAATGCCTCTAGCTTCTCTTCTTTCCAAATACAGCAATTGTGCTTATCCAATTAAACAGATGTGAGCTTCCCCGCAGAACAACATTTTCCGGTAAAAAAGGGGATCTTCATCCAACTTTGCCAGCGCCCACTCAGCAGAAGTTAGTCGTTGTGGTAGGTCGTGTGGCTTCAGTTCTTGCACCACGTATATTTTGAAAGGTTTTACAATCAAATACTTTAGCAAAATTTTCCACGTACTGGAGTAACAGAGGTCCAACTGCTGCGAACGGCCCTGAATCGACAATTCACGATCATCAACAACAGTGGTGGATACAGCTGCGATATTTTCCTCTGTACGCACTCTTCGTATGCGTATTGGTGGTTTATTGCCCATTATTGTAAATTCGGAGCTAAATTTAGTCGCAAGATTTCGAAATCACGCCTCAGAAGGTTAACCCAAATAGACCATCAAATGGAAGATGTTTACGATGCATTTTCCTAATGCTGGTTTTACACACTATGTATTTGACAGTGTGCTTGTCAAATTTCCCACAGCAAAATTCGTACATTGTGTGTAAAAGCAAAAAAATTGCGTCTGTAAATGTCAGCCTGCTTTTACAGTATAAACATTTTTAATTGGAGCGTATTCTTTTTGCAATTGACAAAGCATCTGACATCAGCTGTTTTGCATGCCAATTGTGTATGACGCCAACAAGATAATGTTTGTGATTCGGCAAATTATTAAAAATTTATTAAAATATATATTTAAAAAAGTGTATTCTTCAATAAACAACTTTTTTAATTACTCTAATACAATTGTTCATAGTGTTGTGATATATTATATGTTATGTCAGATGAAACCATAAACTGAAATGTGAAAGCAAAACTGTTAAACCGTCTGTAAATGTACAATTTTGACAGACATGCGCAATTACAAATACATGAATTTTTAAATAATCTGCAATCACTGTGCATTTAGTTAAATTGCAGTAGTTAAATTGTTTGTGGTTAAGTTATAAACCAAGCAGAACCTGTTTTACAGTAACATGTTACACGAAAACAGCTCAGCTGCCGAAAACGGTGTTGCTAGAAATTCACCCTTTATAATATCAAATTCAACACCAGTGAACCAACGAGCAAACACTGTAGATATTTACTACGAAGTTAATATACAATTGCGTGTACAGGAATTAACAAAAAGAACAATGTAAAATATAAACACGCCGAAAATACCACCAGCAATGTGTATAATTCAGAGACCGCAATAGTTATAAAATTAATTTAAAAACTTACCAGCTTTATTTTTTGTTAAGAAAATAATAAATATTATCTAAGTTTAAATGCTTCCTTGGAAAATAATAGTTATTTCTTAAGTTCTATTTTTTGCTTGAGAAATAATTGTTTTATTTTAAGATTTATTTTTGTTTAGAAAAAAAAGAGTTGGTTTTGAAATTTTATTTTTTGCTTAGAAAATTTGTTGGCAAATTATACAAATAAGAGCTTAATCAGCTAATATAAGTTTGAGGGAGCAAAATTAGCAAATAACCAGAGTACTTTTATTGTAAAAAAACAGAAGTCAGAAAAAAACTACTATTTTCCAAGCAATAAACAGAAATTAAAAAAAATAAATATTATTTTCCTAACAAAAATAAAAAATAAAACTTAAGAAATTATCTACTAGTATTTTCCAAGCAAACAATAACTGTTATTTTCCGGTTAAAAATTAACTGTCTGGCCCGCGATATCGAACGATATTGTTATTTGTGAAATTGTATTTAAAACAAAAACAATTTCTAAAATTTCGTTCAACAGCGTGGGACAGGTCACAAAACTTGAAATATGTATACCGTTTATTTTTCGAGAAAAAATAATATTCAAAAAATTGTTTTAAAATAAATATTGTTTTAAAATTTGATGTACTTCTTCATCATGTGACATTTTTCTATCATTGGTCGCGTTCATAAGACGTAACTGTTGTGCAACCGTTGAGTGTTTACCTTAAAAACAAAGAGTTGAGTAGTTCAGCTCCACGCAATAGTTGAGTATTTGCTGCCATTTTTCTATCATAACTTTTTTTCGCTACATTTATTCAACATGTTGTGTTTAGCTCCACATTTCAAGAGAGTTATGCACGTTTATATTCTAATTCAACGCATTTGTTAAATTTTGCATTACAAATGCGATAATTTAACGCAATAAAAAGATAAAACTTTAATACTAATTTCATTAATAATACGTAAGTTTATTATGGTGCTTATTTATATTAACTAGTGTCGATCGACTCAGTTGACCGCATTCTAGAAATTTATATTAAACATTTACATAAATACATACGATAAATTACAAAAACAAAAAACATTCTAAATAAACAACTTAAAACTCTTTCTCATTTCTTTGCAAAAGCAAATTAGACAAACACACATGCACACTTTGTTAATTTTTCAAGTTGAAGCTAATACTCGTACATGCACGTGTAATGAGTGTGCATGGGTTAGTAGCAAATTTAAACGCTAATAGCTCCAAAAATATCGAATCGATTTAAATAAAATTACGATTGTGCACATTTATGTGAAAACCCGCTTAAAACATATACATATTTCTAAAATCGGTTCGGTATTACGGCAGTTAAAAAAAGATCTCAGAAAACGTGTTTGCTTATTAATAGTAAAAGATTACACGTTTAGTTCAATATAAGGTTGAAAGATTTTTTGAACACAGTGTGGCTAAGTATTGAACTGTAAATACAAACGGCGCTAGCTTATCATGTTCTTTGTTTTGTTGTGCAGACACAGAATATTTATTTTGTGGTGCAAATTTTAGAATAAAATTTATAAATTCTTTGTTCAAACTTTTACTTAGTCGAGCTAATTAATTTAACAAATTAAAATTGTGTTCTTTGACTTCCTTAATTCCTTTTCAATTGTTTTTATTCACAATCTACTCATTTTGCGGTATATTCACCAAGCCGTATCCAAGATGGAACTATTGGGCTCAACAGTTGACAAGAGTTTCATAAAAGTTGAACGCACCCTTTTTGCGGTTTAAATAAAAAGTATTTGCGGTCCCTGATATAATTTAACTTTTTTTTAGTTGTTAATTTTGGCATTTTGACTCACCCACATATACAAAGACGAGAGTCATGTTAATTAAAACCATTTTATGTACATGCCAGCACTGTCTCATCCTCTTAAAGCAAGCTGTACACACACTAATGCATCCACAAGAGCTTGAAAATGTTTTAGCTTTTATTTACATCTTTGCAACTGCAAATCAATCCTGCTTTACTGGCACCTTTATGAAGAAATAAGGATATTTTTAAGATTTTAGTTAATATCTTAATTACTATAAAGATCCAAGTCAAAGTTTTCGTGTACCAACTGGAATTGGAATGACATACAATATGCGATTTTATAAGAAGTTCTGTAGCTTGCTTTTGTTTTAGCAACACAGTAGACGTCCAGTAGGACGAACGCTCTTTATTATGAATATTCAATGGCAAGAACACTGATATATCTAATTACAGAGGCATCGCTAAAAACAATTCCACAACTACCTGAAAAAAATTCTTACTGATTATTTATATCATAAAAATTTTTCCCTTCTATTACCAAGTCAACATGGTTTTCGTAAGTCTCGTTCAACTACAACTAATGTTTTGGAACTCTCCATTTTTGTCAATGAAGATTTTTCATATAAAATGCAAACTAATGTGATTTTAGTAATACGTTCGATAAAGTTAACCACAATCTTCCATTTCATAAACCATCACTTATGGGCTTTAGTTACTCTACTTTAAAATGGTTAAACTCTTATCTATCACAAATAACTCCACAGATTATATTTGGAAATGTTATATCAAAAATCATTTAAGTACATTTTGGTGCCCCTCAAGGCATTCATTTGGGTCCAATTTTGTTCACGTTATTCATTAATGAATTTCCTACATTCTAAAGTATTGATGTACGCCGATGATGTTAAAATTTGTAACTCTTTTTAAAGATATTATTGCAGATACTGTATTTATTGCCGACATTCGGAGTTTTTATCAATGATGCAGATTTATTTTATTCGAGTGAAATATCTTGAAATGCAAGCACATGTAATTTTTCAGACACAATCCGATCGGGACTTCATTTATATTTATAGTGCCACCGTTTTTTCATTGTGTTTCCAATATTAGGTATAGTCGCACAAATGTTTTTTGCGTTCAATGTAATGTGTTCCTTGATTGCTTTGGAATCTATCAGGAACAATACTAATTATGAAAAATTTTTTAAATCTTTTTTATTTACGTTTTAAATAAAAACCAATTTTTGAATCTTTTCTGCAATTGAATAATTTGACATAACAAATTTTGTTTTAACCCATAGGCAACTATCTTGGCCAAGCAAAATGGTGGACTTAACGGCTCCCAGGAGGGCAATTTTTTTTCATAGCTACTACTAGGTCATAGATTGCGAAAATATAAGAAAAACGTCAATCACTTTATCCAAAAATGTTTGGTCGTCAAAGGGTTAAATAAATTTCGAAACATATTTGACCTTGACATATTCTTGGATCATATGCTCAACTTTCGTGATAACATCTCTAGTATGGTAAATAAAGCTTATGAGATACTTGGGTGCATGAAACGCTAGTCAAATGAATTTCTAAATCCTTATATTACAAAACTTTTAGGAAGTCCGCCGGGAAGGTTGTGTGTTTATAAATTTTGATAAAGTGAAAGAGAATGGATCTTATATTGATAAGTGTTTTATTTTATGTCGGCAATTATGTATGGAATACAATATCATATAAATGTCCGCAACTGTTAGCCTCACAAATGCGAGTCCTTTTGAGTACATTTTTCATTACATTCTCACACATTTCACGCAGTATTTCATTAATTTCATCACGAATATTTTGTTTGAGTTGCTCAAGCGTTTCTCGTTTGTTTGCATAAATCTTGCCTTTCACATATCCCCACAAAGAGAAGTCCGAAGCAGTCTAATCAGGCGACTTGTTGATACCACATGTTAATCAAGCCCAAAGCATGCACTTGTAACGTTAAACAATTTTCAATCGCCCCCCATTCACAGTTACCGTTACGCCATTTTCATTTTCAAAGAAGTAAGGTCCAATAATTCCTCCTGACCAAATTACACACCAGACCGCCACTTTTAATGGATGCAAAGGTGGTGATGAATAATTTGAGGGTTTTTCATTGCCCAGAACCGACTATTCTTTTTATTCACATCTCCATTCAAATAAAAATGTGCCTCGTCAATCATTATGATTTTTTTCATTAAAATCGAGGTTGTCATGGGCGAGCTTTAACATCCTATTAGCATATGTACGGCGGCGTAAATGATCTTGTGAAAGAAGCTCTTGGATCAACTGAATCTTAAATGGAAACAAATGCAAATCCTTGTGCAAAGTTGTTCTTTGAAGACCAAGCTCCTAAGCACGGAGTCGAATTGAGGTTGAAGAAATTGTTTTGAACATTTTCTTGAGCAGCAGTAATGTTTTCAGGCGATCTTGCAGTATTTTGTGGTCCATACTTGGGCCTATGACCTACATATCCACTTTCTTCGAAATCATTCACTACACGATAAATAGTGCGTTTTGTTGGCAAGTTGTTTCTCCCAAAAATTTCATGTAACTATCTCATGATTGATTTTGATAAAATGTTTTAACGAATAAAACACGGTGTTTTATCGAATATTTTTCCATAATAAATTTTCCACGAGGCTTCTTCACGACTGCCAAATGTGAACTTTCAAGACTAATGTTTACCGAAACAGATTTACTCTGATAAAATTGCCTAGTCCAAAATGTCGACGAATGATGCTGAGTGCTTTTTTTGTTCTGGGTCTGTTTCGTGGTGATGTTGATGTTGTTCCTACTTATTCAACTAATCTTCAACGTTCCTCTAAGACCTACCCGCAATTTAGAATTCTTGGCATTAAAGTACTACCGTTCTGTATATGCTAATATTGATTCTTTTCGTCGCGCATGTGTTAGCGACAATAAATGCTACCACAGTATGCTCTAATCTGAGAGTAATGACATATTGATGAGAAATTTTGCTTTATGTCTAAATTATTGCACAAATTATTTTTATATAATTCTAATTTTGTTATTCATATTTTTTTTTGTTCATTTATAAATTCATATTTATTTACATCTTGTACTAGTGCATTTACAATTTTCGGGATCTTATCTATATATACTACAATGAATAATTCTGATAACAAAAAAATTTATATGTTCATGATAACATTTCCTGGTCATGATAACATTTCCTGGTCATGATAACATTTCACCAAGAATGTTACTAACAAGGAAAAATGTTATTGCTGATATATTAAGTGTGGTTTTTAAAAGGATGGTTGAAGAAGGAAACTATCCTGGTGTTATTAAAATACATAAAATAATTGCGATACTTAAGGTTATTGGGTCTAACAAACTCCATAGTTTTCGACCAATATCTCTTTTATCAATTGTAGATTGAAAAAGCTTATGTATGAACAAATCTCAAGTTATCTAGATGTAAACCGTATTTTATTTAAAATAGACAATTCGGAATTAAAAAAGGGTCTGGAACTGAGGAAGCCGTAGTAACCGTTGTGGACTATGTGTGTGTGGCTGGAGTTTTCTTCGATTACTCGAAAGCTTTTGATTTGGTTAACCATGAAATTTTAATTAAAAAACTTTGCATTATAGGAGTCTCGGGCAAAACTCTAAATATTTTTTCCAGTTATTTATCAAACAGGAAACAGTTTGTTCAAGTCGGTGAGTCGAAAAGTAGAATGTTACCAGTAACATGTGGAGTCCCACAAGGAAGTGTTCTTGGTCCTTTACTTTTTAAAATTTTTGTTAATAATTTGAAAAATATTTGTTTCTATGGCAAGTTATTTATGTATGCAGATGACATATGCCTTTTTTACCCTTATAAATAACCATTAGCTTTGAAAACACACTTTGAATATGATGCGGCTATACTAACAGAATTTTCTCAATGCAACAAACTTTGTATTAACCCATCCAAGACTAAATTTGTAAAATTTAAACCATACAATCTAAGAAATGATGAAAAAAACAGTAGTGTATGTAGTAGATGGGATTGCTATAACCGAATCTAAAATGGTAAAATACTTAGGCGTTGTACTCAGTAAAAATTTATTATGGGATGAACATATACTTTCTATGAAGTCAAAGATTTCACCAGGGATTGACATATTATATAAATTTATGAATAAACTTAGCAGCAAAACAAAATTACTTATTTATCAGTCTCTAGTACCTCCCCATTTTACTTATCTTCCCGCAGTATATGGTTGTAAGGTTAATAGTTATTTGAAGTCTCTTCAATCTGCTCAGAACAAAGCTTTAAAACTTGTTTTTCATTTACCTTTAAGGTATTCTACAGTGGATTTGTTTCAAAGATATGCAACAAATATATTGCCTATAAGAAGATTATACAAAAAAAAGGTTTTAATTTACGGTTTTAAGACAATTCAAAAAAATTAACAGCGATCTGTACAATGTGCTCACAATTTGGCGCGTACGCAAGAAATACGAGACAAGCTCATAAATTAAGTTTTCCAAAATGCCGTCTCGATTTAACTAAACAAAGAATTCCATTTGCTAGTCCTTTGCTAGTGTGTATAATCAATTGTCTGTTTTTACTTTATCTTTAGAATCTTTTTTTTACTTTTATTATTTTTAAATTAATGTTAATTCTTAATGTAACAAACAAGTTGCCTTTCGCCCCTATAAAGCCTGTAAGGCGCTGGGGCATCAATTTATAAATGTGTAACTTATCTATGAATAAAGGAAATATACATAAAAAAAGTAGGAAAAAACCTTTATATGAAAAGAGATAACTTTAAATAGTTAGGTATATAATGAAATTATCGATAGGTATTACATATATACTCGCCATTTTCTATTTAATAATTTCTGTTTCGGAGCTTTAATTAGGCCAATTGTATGCATTCTCTTGTCAGTTGATAAGGAGAATTTTGAATGGATTCCAGGTATTTATTGTTAAGCTTTCTTATGAAGTCTATAATTAGTTCATATCCAGTTTCGTTGTGGAGAAGTTGAGTTGAATATCTCCAATTTTTGTTTCACATGATTTTAAGACATTTATTTCGAATGATTTGTAGTTTCTTCAAATGTGTTTTTGCAGCATTGTAACAAATGGGACTTGCAAAAGTCAAAGGGAATATAATAGCATGAGCTTTAATAGTTTTTATTTTTATTTTCCATTTATAAAAGTATTTGTTACAGGCACAAAATTCTTTTTCCATTTTCTTTAACAATGCTTTAGTAAGTTTACTAGAGGTTATGAGAGCCGTATCTTCAGCATAGTAAGCAACTTCTATGTATGATGGGGGAGAGAAATCAGATGTGTAATTTGAATACAATAATGGTGTTAATATTGAAGCTTGTAGTAGACCTGCAGTAATGTGTTTTCATATTTAGTCAGTAAGGATGTAAAAATCTATTGACCTAATAAATAAATAAATAATTTAAAAAAATAAGAAAGGAAAAAAACCTTTACAAAATTAAATTACGGAAGCACTTGATTTGAACAATAATTTGTTGTTCCAATTCATATAATTTTTGTGTCACTTTCCTTGTTTTATATGAGAAATATCTCAATGCGATGCTCATATTATAGCCAGGATTTTTTTGATTTTGCAAAAATAGATTTAATTTTATCCAATCGTAGTTATGAAATTATACAGCGTTCCATCATCTATTTACTGACATCTTCTAGTTATGTATTTTGCTTTGTTATAAAAGTTTTCGAAAACAATTCTGCAAAAGCTTGTTTTTTCGGTATTATTTTTTTTTTGGTTAACTGTCCTTAAACTGGATGCTGAGATCAAGGTTTTGTCTTTTGCAGTAGAATTTTTTATTCTTAGTCGAAATCATCATTTTATAAGAAACCGCACATTACTTTAGATGAGGAAGGGTGGTTATCAGGATTTCACTCTGACCAAAGGACTTTCAATTTTTATACTGATGGTTTCAAAATGGAAGAGGGAGTTGGAACTGCAGTATACTACATTTGATAGATTATGTACCAATAGAAGATAATTGGGTTCGTGGACACCAAAGCGTAGAGGTTAACGAGGACGCGGACGAATTAGCGAAACGGGGAGATAAATTACCGTACAACAATATGATATACATTTCAATTCCAATTCACAATATTAAGAGAGATGAAGACTTTACTATACAGAGAAAATCTGTGGCGGTTTGGGAAAACGCCGAAAAGTGCAAAGTGTCCAAAATTATGTGGAGTTCCTATGATCCAAAATCAAATAAACTTCTTCTATCGCTATCAGGAAATGACTGTAGGATTCTCGTAGGTTTTATAACGGGTCACTGTTGGACGTCAGTATACGCCAAAAGGGCAGGGCAACTGGATAGTGGTAATTGTAGATTCTGAGGGATACCAGGGCAAAAAGAGACGGTGGAGCACATACTCTGCTGCTATCCGGCACTTATACACTCCAAAGCGAACTGTCTGGGTGATCATTACTACCAAGATCTAGGGGAATTCTCTGGAATCGGGTTAATGAGACTTTTAGAATTCGCCACCACAGTGTGGAGTACTCTTGGTATCATCACATCGAACTAACTTTTTTATTTACGGGTTATCGTATATCATAGTAACGCTAAGGACCAACTCGGTCTATGAAGGGTCTTTACGACCGGCCATCTTAACCTAACCTAACCTAGAGTAAGTGTGAGTAATGTATATGCAATTGCTGCATATGTGTAGTCGTGTTTTTTAAATATATAAATATTAATCTATTTTACTGACCAATACACTTCGCTACCCTCTCTGTCTGTCATAGAGTTTTTTTAAGTGTTAAATTAAGTTAAGAAGTTAAGCACTACTTTTTAATGCAAAATATGTATACAACGCGGTAGCGCACAGTGATTCCAATTAGAAAAAAGGGAAATAAATCTGTATCTTTGATATTTGCATTCCGAATACAAAACGGTGTAGTAAAGAATCATAGCAGAGCACCTAAGCTTTATGAAACATACGAAACCTGTTGAGACATAAGATGGGCGACAGGGTGTCAAAATTGACTACCTCGGGCCTGCAAAACTTTGTTGACTTGATAGCTTTTACAAATATTATTTGATTTTAATAAACAACAAAAAGAAACAACAATATTTTCGAAGATATTTTGCCTTTAATTTTTGAATTTTGGTTTTTTGCCTTGACTTTGCACACAACTTCGTAATTATCTCCGTTAATAGCATAGATAAAATTAATAAGAAAATATTGTATAATTTTAACCTCAGGTTACGATAATATACACGAAAAATTTTAATTCATCTCAATTCAAGTAGCCGTGAAAAAAAATCAAAATCAAGTTTTTGAAATGAGGGTGAAAAATTACAAAATTTTGACTGAAGTAGAGATCGATTGTTCAAAGTTTTTCTCAAAAGTTTTTTAAGCCCAACATTTTTCTTTTTCATTATTTCAAAACATTAAACTTCAAAATAGACCGCAGCAGAAATTTTATGTTGATTAAAGTATGCACGCTAAACCCAGCATTGGACGAATATTGAGAATTTTTTAACGAGATTCTAAATTAATCGCTTAAGAAAAACAAATAACGCCCATCGATTTTTTTAATTCTTTTTATTGATTATATTAGATATATTTAATAATATTAATCTGATTTTTCACTATTACACGCGCGCTCAAACATGTGGCCAGGAGAGCAGATTTACTAAAAATAGTAAAATTTTCAGAACCATTTTATTTACCTGCATGAAAATTATATTAACTTTCAAATTTTTATTTCTGATTTATATATTTTTTATTAAAAAACATATTAGTCCTTTTATGTTTAAAAAATTTCAGTGATATATTCAATGAAAATTGTTTTATGAATTTTCAAATCCAAAAAAATATGTGAAGAAAACATGATTGGTTGTTTTTAGGTGTTTTAATCAAACGTCTTATTTATTTTTGAAAATGATCCAAATTCACATAAAATATCTACCTATCCATTGGTATATAATATATATGTATATATATTTGTGATTCAAAGTGCTGAATAAAACAGTCACAAAACAGGCATCTCGTGTGAAATTTAGCAAAAGTATTAATTTCAAGTGTTTTTACAACACAGATACCTATAATCTTACGTGTTTTTTATTTTAATATTTTTTACATAGTATATGTTCTCTAAATACGAATATTTGTTAAAATATATCTGTAAATTAGTATGAGACAACAACCATATTGCTGCTCGAATGTTAAAAGCGGAAAAACTTATTGACACAATAGCATCGTGCAGCTTAATTTTTCAACGTGGAGAGTTTTTAAAACTTGAAAGTTTTTTTAAAGGTTACGAAGAAATGGATTAAGGTTTTAGATTGGTTGAAATAGGAGTTTATAAAAAAAGGAAGACTGGATGATAAAAGATATAGTATATTAATTGGTGATAAAAAGAAAGGTCGCCCTCTAAGTCGTTATGATGATGTAAATTTAAAATAAAAAATAAAAAAAACAAGATCACACATGCTGGCAGCATAATAAAAGATTTATTTATGTAAATACTGAAGAGCACGTAGCCAAAAGAAGCTGAAAAAGAGTTGTAGATGTCGTAATTTTTTCTAATTGCAACCACTGTGTAGCGTTACCGTTACCGATAATATTATAAGTTTGGGTTGCAAAAATTGTTTTTTTTGACACATGCATCACTCGCTACGTTAACTACTTGTTTTTTTTCAAAATCGAATGTTTTGCATATTCAGAAATATTAAATCCACAAATCTCTTAACTTTTTTGCCTTCAGTAAGGGCCTAACAATATAATTCATTTTTCAAATAAAGTCTTTAGTTCATTTTTGTTTTGTAATAAATACTTTCTTTCCAATTCATTCATTTGTTTTCGTTGTAAATTTAAGTAAATTAAAGTTAATCTTATATTCCAGCGTCTTTATTCATCTACAATATCCAGCTTATATAATATTTTTGTAAGTTAGAATGTTATTATTTCTACTATGGCTTATACTTCATCCTTGTTTTTAAATAAATTAGCAAACGTATTACTATTATTTTAGTTGCTTTGGTATCCTTAATCGAATTACTGTAATGGCACTTTTTCTTATTGGTTTGTATAACGTTTTAAAATTTACTCAGCTACTTGATTCTTAATTTTTACAGTTATTTCCTATATCCGTGATAACCACATGGGTAATCTATATTATTAATAGGCAAACATATTTTTTGAGATCCCTTTTACAGCCGTAATTCTGAACCGATTTCGGAAGGATTTCTATGTTCTTAATGGAAATTTAATTTTATTTAAATCGGTTTAGTATTTTGGGAGCTATAAGCGTTTGAAGTTGCTAACAGTACATGAGATAAGTAAGAGAGTTTTAAGTTGTTTATTTAGAATGTTTTTTATTCTTGTACTTTATCGTATAGATTTATGTAAATGCTTATGGCCTTATTCGCAAACGATTAATAAAGTTAATGTGTGGATTAAAGCCGGGTTTTGCTTATAAAAATCCAACATTAAACCTTTAAACTTTTTTAAAACTTTATTAATCGTTTGTCAGTAAGGATATTAATATTTAAATACGATTCGCCGTCGGTAGCTGGATACACTAATAATTATTAAAACATCAACTTAGTTAATTTAATTGGTTCTTAAGTTATTATTGTAAAGAATATTTAAAATATTGTAAAAAAAATTTTCAAATTTTTTTACGTTTATTAATTATTTTCAATACAATTTTCGGTAACCTGTGTTTTTGACAAATTCGATTTTTTATCTTTTATCTTTTCAGTCGTCCTTTCTTTTATTTAAATTTAATTTTGTTTGTATAAATCACCGTAATTTGAAGTGGAAAAAAATTACCAATATGGTTAGTGTTGCTACAGCAAGCTGCTTGCCGCTTTCCATGTGCAAAAAACTCGTACACGAAATTAAGTTTGTATTAAACAAGCTTTTGACACAAGTACCCATGTTGTTATTTTAGGCATGCATGACATGTATTTAACAAGCCTTTATGAAATAATCTATTAGTACACAAGTTTTAAATGTGTGCCAAATGGCAGCAAATAATGTTGTTAAAAATTATATAAAATATACAGAGAAGAAATTTAACAGCCTGTTTTGAAAATAAAATAAAAATGTTCTTTATGGAATTTATACTGAAATATAGCAAAAAATATCAGCTGCTTTAATGGATTTACCATGTTTATTGCATCATACTCCTCAGGAGCGCCATTGAGTATATTTAAATGAGATGGGGATAAAGATTTGATGCACGCATCCGTTTGTATTTTATTATAACACAGAATCTTTCCAGCTTCGCGTTTTGAATGGAAGGTTTTATTAAATTTATGAAAAAGTGTTTTGTAGTCATCTTGAATACATTTTATCTCAAGTCTAATAATTTGCAATAACCGCCTTCGGTTTGCAATTTTGTAGTGCTTGAATGAATATTAAGTCTTCCCATAAAAAGAGGTTTAATTTTGATATCTACTGAACGAGTATTTTTAAATAAATTAGCAGTTGCTTATATCAATAAAATTTTTTTTAAATTAATAATAGAAAACAATATCAGCCAAATGGCCGTCACGGCTACTGTTGCAAGACCATATTATTTATTTATTTAATTGTTACATTCTATGGAGATTTACAGTAGTAGAGTTCTATTGTTCTGCAAACTAAATTACGCATCAAAGTAAATCATCTCAATAATTTATTTCATTATAAAATTTTTAAGAAGGGTTTTTTAACAAAAGCTTTATCGAATGTTTCTTAAAGTAAAGCACTTCAACGAAAAATCATTTCAACAGGCAACGACTTCTAGACGTATAGAATTTCTTTAACTTATTTGATTAATTTAAATTAGCTTCCGCTACTTAAAAGCGAGAAATATTTTTCACCTTCAATTAAGAGCAAACCCTTAAACATTTCTTTATTAAATCTGGTAGAAGTCATAGAATACAAGTAAATGAAGCAGATGAAACGAATGGATTATCACGTGCTGAAACTTAATTCATTATTATATTTCCACTTTTTCTATCATTAATACACATTTATCTGTTTTTAACATGGAAAACCAAAGCAAAACAAATTTAACTGAAATTATAGAAGAACAGTGAAAAGGAAACACATTTTGATAGACACCTGCCTCCACATCAGCTAGCAATTTAGCAATGTATTATTAAGAAAAGTTGTAGGATCTGTTTTAGATGTTTCTACTTTAGCTGTTTGTTGATAATAAAACCGGAAAAAATAGTGCAAATATAAAATTAATGAATTAGTTATTTCCTTTTCATTTTTTTGGCATTTTCGTCCCCCGCATTATTTTATTGGAAGAAAACAGCACCAAAGCCACAAACAAAAATTTGCATGAAACATTATAAACAGAAGAACAAAACCAAAACTTGTTAAAAAATAAAAACAAGTAAGAATCAAGCGTTGAATAAAACCGACTATCAGATACCTTACAAATTATACAACTCTTCAGAGGATGACAACTATTAATTATTACAATAGATCAACTCCAACGACGTTCACTTTAGTGGAAAATTATCAACCAGAAAATCTGTAACAAGTCATAGGTCACTAAATAGGTCGTGACCAACAAGGAGCGTAGCGGAGTATTGCACGCCACAACCTTGTTACCTTGACAGTCACTGTGGCCTAAGTATACATTAAAACCTTTTTTCCATGACCAATTATGGGAGTAAGTTAAGCCAACCCATGCGTGCATATACATGTACAAAAGAAAGAGCAATAGCCTAGAAACTAACCTGTCAACTGCATTAAACTCAATTTATCAAAAATGAAGATGACGGCAAATAGGTTTTATGTATTCAGCTAAAATCTGTGGTCACAAATATTTGCCGAAAAAAGCGTAACTTGGAGTACTAAGTACATTATCCTTTTTTAGCTTTAAACAAATATTGCATAATATTAAAATTAAAATGCAGTGTATTTACTTAAGATTTTTTTTCGTAAATACGAGTATACCATGAATGATTGCATACGATTTTTACCGGAATAGTGGTTACACTTATTTCGTCAAATATTTCTAAAGAATGGTGTTGATTTTTTTTGTTAATATTTTTTTTAACTTAATTATGCATTGTACAACAAATTGAATAGTGGAATGCCATCAATATTTATTTCTAGTTCTATTTTTGGATACTTTTCTAAAATATTTTCCACTCTCTTAAGTTGATTTTCAATGCCTAAATAGTGGAAAATGCCTGGTGAAGCACTTCTTACTTCAATTTTCTCTAAAGATGGCATATATCAGCGATTTGAAATCAAATTTAAAAAGCATTATCATAATACAAGTACGCGAATTTTTGTCTTATTACACACAAATTATATCAATATGCAAGTGGTTCCCTTGTACTACATCAATAAACTGGTATTTTTATATAAAAACTGTATCTTCGTTTGCACTAGTGCATTTTGCTCTAGTATTGTACTAGTAGCTTTTAGATCAATAACGCTTAATCTCCTGAAGGGTATTTCTTTTTAGTTCAAGTTTAGTAAATGTTAGAGATAAAAAATAAAAATGACTTACGAAAGGTCATTTTATTGCGAATACGTAATATTTTTATCTTGACACACTATAGAACTTATAATTCCTCATACGCCAAGGGTGACGTTGTATTGAAACACAATTAATTGCATAGCTTAGGGTGCCGAGATATTTAAAGTTTATATAATATCTAATAAACATTTTAATGCTATAAACAATAATTTAATTCAGAAAATCAGTCGAATGGCTTATCGTTTAAAAAAAGACGATATTTGTTTATGTGCTTGTGAACAGACAAATTTGTTGTATCGTCATTTTGTTGCATTTTAAATGTCAATTCCATGTAATTCATTGTGAGTAAATAATTTATATAGAACAACAAATTCCTTTTTATCAAATAAAAAAACATGAAATTAAACCAGATATGGGAATTCTAACTTAACGCGAAATATTTAATAACTTTTTCGCGCCAAACGTTAATACGAGCTTGTGAATTGTATGTTTATTACCAGTGTTGCCAGGAGCTGGAGAAAAAAATTTATGTAAGTTAACACCTCACACCTTTTCAACCTACTTTTCATCATTATGTTCCACTGTACATTCACCTGTACGTTATTCCGACTCAGCAATATCCCAGACGGCGTGTGTTGCAATACGACACCACACTTAACTTGTGCAATCGTGAGAAATCTACTGACAAACCATTCCCATTAATTTAAGCTAGTATAAGCATTTTATAAAATATTTTATAAGTTTCTTTTTCCTAAATAAACGGGCGGTTTGGCATTCCAATTCTAGTGCTGAACGCGAACAGTTTAAATCAAAACGATCTCTTTTATTTCAAGTAAGTTAGTGAGGTTGGGCCCCATGGGCGGCCCACCATGTAATTTTTTTAGAAGTATGGTACCGACCATACTTAACTGGCGCCCGAGCAGGGACCGGCCGCGAACAAGGATGTGCCGGATCCTTAAAGTGCTTGGTTCGTGACGAGTGAAAAAAATATTGAAGAAAATATAAAGTAAAATTTTGAAAATTTAAAAGTGTTTAACGAAAGTGAAAAATATTGAATAAGATAGGGAAGAAAAGCCCCTAGGAGTGCTAAGTGTGCCGGGAACCTAGTGAAAAAGAAAGTGACCAATATGGGTCCTCAAGGAGGTCCCAGCGTACTGCGATCCTGAACTCCAGGCCCTCCAGTACGTAAAAAATTATTTTATGTCACAAATATTAATGAATAAATAAGTTTACTGTGAAAAACGTGCAAGTTTTCCTTCGAAGTACTCAGGGACTGAAGGGACTCATGGGAAGCCGTATATCCTTACAAGTTGTAGTAACATAAGAACCTACACAACTCAGTATGGATACGCCTAACAATATCCTCGCAAGTTGTAATCAACATTGGAACCTACACTACTTAGTGGGATAGAGTGAACCCTTCTCGCCCAATAACGAGTGACAAATGGTAGGAAAAACTCACGGGGTGAGACAAATCGTGCCTTAGTACGACAGCTTTCGCTGCTCGAAAACGGACAACACGATCCTCCATCGAGTGAACTATAAAATAACCTATACATAAGAAAATAAGAAGGAGCACAAGTACCCGGATAAAGGCACTTAGGGGTTTGATCGAAAACAGGAATGGTGTTTGCAATACATTCAATATTAAAATAAAAATTTGATTAATATTCAATATTAAGATTGAAATATGAAAATTAAAATTCAATGAAAAAAGAGAAGAATAAAAGAAATATATTGAAAGAGAAAAAAATTAAAAAGGAAATAAAAAAAAGTTTAAATAAAAAAAAAAAAAGTCACGAACCAAGACCGTAAATTAATTTCAAAAATTCAAAGTAATTTTAAATCTTTTTACCGTTCTAGAAACAAAATCCAAAACAAATAAAAATCACAAAATCACACGTACATCGCGACGGAATAGTACGTAAAATTAAAGAATAAAAAAACTAGCTAACTAACTAAATTTAATATAGCCTAGAATTGGAATGGAATTTCAAGGGTAAGTGCAAGGATTATTTTTCTTTCCATTTTTTCCCCCTGCTTGTTGAATTTGTGTGGTCCCTTGGGTTTTCTCAAAAACTATCAAAATTGTCTCGAAGCTTGGTTTGGTTTTAATTTGCAACTCTAGCCTATTGTTACTGGAAATTTTCTTTTTACAATGGAGGAGCTTAAGACATCAGTAATGGAGATGACCGGAGCACTCAATGCTGCCATGATTCAGATCAAGGCATTGAAGGCCAAAAACACTTCCAGAAGCATACGCTATGTGTATGGAAATACAAAACATCAATCTGAGGAATACATCATTGCATCCGTACGCTTGGAATCAGATAAGCGTTCCAACTAATATTTTGTCTGAAAGGGAGGTAAAACCAGAACTACCTCCTAGGCCATTTATTCCAAATGGGATTAACTACAATAACGGACGATGGAAACACCCCCAGGAACATTAAAGGATTTAAAGAGTTTTCTCGGCATGACTTCTTATTATAGGAAGTTTATAAGAGATTATGCGAAGATTGCTAAGCCGTTGACAAATCTTACCAGAGATGAAAACGCACAGATTAGGGCAAATGTGTCTAGGAAGATTTCCATAACCTTGACGGAAGAGGCATTGCATTCTTTTAACGAGATTAAAAGCCTGTTAATGTCATCCGAAGTCTTAGCATTTCCTGACTTCAATCAACCATTCAACTTGACAACCGATGCATCTAACTACGCTATCGGCGCAGTACTGTCCCAGGACTGTTCGTGAGCAGATAAACCAATTGCGTATATCTCACGTTCTCTCAATAAAACGGAGGAAAATTACGCTACGAATGAAAAAGAAATGCTGGCCATCGTATGGGCCCTGGAAAATTTGCGTGCTTATCTGTATGGGGCGAAAAGGATTAGAATCTTCACTGATCACCAACCGTTGACTTATGCATTGGGGAACCAAAATCATAACGCCAAGCTAAAAAGATGGAAGGCCCGGTTGGAGGACTATAATTTCGAACTCATATACAAACCCGGTAGGTCAAATGTAGTAGCCGATGCCCTCTCGCGATTGGGGTCTAATTTGAACGAAATAAGCACACTAAGTGATGAAGATACAATCACAGCTTCGGAAATTGGCTCTGAAACCATAACGGCCGATGAAGCTTTGGAGAGAGAAATGGTTGTATCCGACGCTACGATGCATAGCGCCGAACAGGACAGTAGCGATTTGATTCCTCACGTGGAAGTCCCCTTGAACGTCTTTCGGAACCAGATTGTAATAAGAGAGGGAAGAGAGTTGCGTAGTAGTTTACAGCCGCATCCTGGATTTAACAGACACCACGCGGACATCGACCAGATAACTTCCCAGTCTCTTACGGAAACGCTGAAGACGTGTTTAAATCCCGCCGTCATCAACGGTATCAAAATTCCCGAATGTTTCATTCAATTATTGAATAGCGTTTATTTGGATCACTTTGCTTCATATAAAATAAGAATCACTCAACGATTGGTAGAAGACGTCACCAACCCTGAGAGGATTTGTAGAATAATCGAGGCCGAGCATAAGCGAGCACATCGTAACCCTAAGGAGAACAGCCAGCAGATTTTAGAAAAGTTTTATTTTCCTCGCATGAGGAGCCTAGTACGACAATATACTGGAAGCTGCGAAATTTGTAAACTGAATAAATACGACAGACATCCGAGTAGACCAAAACTTCAGCCGACACCTATTCCTAACTACCCATGTGAAATCTTGCATATTGACATATTTGAAATGCAAGGGTTAAAATATATTAGTTGCATTGACAAATTCTCCAAATTTGCGAAACTTTTTCATATAAAAAACCGCTCTGCTATACACTTGAGGCATAAGCTGGCCAAGGTTCTGCACTACTTTACTGTACCCCGTATGATCGTATCGGATAACGAAAGAGGATTTCTATCCCCCACTATATTGAATTTTATACGATCACTGGGGATTGAAATATACTTTACCCCGGTGCAGAGAAGCGAAGTGAACGGCCAAGTGGAAAGGTTTCATTCCACTTTAATCGAGATATATAGATGCTTATCTGGGGAATTGGGGAACAGAAATCCAAAGGACTTGGTTAACATTGCGGTTGACCGATACAACAATACTATCCATTCGGTAACTAGGAGGAAGCCCTCCGATATATTCTTTAATAGGTGCGGACGATTTAACTATAGAAAATTAGTGGATTTCCGTGACCAGATTAATGAAGACATTCGTGGCCTCATCGAATATAACCAAAGAACAGCCAATGATCGCCTGAACAAAACAAGGTCCGATCCAATCGACTTTGCTGAGAGTCAGGACATATTGGTAAGAGATAAGCAAATAAGACCCAAACATAAGCCACTTTATAAAAAACACAAGGTTTTGGAGAATAACAAGGTAACCCTGCGAACAACGGCAGGAAGAAAGTACCACAAAACACACGTAAGGGGGACGTAACAAACCTTGCAGTTGCCCCTGAGAAAATAATTATTACTAGCATATAAGAATTATAATTGGAACACAATTTATTAATACAAATTAGATCTATTATTTTATATTATGGGTGTACTTAGGACAATTTATTTTAATAGGGAATATACTTACATGATTCACGTAATTAATTTATAATTTGAAGATTGTAATTTTAACTGTTATAAGGTATCTTATAGGAAAATATTCTGTACTTTATTGTAATATGACCAATCCAAATTGGGAACATATTGTGAGATGTGCTTACACTAACCTCTATATTTTAAGTCTTTTATTATTTTTCGCATATGTTGGTGCCTTCCAAATTTTTGAGTACCAATCCCCCCTAGTGACTATCAAAGATGGTGAGGGATGGATTATCAACGGGTACTTAAGCGTTGTACATGTGATCAACCTTGAGGAATTCGAGAGGATGCTTCAAACAACTGCTGACGTATTTACTGCTTTGGCAAAGGAGGAAAAGGACAAAAAGTTCTTCGAATACCAACTTCAGAAGACGCACAACCGAATTGCAACAATAAGAGGTATTTCAAGAAAAAAAAGATCCATAAACTGGATTGGCTCAGCTTGGAAATGGATCGCTGGGAATCCAGATGCAACCGATTGGGATAAAGTGCTGGAAAGCCAACAAAGGCTCATTGGGAACAATGAACAACAATACATCATAAACGATAACCTGTTTGGGACAACGAGCGAATTGGTAGGAAAAATGAATGACCTAGTAGCCAGATTTAATAATAAAATCGTCGTGTCGGAAACAAATGATATGTTACATGATGCGCTAAATCAGGTATTGGTGATCAAAGAGAACATTGAGGAAATTGTAAGAGCTTGCCAGCTAGCTAAAGGTGGCATCGTGAATACAAACCTACTAGATGTAGAGGAGATTCATCAAATAATATCAGAAGTCGAATCGCTCCCGTACAACAATGAAATTGAGGCTATCGAATATGGGAAGCCCAGCATTTTTTCGAACGGAACGTCATTACTATACGTGCTGTCGATTCCAAAAGTAAACCCCAGTAAATACAATAAAATTCTACTTAGGGCAGCTATACGCCAAAATCGTCAATTTGATTTGAAATACAATACTGTTCTCATAAACCACGCGAACATATATGGGATCAGGAACCATTGTTCCTCTCTTAACAACATCACAATTTGTGCGTTGGACCAACTGGAAGAACTATCGGACGAAGATTGCTTATCAAAAATTTTGAGAGGAACCAACGCAAACTGTACCTTTCTGTCAAACGGGGAGACCATAATAGAGCAAATCGAAGATGATATCCTGTATGTTTCAAATTTTAAAGGAAATGTGTCCTCAAAAGAGAATGCCGTCGGCTTGGATGGAACGTATTTAATACGACTCTTTAATGAAACCATTACGATCGGAGGAAGGACCGTTGTAAATGGAAGAATCACGAATATGCAAGCTCTCCCTCCATTATTAACAAATGTATACGAAAAAACACGCAAAGTTGATGTTAACTTTTTACATGAACTTCATGGAAAAAACATTCAGCATATTCAGAACTTAAGGAATCACGTAAATCTGTCCCTTTGGTCAAACGTTACAGGTTTCTGTTGTATTGTAGCGATGTCAATCATCCTTACCCTACTATGGAGGAAAATATTCGGTCGCATTACCATGCCAGCCCTCAAGCCCCAGGAAACCTGACACCAGATATAAATTGATCAGCGAGACGCTGATTTTTAAGGAGGGGGGAGTTAACACCTCACACCTTTTCAACCTACTTTTCATCATTATGTTCCACTGTACATTCACCTGTACGTTATTCCGACTCAGCAATATCCCAGACGGCGTGTGTTGCAATACGACACCACACTTAACTTGTGCAATCGTGAGAAATCTACTGACAAACCATTCCCATTAATTTAAGCTAGTATAAGCATTTTATAAAATATTTTATAAATTTCTTTTTCCTAAATAAACGGGCGGTTTGGCATTCCAATTCTAGTGCTGAACGCGAACAGTTTAAATCAAAACGATCTCTTTTATTTCAAGTAAGTTAGTGAGGTTGGGCCCCATGGGCGGCCCACCATGTAATTTTTTTAGAAGTATGGTACCGACCATACTTAACTTGTATGTATCTGTGTTTTTATGTTTCTTTGTTTGTTTGTTTGTGTGTTCCTTATAGGACGCCAAACGGTGCGACAGATCAGGAATTTAAATTGGCAATTTTTTTTTTTAAATTTTGTGGGATAGGGTAACCCCCATACAACGCAATTTTTAATTTCTCTCTATCTGTATTACTAAAATAGTGAGACCCTCGAAATTTACTGTGAGCGGTTCCTAAAAGAAAGTAAAACATCCAGAAAAATCTTGAAGTTATCGGAGGGGGAAACGAGTACCACCCATAGGAGGTAAATATTAATTTTCTCATATCTGCATATCTAACAGTGTAAAGCTTTCTAAATTCAACGTGTGTTGTTCTTCGAATAACCTGCGATTTCCAGCAAAATATTTGTGATATAGGAGGGGAGGCCTTCTAAATTCGATATGTGTTATTTTTAGAATAACGTGCGATTTCCAGCAAAATCTTGGTGGTAAAAAACGGGGGAAATGAGTAGCTCCCATGAAATGCAACAATAAACTTTCTTATATCTGTACTGCAGGATTTATAGATTCAAATTGTGTTATTCCTAGATTTACGTGTAATCTCCATCAAAATATTAGCGGTATTGGAGAAGGAAACGGGACCCCCAATGGAAAGTAATTATTAATTTTCATATCTGTACAAATATAAGAATAACGGTTTCTGAATTCGGGGAGTTTAGATCTTAGAAAAACTTGCAACTTCAAGCAAAATATTAGCGGAATAGGAGGGGGCAACGGGTACCACCCATAGGAGGATATTTTCAACTTTCTTATGTCTGTATAACTACAAGAGTGTTGCTTCCTAAATTTGGTGAGTTTTAAACTTTGAATAACGTGCAATTTCCACAAAAATACTGGCTTTAAAGGATTGGGAAATGGGTACCTAATTAGCACAAATACAATAGTCAAGCTGGCGAAATTGTATATGAGTTACTCTTAGAACAAACTGCAATATCTAGCAAAATATTAAGAGTATCAGCGGATGAGACGGGATCCACCATATTTATACAACTATAAGAATAAGGCTTTCTAAATTTGATGTGTGTTGCTCTTACAATAACGTGAAAATATTTGTTGCATAGGAGGGGGAAACGGGTAGCCCCTTTTTAACCCTTAAATGCATATTGTTGCCAATAGTCTACATACCTATTTCACTTAATTTAATTTATAAGCCTGAATGTGTGCATTTCTAAAAAGTCGTTGCTAAGCACACACACTAATAAGAAAATGAAAACAAAATTTTGCATAACGTTTTGTTGCTTAGTTTTATAGTATTTCTTACATTCTTCTGTGGTTTTGATAGTGATCAGTGTGTCTCTTGAAGTAAGCATATATATATTTTATTTTCCTATAAACAATTGAATTATAATTAATATTATTTTCATATCTTATCCACTGCAACAGTTAAGCTCTCGAAATTTTATGAAGATTTCTCTTAGAACAAATTAAAATCTCTAGTTAAATTTTTTGGGTATCTTAAGTCTTCATTTCCTTGGCGATATGTTCACGTATTGAAATTAAGTACAAATACATGTACAAGTACATGTCCAATTGCAAAATTATGCATAAGCTTCTAAATTTTCCTAGCAAGATGGAAAGATGAGCCGATCGAACAACTAATGTCACAACATTTCCACCCGACTTTTGCCGAATCAGAAAATATGTTGACGACTAAACCCACTGTGTGTACCCAGATATCAAACATAATTTTAGAAACACACAGTGGTTATCTGAACGTTTTTTAGTAGTGTCTAAGAATATTAACGTGAACTTGATGAATAGTGAAATTTCGAGTAAAATTGGCGGTAATGCCAGAACTTATAAATACATTTGTCCCCTTTTACACGCGTAATGTTTACTTTGCAAAGTCTTGGAAAAAGATATCGACTAAGATGAAGTATTTCTCTCTCTCTCTGTCTCTTTGCAGAATTAAGACTTTTCACAGTAAACTTTTGGTGTCTAAGAAAATGAAATTTCAGAAGTAAAATATAAAAATCAATAATTTATACTTACATATAAATGTTACTTTTATGTGTATGGGTATATCGAAGCGAACCAGGTGTGGCCAGTATCTAATAAAAACTATAATAATATTAATAATATGTATAAATATAACTTTTATGCGTGACTGCATGTCGCTGCGAGTATTATTATATGTTATTTAATCAATTATAACTACAAAAATTTTTTTGGTCGCGATGTTATATATGAACGGCAATTTAAACAATATTGTTATTTTATTTCAATATTAATTGAAATGTGACAGCTACTTATTAAAAAATATGGACAAAATAATACATGATTATTATTTCAAAAATAATTATCAATCGTTGAATGTCTCGTTACGTTTGGACAATTTAAGTCTTCTATTTGTATTTGCAGCTGCCTAAAGGTATCGTTCATGTTAACGATTGCTCGACAAGAAATTCTTTAATGATATAATATTATAATGGGAAAGAGAGGACAGCTCAAAGCACATAAACTTCGGTCATGACCAAAATATTCCTTAAGAAGGAAGACAATTTGCTAGTCGCATATTCTTTCCCCACTGAATGTTAGTTGAAATTGTAATGACTTTTGACTAAAGCTAATCTAAGTGATTGACTCCGGTGCCAATGAAGTGTGTTTCGGCACTGAAAACCTGCGTATGTTTCCCCAGCAAATAGTCAAATTATCCTTTTCTGTCTTTCCCAATCATAAAAAAAACATGGAAAATTTTTCATTCCCTGTGAGAATCTGATACTATTTGAACATAAATCAATATAGCTGATCTAAAAAGTAATAATTATATCCATAGCACACTAGAATCCGATTTAATACAGATATCTAGGTACATACAAGGTACACAACAAAAAGAAAAACACAAAGTTTTGTTTTTTGAGGGTTTTTAGTAGTTTTTAAAAGTCTTTGAAATAATATATCGAGAGATGTCACGAATAATAAATTTAATAAGTATCAGAATAATAATAAATGCCGTGCTGGATCAAGATCAATACTTTTGTACTACGTTCGAGATCGTTAATGGCAGGAATAAAATCATTGGACGAAGCAGTTAAATTAATCACTCCTGCGTAAAACTTAGCTGTGCGAATTACTATAAGCAAAGCCATTTACTTAATCGTATCTATTTATGCTTATTGGTAAATAAGGAGACAGAGTTCTACATAAATGAATCTGTGAGTGTTTTACTTAGTTTTTGAGCGCTAAAAATACGGACAACCATATGTTCTTTAAAGCATGTAGTATGGGTAAATCTTGTTTTTAGCAAATAAATAATTACGCACTTTAACACCGAAATTGCGCTCATGAATCTTCAAGAGATATTTCTGCTATTTTCAAAATGAAACTATTTTTATTGCCTTAAAACATGGTAAATTCTTTTAAAAAAATAAATTTCAGTAACAGCGTCAACTGTCGATTTCAAACATTATTTATTCCTCGAACTGGAACCATATATAAAAACCAAATTGCACCGCAATCAATTGGACGGTTTCTAAAGTTGGCGTCATCATATGCAGGGGCACGTGTTTTTCCCAAAATTTGTCAAATTTACTATATTATTCTATATTTTTTGAAGTGGTATTTCTGCAGTGAATCGTATCTTATATATTTTTTTTTACAATCAAATTCCTAATGGCAAAGGCAATTAAATTTTTATCGACATTTTATTCTTTGATTCTATTGTTTTCTAATAAAATATTGTGACAATCTTTAGTGCAATATTAAACGGACATAAAGCAATCAAGAAGAAAAAATATTGATTAGTTAGCTCGCAAATGAAAATGTTTTCATCAAACATAAAAGTTATATTGAATTTTTTAATAATCACCCGTTAAAAAAATAATCTACTAAAATGATATTGAAAACACAAAAACATAAACAAGGTTAACAGAGGAAAATTTCCGTAAAATATGATGCGGGTTAGTAGACAAATTTTCTTTTCTTTACTATTTGATGTATGAATAAATTTGAAAAAAAGCATTACGAAGCTGCGAATTTTATGCAGTAACAAATAGGTAATCAACAAATAGAATAAAGAAAAATAAATGTTTTTTTCAACAGAGAAATACAAGTTTGTGAATTGGTCAAATGATTCGTTTGATTAATTCAAATTTATTTAACAGTTCGGGTTTTTTATTCGCTTATCCAAAAAATGGATAGTTTTTCAAAGTAGGACAAGTTAATTAAATTTTATGTCAGATTGTATGCCGTTTGAGCTATACAAAAAAATAAATAAACAACTATTGTTAAAAAAATTATGTAAATAAAATAGAAAAAGATGCTTCTGTTTTACATCGGAAAGAAAATTTTAAAATTATTTTTTTTTCTAGCATGTGGAATAACTTAAAGCTACAAGTGCTTGGTGATTTGAAAGAAAAAAAACCTAAGAGGGCATGATTATATTGTCTCATTCTTTTTTGAATATTTTTTTGAAAATGGTCTCTTCTACAAAAGATTTTTTTTCGTATTACAAAAAAAGTTTTCTCCAACATTCGATTATTTAAAAAAAATATTTTGCAGATTTTTCGCTGTCGCATTTGACGAAGGGTAATAGTGTCCTTTTCTCTTAAGCGAAAATGTATACATTAATCTTTAATATTTATACGTAATTTTGTTGAACTGTTTTAGTTTATGTCAAATCTTGAAACTAAATTTTATTTTTGAATAAGAACTTTCTAATAGATTTCAGTTATTGCATATTGTGCCAAGAAAGTAAAATTGAAATATTGTTATAATAAGAAAATAGAACGAATCTGTACTGATTTTGATAAATTTTACGAAGAAAAAATGTTATTTTAAATTGTTGAATAAGAAATGATCTGGTCCAAAGACCGCCACTGCGGCACCTCGATAAATATTTTATGCCCCCGATATCTCAATAATTAAAAACAAACAAATACTTCCTCAGCTTAGGCTGGATTAACACTCAAAACTTTTGGTTTAACCCATTGGTACTTCAGATTGTCGATTTTACTGCATAGACGATTTGAATATATACAGTGAAACTATATTCAGAAGCA
The DNA here is from genome assembly GCA_956483585.1 of Gymnocheta viridis. NCBI lineage: Eukaryota > Metazoa > Arthropoda > Insecta > Diptera > Tachinidae > Gymnocheta > Gymnocheta viridis. The sequence continues at coordinate 62,986,233 of OY101441.1, read as the reverse complement.
AAAAATATCTTTCAATTTTACGGTCCAGCGAGGAAATTTAAAATCTTGAAAAAATATTTTAACACAATAAATTATAATTTTATTTGTTCACCAATAAATATACACATCATTTTAATTGATATATTATACAAAATGAAACTTTTTTTCCATACAAATGAATAAGAAAGCCCAGGATGTGTTTGTTTTCCTATTTATTTCTTAAATATTGATAAATCATTGATGTCTCATGATTATTTTTGGTAGCCTTAAATAAGCAACAGTCTTATATCATGGCAAAAGCAACGCATGTAACCCCTTCGTTTATCCTTATTTACATATTTTTCTTCCTGATGTTAAAGTGTAATTTCTGTTTTCTTTTATGTTTTATTTATTACAGATCCAGCAGATACAAGAGCATATTACAAACAAAAAGCATAAAAAACATAAAGCAAAATAAAACCTGCAAAAATAATGATAATGATGCCGCAATTTTGCAGTTTATAAAAACGAATGCAATGCCAACCAAGTAAAGGAACGGTGAGTCAGTTTTCAATAAGATAAAAGCGAAAGAATCGAAAATAAATGAGCAAATATTTAAAACCAAATTAAAAGAGGGAAAAATAAGAAAACACATGCAGTGAACTCGCGAAAACGAGAATTTATTTTTACCAAGACTGTTCACGTTTTCGAATTTGGCCATTTTTTTTATTGTGAATATTTCAGAACAAAAAAGCACGGTTTGCCATCAGATATTTTCTTCTAGCAAATAAATCAAAACCAAATATTCAATACTGTATTAAAAATTCAAAATGTTTACATTTATTAAATTTACTAAAAAAATTACGTAAGCAAATCAAGCAAATCAGATGTTTAAAATCGTATAAAAAATAAATAGAAATTACTATACAAAGTTAAAAAACAAAAAGATATTGAATTCAACAATGTACATAAAACTAAATTAAAAACCTAACAGGCTTTTAACTTTATTTCAAACGGATACAGCAGATCGGATACTATATATATTTTTTAATTTTGTAGCCATCCGTAGATAGTAAAAATCCTCGATTGCTTGCATTCATTTATTCATGAATTAATGTGGCTTTTGCCTCAGGTTTCAGTCCACTTATTGGGTTTTTTTATTTTTTCATGTTAACAAACCATTTATAAATTTTTTTTCCATCCTCTGGAGCTCAAAGGCGCATAATGCGCAGCGAAATTTGTATTGCTTTGTCCATCAATAGAGGATTTTACCACTTGATATTTCTTGTTTAAGTTAGTTACACTGCAACCTTTTGCAACAGATCAACAATATATGCTTTGTCCTTCAGACTCAAAAATTTTTAGAAGACACTTTTCATTCACTTTCATAATTTATATTTGTACTTTATTTAGCAAAATAATCAGCCCAATCATAAACAAAAATTCCGTGGGAGTTTTTTCACTTTTCCCTTTTCTGCTATCATGAATACATTTTTTCCCTTTTTTTTCAACTGTGGGAAGGGAAAAAAATTCGAACTTAAAAAAGTAGGTATCATCAATGGAAAAAATAGGGAAAAATTATTTTATTTCTCAAGTTTTTTTTCACTTACAATTTTGAAGGGAGTTTGCACAGAAATGTAAGTATTTCTTTTTAAAATTAAAATAAAACAAAAGCAAAAATTTTTAACGTAATTCCTAGGTCAAAAAATACGAATAAGCAACAAATGCAGCAGCTGGTGACCTTAATGGAAGCCAATGTTGATATTGCGTGTGGATTTCACAAAGGCAGCAAGGAGACAGTTTTAAGATTTTGGAAAAACGCCGAAACGGAGCTAAACTCTTTGGGCCCTCCAACTAAATGTACTGCTGAGTGGAAAAAGGTTGGATATTTGAAAAATAACATGTATGTATGTATATGTAGCTGTTTTATATTTTCAGGTGTGGGCAGATCAAAAAAAATATGTTCGGCAGAAGGCTGCTCAAAATCTAAGAGATAAAAAAAGTACTGGAGGTGGCCCGAACAAAGAATTAAAATTTTCGGCTATAGAGGAAGCCATTTACAACCTCGTTGGAATGAAATCTGCTGTCGAAGGTGTAACAGCGAGGACCTATGGACTTACTTCTCCAAAAACTTTAGAAGATTTAATTCTGACTCCTGCAGATGAAGCTATCTTCGAGAATGTACTGCCACAGGAACTGGAAGAACCAAAAGAGGATCCACAAAGTATATTGCCACTGAGTATAACAACTCCAAGTGTCCTACCAACTTCAAACCACCAAAAAAATACAACGTTAAAAAAATTAAGTGCGCACAAAGAAGCAGATAAAACTGCATACGATGCCCTTCAAGCTGAGCTTCAAATACAAAAGGAACTAGTAAAAACATTAAAAGTAATAGTAGAAAATCAAAAGGATGAGCAGCAAAATACGAAAAGAATTTACCGATCTCTCGAAAAACTTAATGAAAATAATGCTAAACATTTTAAAAAAAATGCAAGATCTCAAAATTGAGGAAATCGAAGAATTGCGGCGGCACAATGCTTTTATGGAAAAGCAAAGAATAAAAGAAATTTAATATAAATTAGAGAAAAATAGATTAGAAATTCAGCTACGGGAATTCAAGTGATTTAAAGGAGAAATATTTGACTGAGTTTTGTGTATATAACATATCTATATGTACATACATAAACAAATATGTATATAACTTTAAAATAATGAATTTTTTAATTTTAAAATGAATTGGTAACAATGAATTGGTGCCATGTAACTTATGTACCTTTTGTTATGAAAACAGTTTTTATTTTATAAGTGAATTTGTGTTTTTGTTTCATGTTCAGAGAACTTTTTATTTTACTTTTTAATAAACAAAAATTAAAAATATATGTTTAATAAAATTTAATTACAAACAAATTATAAAAGTGTACGGCCAATATTAGCTCTTATAGCTTGAGCTGAAGCTAAATATTGATTTGATACGGGTGCTGCTACTTCCTCTTCTGGCATACTTAAATCCGTAAGTTCGTTGCAAAAATCCTTTACCTTATAATGGATGCATATGTTGTGTAGAGCACAACATACGTTTACAATTTTTGCTGCTTTTTTAGGAGCGTAGTGCAACTCTCGCGCACCAAGAAGACACCTCCAACGATTTTTTAATACGCCATTAGTACGCTCAATAATATTTCGGCATTTTGAGTGTACCTCGTTAAATCTCATTTCTGGAGATCCATCTTCTGGGACACGATGTGGAGTTAAGAGCCACGGCTCCAAAGGGTAACCTGCATCTCCTATTTGTATAAAAATGTGTGAATTATTATTTCATTTCCATAACAAAAGCTTACCTAATAGCCAAAAGTTGGTTTCGCCATGCAAATAGTTTTGCTCAAAGTGAAACCGCGGGTCGCTATTGTTCCATATAAATGAGTCATGGGAAACGCCTGGGTGGGACGCGTCAACGAAACGGATTTTTAACTCGTCATCGCAAAGCTGTAAACAATCATCATTTAAAAAAATGATTTCCTTAGAAGTATAAATAAAAACTCTTTGTGTATGTATATACATACATATATCAATACTTACCAGCATAACATTTAAACTAAATTTTCCCTTTCTGTTGTAGAAAAGGTGTTTGTTAGCAGTTGGAGCGATTATTTGCACATGGGTTCCATCGATGCAACCGGTAACTCCAGGAATACCGTGCTTTTTATAAAAGGCCAGAGCAATTTTACGCTTTTCTTCTGCTGTTTTCGGCACATTTATCCAAATCGGACAAAGATGGGTCTCAAAAATATTTAATACATCATTCAGTGTTATGCTGAAAGAAGACTGCGCTAAATGCACATCAGAGTCCTTGCCAATACCGGTTTGGTACCCACCTTCCGCAAAAAAACGCAAGCATCCACTAAGCTTAACTACCGCTGGAACAGCAAATTGTTTTTTGGCCCGTTGAGAGTGCTCTGTAAGCACTTCCAATAAATAACGGAAAGCAGGTTTATCTACGCGGTAGTATTTTTGAAACCTAAAATTAAACAAATAGTAATGATTAAAATCAAGGAAAAATAGTTTTCCATTTACTTACAATGATTGTGGCAACTCAAGTGGGTTAGACGCATCACGCAACTGCCTTCTTTCAATCTTTCGATTTCTTAGTTGCTGCTCATCTTCTACAATAGACACACTCCCCGCAAGAATCCGAAAAGCAATACTATGCATTTCAATTAAATTTATTTTGCTTTTTGTTGAAAAAAATAATTTTATTCTCCGATAAACGTTTGTAAATAACAAATATTTAATCACAATAAGCAAAACAGCTGATTTCGAAATTTCGATTTTCCCGTTCCCTTATTTTTCTTTCCCCTGGAATTCATGATTGGAGAATTGTTTTCTCGAGAAAATTTTTAATTGCGGGAAACACATTTCTCGAGAATATTCATGATTGGGCTGAATATGTATATAATTGTTTACCTTTGTATGTTTAGAGATACAAATACCTGTCCATATATTTGTTGAAATCACTCTAACGTAAACAAATAATATGTATTCTAATATGCTGGGATTCCCAAAGTTAAAAAGAATGCAATAAAGAAAACGAAAAAACTCAGAAAATTTAGTTCGCGTTGTAGAGCTATCAGAACTTGTTCACGCTTTAGAGTAGTAAATATATAAATAAAAGTGTTTCGAGTTGTTCATGTCAACAGGTATTAACGTTTTCGCGAGTTCTCTATATTTATTAAAAATTTTTAATTAAATTGAATAAGATATACAGGGGTGTCATAGAATCCAAGTCGGTTTTACTAATTGTCGGTTTTGCAAAACAATATTGGTTTCATTTGGTGTCATACAAACTGTGTTTATTAAAAATATTAAAAATTTGTGGTTTTATCAATATAAAATATAAAAATTTAGTGTTTAATTAATTAAATTGACGAAATAAAAGAAACTTATAAGTAAATAAATGAAATGGCCGCTGCTGTTCTTGCATTTTTACTATTAGAGAAAGAGCGTTCAGAAAAGGTAAAAAGAAAAATTTTACGTGACTATAGCAATCCCCTTGAGCTGCCGGAGACAACGTAAGTAGTCCTCTTATACTTTATATACAAACATACTTAAATCTGCTTTGCAGATTTGTAGATTGTTACCGGTTAAATAAAGACGCTTTTTGTGTGGTACTCAACACAATTAAAGAACATCTTACCCGTTCTAAGATTCCGCCTTTACTGCAACTTGCAGCTTCTTTGCGGTTTTTAGCAGAAGGGTCGTATCAAAGAGCTGTTGACAACGACTCTAGCATATGCTTGGGTAGCAGTACAGTGTCAACTATTTTAGATGATGTGCTAAATGCTATAGAGCGGTTTATTTGTCCACAATGGGTGCAACTGGAAATAGAAACTACCGAAAAGCACAAATCAAGGGACTATTTTTACAATAAATACAAAATTCCTTCAGTCGTTGGTTGCATCGATGGGACTCATGTAAAAATCATAAAGCCCAGATGTAACGAGCATTTATTTTATAACCGCAAGGGATATTTCAGTATGAATACCATGATTGTAAGTAATTTTTAAGTTACAAACTGGGCGAGTTTTCTTTTAACATCGCTTTTCCATTCAGTCCATGTCTGCAAAGGTTTAAGCAACACAATTTTACAAGAGTAATGTTTGCTACACAGCTTTTACGTACCTTTTTCCAACCACTCACATCTTTTTGCGGTGGACCTGCGCTGTTTAGTGACTCTTGTTGCCAAAGATCATCCACAGCCGGCTTATCCCGCTTTGTAAATCCGCGCGCTATATCTGGATATTTTCCCATAAACTCTATAATTATGGAGTTTTGCGTAAAGTTTTTATGCTTTCCCCTGTTGAAGAATAAAAATTTATGAAAAAATTTTCTTTTTTAAATAAATAAATTCAATTAACATACATCCGTACTTACATTTTTTTAAAATATCCAAAAAAAAAAAAAAACAGAATTAAATGAAAATGGCCGTGAACTTTTTTAATTTGTTTACAAAAATAAAAAAACCGACAGCTGGTTGCTGCTTGGTTTATTTCCAATAACAAACCGATAACATTGGTTTCTGTGACACCTAAAACCGATAAAAATTCAAGTTCGAACACAAAACCGATAACATTGGATTGCATTACACCAACAAGATTTTTTTGTCGGTTTCAAATCCAATTCCAATAATATCGTTTTCTATGACACCCCTGATAATAAAAATATAACGCTATAAATATAATGAATATATGTGTGATTAAAAATTAATGTCCTTATCGCTTTAAGATAAGTGGTCAGATGATAAAAGACGATTAAAATTAAACTTTGCAATTATTTTTCATTTGCATCTATATGCCGTGAATATGACTATAGATGTGCTAAATGCGTGTATAAAAAGATCTTTAAAATATTAGTAAAATACTGGCAGCGATAGCAGACTGAAATTGCGCTTCGAAGATAAACATTAGCACATTATGCCCGTGCACAGTGGTTGCGCCCATATAACAAAAATACAAAAATCGCGTTAATACATTGGGGCTTGTAGCGAAATATGTAGTCGCTAATGTCATCATAATTTATCATTTCTGAATTTTTTTTTGATTATATCTATCGGTAATTTTTATATATTAAGAACTGAGAATATAGAGTGAAACATTAATTGTTAAAATATATTCAATAAAAGTGCTTGATTAAAATAATTAATAATGTAAATTAATGTGAATGGTCTTGACATTGAAATAATAAATTTAATTAGTTGTGTTGTGGTTTTAGTAAAATACGGATTTCGAAAAAGTATTTTTTAACATGGTTTGTTAATGTCCATAAGAATTAATTGAAGTTGTGGATTATTTTCGATCAAAGCCAATGACCGGAATGGTTTGTAAGCATTCACACAGCTATTAAAAGTTTTGTTTATACGTTAAATATACATTAAATAAAGATACAAGTTAAAACCTTTTTTGCATAAATATTAGTATTTTTTAATCGCACTATTTCCCATAATTAATATTTTACATACCATTGTAGTAAAATATTAACAATTTTATTAAAAACAAATTGAGATTGATTATTGAGGGGTATAGCTAATTCCTATGCGCATTTCACTTTTGCTAATGATATAATTACAATTAGTGATGCATGTCGTTTGATTTAAAAAAAGTTACATTTTTGTGGTTATAAAAAGGTATTTTTTTATATATTTAGTTTTAATTCTTTAATTCGATAATAGAAACGTCCCATCAATACACATTTCCATGCCTGTTAATTTTCGAGATTTGGTGCACCAAGAAAGGTTCAAATTCGTTGAAACTCCAGCAAGTGTTCGACGAAGTAATCAAATACATTAATGCGAGATAGATTTGCCGATATATCGGTTGTTTTGTGAATAAATATTAACAGTAGTTCAGTTCAAAAAACTGCTTAACAATTTTCAATTCTTTTTTTTTTGCTGCATAGCAACAACTAACAGAAAATACTTATGGAAAAGCAAAACATGAAATCAAAACCGATTATTGAAATAATTTCATTTAACTTTGCAGAAATTTAAAAAAAAAAATAAAATAAAACGACTTGCTTCATGAATTTGATTTAACTTTGTGGGTATTTACTATTATTAAAGAATCCTTGGTATATGATCTGCTTCCAAACCTGAGACGTGGTTCAGCTAAGAATATTCTATTATATCAAGAGAACCAGAACCGATTGTATACTGGCGCTATGACGTGATATCTCAGAGACTATTTTTCAGTGCAGGTCTCGTTTAACCTTTATGTGCTCGGGATCGAAAACTTACGTGAGCTGTCGAATCACTATATTTGTAGTTATATTATATTTGTACAACTTTGTCCATGTAAACAATAAAAAATGGTTATTTATTTATATTTTAGAATGTAAAATTTCTGAGCGCTCTTTAATTGCTGGCATGAACATATGTGTTGCTAAACTTTGCAAAAACTTTCTGCGTTTGTCTGTATGCTGTATATGCTTATTATCTAATAAGTTAAAAAAACATTGCCAACGGCCAGCACAATGTTTAACGCTTTGTAGAATATGCAGACAGCATTTTGTCCATTACATCAAAACGTCCTTTGCTTGCGTTTTTATTAAGAAGATACTGCAGCTTATATTTTTTCTCTGGCACAATAGCTTTAGTCAAAGTTCTACTAGATAAAATTACAATTGCCATTCCCTTTTTCGGTACATGGAATGACAGCGCAAACTTTGAGTCCAAAAAACAAAAACTGATTAATATTCTATACGTTTACGGTCTTTTATTTCCTCCTCCTCTGTACCAAATTGTTTTTCCGGTATTCTCCCAGTTAGAAACCAGATTTTCTTTATAAAATTCTCCCCAACATTTACAGATCGGCTTGTATTAAGGCTCTTTGCTACGTAAAATGTGCTATTGAGAAGATAAAATGATTTTTTATCGCAAGCAAACCAAACATATTTGGTTTAATAATTAATATAGTTTTTCAATTTTTGATTAAAAATTGGACAATTTATAGCTTATTTAAATATATATAGTTTTAAGATAATCAAAAATTAGATGATTTTTAACTGGCTTGTACACACCTGCTCTTGAATTTGAAACTCCTGCTTACAACTACATTTAGAGTTGAAAACAAGCCAGCATATGTAGAAAAGGCAAAGTAAGAAATAGGATTGATTATTGAGTCCTATTTTTACTTTGGTATTGTGAAGGCTGCTTATTTATTCAAGTAAAAGCTTAGTATCCTAATTTTTTGTATTTTTAGGAATTTTTGGTTAGAATTATTAAAAGTCCTTGTATTTTAAGAAAACATTTTACTGAATAAGTGAAATAATACTTTTGACAGACATTACGTTACAAATTAATTATTTGGTATCAAAAAATTTTCCACTAAAAAAACTTCTAACTTTTAGTTAGTTGAACGGACATGCACAGTTGGAGAAAAGACGAAATGCTCAAGAAAAGGCCAAATCAAGATAATACGTCTGAGATTAGGTCACACTCAAATTTTCCATGCCCATATTATAGACAAAAAATTTTCTGAATTGTGTCCCTTCTGCAGATTCGATCCAATAAGCATAGATCATCTATTTTCAAAGTGTCCTCACATGAACAATTCAAAAACACAATACTCACCAACAAAAACTTTTTCCAATTAATTAACACTACAATGACCGATGACAATAATAATCTTTTAATCAAATACCTGAAACAATATAACCTTTATAATTCCATTTAGAATACCTTTACATAGCCCCCAGAGTTTAAGACCATCGATGTCATAGCTCTACTCAATCCTTACATTATACTAATAATTTAGTTATAAGTATAATATGTAAATAAATAAATAAATAAAATAAAATAATCAGTTAGTACAATAGAAAGTACTCAACCACAACTTTTTGCGAAATAGTTAGCTTTAAGACATTAAACATGAAATGGATGTGTTAGCATTAAGCAAAAACTTAACAAAGTAGTAATGATATTTTTTTCGCACATCTTGCTCTGATTTTATTAGGTGTTATTTTGGGTTGGGAAATATGTGACCGCACGTTCTAATTAAGGCTGCACTCGCCGGATGGGTTCGGGTTCTTGGTCACATTTTCTCCAATCATTACCAGTACATAGTCCAACGTACTAATACAAAACTATAAAATAATTTCTGGAGCTACAAGTTTATTTTCAGACAGATTACGGACGTTTAATTACAACTGACATTATTAACCCATTATTGGCCGGTACCCTAAAACTTGGGAATTATTTTAATCCCTTGCAGGAGGGTATTATTAAGACCCCAATTAAGAATATTTTTTGCACAATTTTAAATCCCGGTAGATATATAGTTATCTTTACATGGACTGGTCGAAAAACGACCACTGGCGGAAAACAGTAAAAAAAATTATTTGATATTTTTCAAAGAAAAAATATTGCCTTAGGATTTATTCAAATGGATATATTACAATTTTTTAAGGTATTAATAACAGGTTGTATGTAAATGTATATTGCACTTTTTGCATTTAAAAATAGTATATTTCTCTCATAATTTGCCATGCCGATATTTATTTTCAATGCTTCTTAGTGCTGTTTTATACACATCAAGTTTACCTTATCAGTTTTGTGCAATTTTCTCTTGAACCTACTTTCACTCACGAAAAGGTCTTTTCATGTATTTTCTTCAAAATCAAGGTCGTATACTATTAGGGATAACGAAGAAAAGGTAAAAGCAAACCTTGACTGGTACGGCCAAGTCTGTACGCCTTTCCATTCTCTTTGCCTCTCTCTCCTAAAAACCCATGACTTGAAGAGTCAAACTTGATATGTATGTGTGAAGTACCACTTATAATTGAGTGCACTTTTTCATTAACTCGGGGTCGATTAGGTATTATATCAAAATCTTCACTGTTTAGGTCACTGTCGTAATTTAGAAGTTGTGTTGTGACTTCAGAAAGAAAAACAATTTCTTAAGAGGGTTTTGTCTATTTTATTTTAGCCAACATGTAGTGCATTTTTCACGCGTTGACCATTGCGTTACCAAGCGCATTAGTCCATATTGTCTACTACCATTTCTTTCCCTTTATATAGATACGTTAATTGGCTACGGATTGCCATCAAGGTCGACACCACCCATACCGTGAATTGCTTTTGGCTGTAGATCCTATAGTGGCTGGTGGAATATAAACGACATCTACAACTTGGGCTACCGTAATAGCTTTGTCTTCCTCGTCATCTGAGTCTAGCGCATTTAAAATATATTATTTCAGACTCATTTACTGCCTTATAAATCGGCATATTAAAATATTGTAAAATTAGTTTTCAGCATAAATGTTTGCATTCACATTCGTACACTTACTGACATTTTACCACAAATATTTCTATGACTAAAGTAAATCAAAATGCTCTGGGGTTTCCCTGACGAAAATACACACAGCAAAACTTTCATGGAACTATTGCCAGATTTATTATGAAAATAACAGTTTTGAATTTCAAAACAATTTTTAAATTCTATTGTAGGGCCTGGTCGATTTTTCAACCACAAAAGATTGTGTGCGTTTAGGAATAAGAAAATGTGTCATATACGAATTGGTTTTCATCGATTCATATAAAACAGTATTTAATCTCTAAAAATAATGAACAATAAGAAACAAAAATATCAATTATTACATATATTTTTTAATTGGAAAAAAGTGTTGAAAAATTTCTTTTTAAAATTCTCTTACAAAAATTTGTTCAAACTCTTTATAAAATCATATCGCTACAGATATTTTAAAAATTAGATCAAATTTTAGTTTTGTGAAAACAAAACGAAAAAATTATTGTAAACTTTTGAGATAAGCGCTCTTAAAGTTACTGGTCGAAAAATTTACCGGTGGCATATAATGACTCATTTAAATATACCTTATGTATGACCTATTAGATGTAGAAGATCATTGCCCACAACAACCATAGTTCACAGCTGCATCCTAATAATTTTCTTGAGAACCCCAACATGAAACACCGCAAACTAGTCTCCTCGCTCCCAATAAAAAAAAACAATATAATACAATTCATATTTGACTTTATTAGAAAAGTTACGAAAAAATATATACATTATTCTATGGTACTTATAAAGTGAAATCTACATTTCTTGTATGCAGCTTTAACACGAAAATATATTATGTTTACAAATTTGTAACTCACTGTGATTTCAGCCTGTGCAGATGTCCGACGAAAATCGATAGTGGTTGAAATAAATAGAACTTAAAAATAGAGATAATATAACATTAGAGAATTGAGAGAAAATATTAATATAAGAGTAGGCCAAAGATTAACTTAAGTTACGATTACTAAACAAATTAATAAATAATGATTAACATAAAAAATATGCAATAAATAATAAATTCTCACTTGAAGAGTGCAACAAAAACTTACCACTATTAGGGTATTTATTTGGATATAAACGGTTTGTTGTTTTTAGTTTTAATAGTTGATACAAAATATATTTTTTTACTTTTGGAGTTAAGTATTACATAAATTAGTATACTTTCAATTTGTTGCGTAATTACGGCAACGTGATAATCTTATTTAATTATATCCCTGGCAATATGATGGATAATTGGTAGATTAGTTTCGGAGCTGTTTAGCCATAGACCTGATCGGGATGGGTAGAGTGACCCAAATGTGCCAAATTTAAGCTTATAGCCTTACAACCTCCTTCACATGGCATTTGGTATACCAACTTGGAAGTTTTGTCTTCTTCTAATTTTCGAATCTTGGTTTATGTGTTCAATGTTTTATTTGTATTTTAAACTTTTAATTAATTTAACTTGTTTTTTTTTCGATTAATTTAAATATATAACGGGATAATTAATAAACTCATTATTTCAATTGATAAGTCTGTGTAATAAGTCAAGAACAAGGCAGAATTAGAACAAATCTTTTAATATACATAAATGATGTGAGTGGAGGGATAAACCAAGTAAAGTACTATATCTAAATTTAGTAAGACAAGAAACCGTCACAAAATAAATGTGCGTTTTTGTATGCAATTGTGTTTTGTTATTGTTTTTCCATTTCCCTTTAAATTAGTGCAGTAAAAGTAGGTAAACGTTTAAGATGGAGGTCGAATTTCGACCACTAAGCGAACTCTAGTTTATTTTTTGATATCCATATTAATGCTTAGGCACTGGCGTTTGAATGTGGGTGACGGTTCCCAATTTACAACGAGAACAATGTGGTATTACATCCTTTCAAATAAAGAAGACAAATCCGAAATCAGTTAATAAATGGCGAAGTTTTGAAGGAAAACCTATAAAAAATTATAAAAAATCAAAACTTTCTCTTTTTGAAGTCGTTTCAAAAGCAATCTAATTATTTAATGTAATTATTTTTTTGAACAAATTGTTTGTTAGTGGTTTTTAATCCAAAGTGATTATTATTTTGGCTAAAGTTCGTAACATTTTTAGTCAGAAAAAATTTTACATGAGGCAATATTCCAACTTGATTAAAATTTTTATTAAAAATAATTTTTTTCAATTTTTGTAGAAATTATGTATTTCAAATACTAATAGTGCATTAATTTAAATTATTCAAATTGTTAATTCATGAATATGTTTGCATTATTTTTATATTGCCAATCACTGAAATCTTTCTGTATATAGAAGCGAACTTAAATTAAAGTTTCTTGAATTCTTGAAATATATTTAAACAAATAAATGTATAACTGAATGTTTTATAACTAATATTTTTTGTATTGGGGGTTTCTTCTTTTTGTTAGAAAACTTTACTCAATATAATGAGCAACAATAATTTTTAATTCCTTTTGTTTTTCTAACTGAACTATTTTGAAAGGTCATGGAAAAACATAAACAACAAGTTGTTAAAAAAGTTTTTTGTTTAATTTTAAATTCTTAGCATAAATTTTTTTCTATGTATTGTAATAAACATTTATAAAAAAGCTTTTAAAATAATAACTTCTATGCTATTGATGCATTATGTACTCCTACAAAAGTGTTCTTGTTTAGTTTTATAAAAATTTTAATGATAACAATTTTCAATTTATAGAATATTTTCTTAAAAGGGGATATTCAAAAGTGGATTTTGAATAGTCGATTTGCTACTAAAGTTACGATAAAATACGAAAACAAAAACATTATAAATAAACAAATTGAAATTAATGAGGGAAAACGATTTGCATGTTTTGTTTATTTTTTAACTTGAAGCTGATTTCAAAGAATATGAAATATATATTTTGCTAATATGTACATGAGTGTGATATGTTCAAGCAAATTAAAACGCATATAGCTCCCAAAATACTGTACCGATCTTAATTAAATATTTATTGTGCACATGTGCCAGCAAATACCTTTAAAATTATACAAGTGTAATACGAAACCGACTAGGCAATATGAACATTACGGCATTACAATAAATGGTGTCGCATATTAATTATATATGTAGATACCAGAGAACTGCAACAAATATAAAATTTTCGAGTATATCCGATAATTTTCTCTGAATTTTTTATGATGTAACCTTTTTTGTTAAACAACAAGGAATGATGGCTGTCATTTAAGAAATTTGGTTTTATAAAGTGGTTTGACAGTTACCCAAAGGGTAACGAAATATTGAATAAAATAAATTTGAATATTTTTAATAGAAAAGTGGCCTCAAGCTCAATTAGAAGAATAATATAAAGGTTGAAAAATTATATATTATTCTTCAGCAATAAATAAATTTTTTTTGCTGAAATTATAAAAGGAAACAAGCAAAAGTTATAAGACTCAAACAATTGTTGTTGGAAAAGTTATTAATTTATAAGATCTGGGAATAAAACAAATGAATAAGTTATTTTTATTTTATAGGTAAGAAATCTTTAATTAAGTATCATTGCTATCTGTGTCATCTATTTATAAGTTTAGAGGGATTTTCGGGATTTCGGCATTTTTCGGGATCCCGAGATTTTTCGGTATTTTGCGATTTCAGGATCAATGTGTTTCTTTAATATATTATTTTTTTTTAATTACTTCACTTTACCTATTTATTTATGAATTTTATCTAATATCATATATTTTTAAAAAAGAAAACATAACAAAATAATTAATTTTATGTGAAAAAGAAAACATAACAAAACAATTCATTCTATATAAAAAAGAAAACATAACAAAACATATCATTTTATATAATAAGTTAACAAAACATAAAAATATAATTAATATTAGTTTTAAATTGATTAATCATATACATATGTTTTAAATTTTTTTAATACGGGCTTATATTTAGTGCACTTATAAAATAATATTATATTGCATATTTCGAAATGATGTTTTTAAATGATTAATAAATACTAATAAAATAAATAAATTTTTTATGAAACCTGTGGTATGAAACTTGTGTGTTTGGTAACATAACTCTTATAAGGGCGGAAAAAATGTTATAGCATGAAATTTTAGGTGCTTTTGCCAATCGACAAATAAACAAATATACATTATACAAATTTCATGAAAAATTTCATTACGTAAATTTAGTACAAGTATTAGTGTGTGGAATGTAAAATTACTGAACATATAATAACAATTACTGCCTCAAGACGCTTCTTAAAAAAATCAAAGCGTCCAATGTTTCATCAGATAATCTAGAACGAATTTTGTTTCTAACACTCACTGTCGTAGAAAAACCTCTTTCACAATCCACACTTGTTGGTAAAATAGTTTCTAAATAGTTGTATGCATCCTGAAAATATTTACCCCTAACGCCTCCAGATACAAATAAATCAATTTCTTTGGCATGTTGTGTGTCTAGGCACTCTCTTCTGACCTTAAAAACTTTACAAGACTTTTACAATTTTCAATAGCTTCGTTTAATTTTTGAACAATGGAAACGTCACGATTTTGTAAATCCCCATCTGACAAGTTGTCATCAATGTCCTATGATATCCTCTTTGTAAAACGTGAGATAAGTAAATTTATTTCTGTATTTAATAAAACCATGTCCAAATTATTATCAAAATCTGATTTTTTTATTTGGATTTTTTTTTTTAAATTTGAGAGTATTGAGTACATAGTTCGGCTTTCTTGAATTCGTTTACAGGGATAATCTTTACTTAAATCACATTTGTTGGCTAAAATCTCTTTTAACATGAACGCCAATGCAGCATCGGCCTTACAAAAAATCATGTCGCTGCGACATAAGGCTTCAAGTGTAATTTTGACTGGATATAAAGTATTTATTTAATTGTTTAACTAAATAAAATTCTTCATCAGAAAATGTTTGCGACTTTAAATCCATTAAAGATTTTTTAACAGGAATTGCTAAATCGGAAAAGCGTTGGTACATTTCAAACAGAGTGTTCCAACTTATTCTGCAAACCAAGATCAATTTTAATTCTTTTCCTTTTTTTTGTATTATGTACGATTGCAAAATATCGTTTTTTGTTGGAGATTTTCTAACCATTTGCACGGTATTTCTAATCTTTCAATAACAGGGCTTATGTAAAATCTTTCGGTTAGGTTATTGTGATTGGCATTTGGTTCCATTTTAAAGCAATAAAAAAAATCATCTTCCTCTGATAAAGAAAATTCTCGATCGGTACAAAAACTGGGGGTACTCTTATACAACACATCTACAACTGCAAGATGCAGACCATGTGCCAAATACAATTGCTGTTTTGGTACTACTAACTTTCCGCTTTTTTGCATTGTTAATGCTCCATCAGTAGTAAAACCGACCACGTCTTGTGGTAATAGCACTTCAAATTCTTTCAATCTGTCTTTTAAATAATTAATGCAGTTTATAGCAATGCCATATTTCTTCACCCTTATCAAACCAATGTTAAAAAGGCCTTTGATTTTAATTTGATGATTTCTTCTATCATATCTTTTTTACATTAGAAAATATTCCGTGAATTTAGCTGTTATTGTCTCCCTAGACTTTGGAACTTCAACACCACGAGCTTTCAGTGATTTTCTTAGTTCTGTAGACGTTACAAATAAGAAAAATGGTAAGTTATAAACAGCCATAAAGCGACCAATAGCAACAAATAAAGACTCCTCATGCTTGGGAAAACCGAAATCTGTAATTTTTAAAAGTTTTCTTTCAGGCTCGCTTCAATCATTTTTTCTCCAACTTTATCATATGAACTTTAACAAAAAGATTTATTAAATATGAAAATTTTTATTTAATAACCTTACATTAAGATGAGTTATAAAACCTATTGTTATTGGTTTTCAAAACCTTTTTGCATATTTTGCATTTCGCTTGAGGTGCACAGTGGTAAAATCGAACAAAGAACGCTGATGAGATGGTGTAGCGACCTCGAAATCAGTACTGATCCGTTCTGCTAGTCTGATGAATAAATTCTTTCAAATAAAAAATAGTACTCTCTTAATAAAAAATAATGAATTATATGAATACAATTTCTTAAATTAAGAAGATATGGGTAAACTCAGATTTGAACTTAAGCCAAAAAATTTTCATTTTAATATAAACCTTAAACAGTTCAACAATCACGTATAAATATTAATTAAAAATTGATTTATTTATATAGTAAACCACAAAATAAGGAAAGTCAGAGGAAAATACATCGCCTAAAAGGCCCTAAGTAATAAAAAAGTTATTAAATTTATATTAATCGAGATTGCCTCGATATCTCTTTTCAAAGATTTAAAAAAACTTTTGTTTGTTGAGGGTTTTTAGCTAGTCTATATACATGCATTTCATTGGTGCTAAAGCCAAATCATCAGTAGACCTTAAACCTAATTTTTAAATGTTTCAAACCTCTTTACTTATACAAAAACTTTTAACAACTCAATGAGAGTAATAAAAAAATTTTAATTTTTTTTAATGTTTTCCTTATGAAACTTGCATCGGTTTTTTTTGTTAGTTCGAGCATTTTGCGTTTTAAGCAACAATATATGTTATAAAAACCACTTAACTTGTACGAAAATATATTAATTGTGTTATTAATATTATTATTCTAAAAGAGCCTTAACTTCGTCGCTTATATCATTGTGCTTTTTTGACTAAACGTAGAAGTAAAATGTGAGATCATGGGGTCTGATGTCACCCTCATTATATTCGTTCGTGGCAAGTAGACTGCATTTTCTGGACCGTCTGAGTTGATATTTTTTATAGGCTTTGTAACGACTTTCCTGAGCCTTTTCGGGTAGTAAGCCTACATGAAAAATACACCTTCAAATTATATCTTTTCAATGAATGAATAGGTAGCATATTGTGCCAGTGGTACAGTGCAACAAACTCTTCAGCCGTGTCCAAAAAAAAAAAATCGAACACTGTAATTGTTGCATGGGTATATTTTTGAGTTTCGCTAACACTAGAATGTATGCTTTTGTTATTTAGTTTTTATAGTAACCATTTTTTGTAGAAATCATATCATTGGGAATGTTCGTTTTGAAATGAAAAGCAAATCGCATAAGAAGTGCAAATTCAAATAGTGTTCCTTTATGTGTTTTATTGCCTCTGGCTTTCACTATTATTGTGGTTTGATTTTTGCTTTTACCTATTTTTGTACAACTCAAGTTATTGAGCATTTTCTTGGAAGAACAAAAGGATCATAACTTCATCGTCTTATTGTTGTTTTGTGTGTGTGTATGAATTTAACATTATTACTCTTAGAAGTACGTAATTATTACTTGATTTTCTTTTGTTGCAATATTTGTAAAAAAATCCTATGTATTATTTAAATCTAAAAACAGGTCGATTAGATATTGAGTTTAATTTTATTTCGCTGTGCTTTATTACAATATCATGTATTCACATAAGACTTGAGGGGAGGTTTAAGTGAACATTGCGAAAACGCAATGCATGGCCTTACTGGCTCAACACGTGAGAGAGTGAGAGGCAATACTTCCAAAGGCTTACAAACTATCAGTGGCCTGATTACATTTAAGAAATAATTGCCAACGACGCATGATGCTCACTCGCTAGCCTTTCGACTGAAATTTATCAGTGTCAAAATAACACATGATTAAGAAATAAACTTGCATTTGGACTATCCGTACATAAACACATACATACGTACATACATTCATAAGTTTAACCCAACGACATTATACTGTCTAATTTTGCATTTGTAATATGAAAACTTCATTACAATATGCATGATCAGTCAATTCAATTCTTGTAATACGAATCTTGAATAATTAATTATAAACAGAAAAAATTATTTATACATAATAAAAGAATTATAATTTACTTACTTATTGACTTTATGTAATATGAATCTTTCAAATACATTTGTTTTGTTTAATGGAAAGAATATAATTCTATTAATTTTCGAAATCTTTTTGTTTAAGAGAAAGAGTTACATATATTCTGTTAATTTAAGAGTAATAATATTACGAATCGGAAACGATCCTTGAGAACAGAAACTGCAACCAACAATTATTTCAAATAGAATATAACCATATTGTAATCAGAGTTTAAGTTATGTCTGAATAAAAACTTTGAAGTAAGAAGTTAGAATTTATTTTTTATCAAATTTGTTATCCTCATCAGGGGTCAATTCTGGCTTTGGCAAAAATGTGAAATGAAAAAAAAATTTTTAATTTTTGGTCTCATAAGAGCTTTTCATATTATAATTTCACAATTACACAAGTTGCGATTCCCGTTCTTTTAATGAAAAAGTGTATGTGTATGAAAAGTGTGATGTTGTAAATTACTAAGTCATAAAGTATAAGAGGGGATAAATCAAACAACACTCTAAGGCTTATCCTCCCACCGTAGATTCTATAAAATAAATTTGGAAATAAACACAACTCACTATCTATATATATATATATATTTGTACGTGCTAATGAGTTCAAGAAGTTATTTATTTTATTCTTGTCCAATTTATATTCGAAGGGGATAACATTTTTTTAACCCTAAAGTATGTTTTATAGTTTATTTTTCTTCCTGGAGCAAGATTTGATAAATGTGACACAAGGGTAATAAAGAAGGAAAACTAGAGGATGAAAAAAATTCTTCTGCTGAAGTTGTTTTTCCCCGTTTCAGTAAAAAATAAATAAAAAACTTCTATATAATAAATTACAGGCAAAATTAATGTTTGTTATGAAATAAAATGATTTGTACGTTACTTATCTTATGGGATACCTAAATCAAAAATATATTGCTACAACCTTCCTACATGTTGTCAATTACAACACACACTGCTACAAGCTCAATATATATTGATTGGATCCAGTATCGCGATATTTAGTGAACGCCTAGCATGCAGTGTTGACGCAGGTACTGATGGATCACTTTATAATTTGAGATCCGGAATATGGACCGCAATTAAAATATCACACTAAATATTGAACGTGTAGCAGTCCCCTTAGCAAAATAATTCATATACTCGTACTGAACAATTATCTGCTTAGTTGGTGTAAGGATTATCCGCACAAAAACATACATGTGAGTAATAAGGACAAGTTCTTATCTCAAAACTTAGGCCATTAAAAATATTTAAATAAAAATAGGACCAAGTGATAGGTAAAATAGCATTTCGTTTTTAAGCAATGCGATCAACATTATTTTCTATGCCGATGTGTAAAGTAACTTGTCTACATCGATAAACCAGAAGCGATTGAACACTTGGAAAATAAGATTCGTTATGTTATCAGCCTAGAGGGAAAAGAACCTGTCACAGGATACGTCACGTGATTGGTTCCTAGGGACTAGCAACCGGTT
Source organism: Gymnocheta viridis (assembly GCA_956483585.1). Taxonomy (NCBI): domain Eukaryota; kingdom Metazoa; phylum Arthropoda; class Insecta; order Diptera; family Tachinidae; genus Gymnocheta; species Gymnocheta viridis. The sequence continues at coordinate 62,966,120 of OY101441.1, read as the reverse complement.
CGAGTTCCGGAACTTTATATGAGAGGCACCGGTAACTTTTGCATGGCGTTATCATTGGAGGGGGTCAATTGACATAATTAAGATATTCGGTGACAGGTTCTAGGCCTAACCTTTACGTACTTGTCCCGTGGTAGTATCCTTAGTACCTATTATGGTTTCTTAAAAATCGGTAATAGAAGTATCCTAGAGCAGAATGTACCCTATATGTATCCTATTAGCTTTTTAATGGGTATAACTTCGGCTTAGATTAATATAATTTTCTAAAAATTTGTTTGTTCCAAATTAACAAATGCATTATTATTTTAATCAGATTATAATATCCTTAATTAATGCAGATTACATTAATCACCATAAATAATAAAAGAAAATAGAAAAAAATACGTAAAATTTTTTGGCGTGAGGGAATTTTGTAGGCACTTTTGTTCTAGTTTTGTGAAACGTTCCCTTTTCACCAGACACGACTCTGGAACTTTTTGTACCATTCCTATTTTCACCAGTCATAGAACAGGTATGTTCAGGACAATGGGTACAACATTTCCCGTTGGGCAGTTACACACGTCATCAATTGCAGAAAAAAGTAACCGAAGATTTCCGAAAATCATATTGAAATAAAAATATTAAACTTTTTTTATTTCAATAATATTAAGAAAACAGCCGCTATTATAGAGTTTTTAATAAGAAGACTACATCGCTGATTCGCTGAAAAAACATCATAACTGGAAAAAGTTTATATAATATTGAATTAATTTCCTTATCGATTGTTTAAAAATGTTATTGGAATATCTTGCATACTCACTTCTTGATACGAAAATAACTTATGATTTCATACTACTTCAGCTCATGAGTTAATTAAAAACTTGAAATTTCAATTTTTGTAAACATAATTTGGAGTTCTAACGTCTTTGCAGCAAATGCACGATATAAGTGCTACTAAAGAAATAAGCAACATTTTTTTAAATTCAGGACACAAGGAAGGTATGCGAATCCTTGTTTAGATTTTTCGAACATAAATTTTTTCTTTATTATATGTCTAGGAAAACTCCTCTTATTTTCAGCAATCAATCAGTGTGAGACGATCAATCAAAACTATATCCATGATTTTATGGTTAATTTTTAAAGTAAATACCTTAGAGGGAAATAAAGCTGTCTCAGACACGTCACGTGACTGGTTCCCAGAGATTAGAAACCGGTACGGGTTCCGAAACTTTATAGGAGATGTACCGGTAACTTTTACATAGCCTTGTCATTGGAGGGGGTCAATTGACATAATTAAGATACTTGGTGACGAGTTTTAGACCTAACCTTTACGTACAATTACTGCAGTTAAGAATATACCCTGGAATATATGGCTGGCTTTAGCTTTTCAGTCGATATAACATTTGTTAAATTAAGATAAGTTTCTGAAAATTTTTTTCTTCTCGTAGATCACTAAATACATTATTGTTTTAATCAGATAATATCTTAATTAATCCAATATAAATAATATTAAAAAAATAAAATATAAATCTTCCGATGTTGCGCAGAGTGAGGGAATTTTGTAAGCACTTTTGTTAAAATTTTGTGAAATGTCCTGTTTTCACCAGTCACGCCACAGTAACTTTTTGTACCATTCCCATTTTCACCAGTCATAGGACAGGTACGTTCAGGAGAATTGGTACAACATTTCCCAAAGGGTAGTTTCATTATTTGTGAATTTACAGCCACATTTAAGTTAATTTATTCAATTGTCAACAATCGTAATCACTTGTGTTGTTATTGTTCTAATCCATTTTTGATTTTGGTAAGTGTTTTCTCTTTCAAGTCGAAGTATTTATTTGATGGCAGCAAGAAATCAATTTATCTTTCAAATAGAAAAAATTTATTTAAGCCACTGAAATGTTTACAAGTCGTCTTTTGCAAGTTGGTACTTTTTAGAAACCTACTTTTTAAATTCTTATAAATTCTTATATGATTTTACAAAGATTATTGACTGCTCCTCCTACATATAAAAACTGTTTCACCGTTTGTCAAAGAAAAATGTTTATTCTATAAATCATTTCATCGTGTGAGCATTTATAGCATTTTAGGTATTTCCTCAATGTTTATCGATTAATACACCTATTGTGTTTCAAAATAAATTATGTTTATTTTTTTGTTGCCACTCATGTGCTTATATCAGTATTTTGTTTATTCTTTAAACGGATACTGTCAGCAAGTACTGACAAATATTGAAAAATATTTTCTTTATAAAGGACAATAATGTAAATAAGTTTTCGTTTTCCTGTTTTGAGTAACGAGTTCATAAACTCTCGTGCTTGCATGAGTGACAAACTAAATTCCATTCGTTTCGTTTTAAAACTTTTTGACAATATTTAATATTGATAATATCAAACCGAACCTTTATGTTTTAAAAATTTAAAATAATAATGTTTTTTTCGCATTTTACGTTATAAAATCATACATGTCTTCCAAATATGTTAAAAAAAATTTACATTCAAATACAAGGATACTTAACAAAAAACCTTAATGATAAACTAAAATTCCTTTTTTTGAAGGAACCCCTCGATTTTTTAAAGCCATCATTAAATTAAACTCTTCAAAAAAAGTTTATTGTCAAACACACATTCAAAAATTTTTGTTTGATTGCATACAAAAATCTTTTAAAGCCATTAAATAATTTTTTTTTAAGTTGAGTCCCTCTAGTACAAAAGCTGTAGCGCAAGACAGCCCATGATGTAGTGTATAGATGCAATATGATGGTGGTGGAGGAATAAAGGGCACGTTTTTCTAATGATTTCAAACACAAAGATACACAAAAACAAATGCTCATACATACATATAAACTTACAGTCGTTGACGTTTGGAACGCCACTCCTGGCATTTAATGACAAATTGCCTACCACAGTGTCAGTTGTTTAAGTTTGAATTCGTTCGTTTTTCTGACGGCTTTGTACGTATTTTATAATGCTTCGATGGGTTGTCTCCACTGAATCACAGTGTTGTAATTGTGTCGGACAAAACACAAGTGGCAAAAGTCGTTTAGTACATTTATCACTAAAGTGTAAAAAAAATATCTTAAACAATTACTTATTTAGTGTAGAAGTATACACTAACTGCCTCAAATAAATACTACAACATGTCAGAAGACAACTTTAAAAAAAGCAATAACCTTTAAAATCGAGGAATTTTATGTGTGAAATATTTTGCACACCACTGTTTCTAATATCAACCAAAAACACTTAGCTCATTTAAGACCCATTTTGAATCGGCAGATTTCTTTTCTGTACTTGTCATTGTTGCTGAAAAAATATCTCATTGTTTTTACCTATTTGATTATATATTATACGAGTAGTCTTTTCTTTTTTAAGTAAAATATATAGCCTATAAAACGATAAGTAGATTTTTTAGCTACTTGTTTACTTTAAAAAGCAAATCTCTTGTCTCCGTTCGTTTCAAGCCTTAGAGACCAGGCTAAATCAGCGCTTCAAGCGCTTTCTATCTGTCAAAAATTCTTATGGTCATACAGAGTGCATGAAGCAAACCCAAATAGCGCGGCGTAAGCACTTTGCAATTGAAAAATCTGATTTTGACAGCGCGTTAAGTAGTGAAGTTGGCTGTTTTCTTTTGTTATTGATACAAAATAGTCTCAATTGAGATTGTTTTAGGTTAATTCAGCGGTTTTATATCCATTTGAATTTATATTTTGCGGTTTTTATTAAATAAAATAACATTATAGTTTATGAAACAGCGTTAACGCTCTTATTTAAGTAAGTAAATTCAGCGTTAAAACTACGCTTAACGCGCTTATTTAAGTTAGCCTGCAAGGTATTTTCTCCTTTTTTGTTATTTCTGCCTTTTTTGAAACGTTGTGCCCCTCCAGCTTGTTTATGCGTAAGAAATTTTCAATTATGCAATCAATGAGCTATACACCAAGCAGGCATAGGATGTTTGTTAGACGATTGTGTTTAATATAAGACTTGCAAATAATCTTCTGATTATTAAAATTAATTTAAATTGATAACTATAACGTAGTCTGCAGACAATTTTAAAGCCATTTTATTTTTCGAGATGTCATAGTGAAGAAAACAGCTTCAATTGCACATCGCACAACATCATTACTTATTACTTTTAGTCACAAATATATTTTATTATTTGATTTTAATAAGTAGTTTTAAATTCTGCCACAATATTTGTAAAAAAAAACAAATGAAAAAAAAATAATAAAGAAGCACAAATTGAACATAAAATTTCCAGATGTGTGGATAAGTGAAATTGATAGCAATCTTGTTTTTTTTTCAATTTATAAAGTTTGACTGTGCTAGTAAAGAAAAGTGTGAGTGTATTGCAAATTAAAAGGAATGGAAAGACAAAAATTGAACGTGTTAACTAAATTATATAAATTAATAGCGGTATTCACACCAAGCTTGTTAGTTTGTTAAGCTAAGTACTCTGTTCATCATTTCGTGCGAACTGCTGTCAAAAGTCCATATAAAAAAATTCATGCGAAATAATTGCAAAAAAAAAATGGCCGAAGTTGTACTCTGTTCAAATTGTGAAAACATACGAAATGTTTCTGGCAGCATGATTTTTTCAAATACAACATGTTTCTGGCAACATATTTTCCAACTGCGAAATAATGTAAGCACCACTTATTTCGTGCGGAATTGCAAACAACAGATGCTCAGCTTTTAATTAGCATTGAATTTGTTGCGCACAATTAACTAAAATAAAGGAAATTAGTGTGAAAATAACATAAAATGAAGGTATGGGATTGAATGAGAACGTGTGTCTTCAAAGCAGCACAAGCTCTTAAAATTATTTTGTTCTCCATTTGTTTTCACACATGGTTTTTGTTTACATAAGAAAAACAATGTTGCTTACTTCAAGGCAATAAAAACGATAAATTTCTTCTAAATCGTAGTGTTGTCACCACTGGCTAATTGTCAAAATTTTCAAACGAAATAATCAATGTTGCTCAACATTTTTCGCAAATTCAAACAGAGTACTTAGCTTTAGTCGTTAATCGTTACTTTTTATACGCATTTTGTTTTTGTATATTTAACGCCTTACCGTATTAACATTTAAAAAATTAACGACACGGCACCCCTGACAAAATAGCTGTTAGTTGGTAACTCACAATCAGCTGTTGCTAATTTTTGTGTACATTGAGATAAGTATGTTAATTAAGTATGTTTTACTACGAAAGTTGCCAGACTAACAAAGTTTTAAAAAGGGGGTCGTTCACAGTTGGTAACTTTAACAAATTAACAAACTACCGCGTAACAAATTAACAAGTTCGGTGTGAATACCGCTAATATAAATTTTGTAAATTTCCAGTCTTACTTCTCTACACAAATGATTTTCGATATTGGTGCCTTTAAAAATGGTCTACTGAATATTAATAAAAGGAAGAGCCAATATTATATTTGTGCTGTATTAACAACAAAGTTTACAGACTAACAGATATACGAGTAGATACTTAAAACCTTTGTTAACTAATAAAAAAAAACAGATGATTAAATCTTAAAGCTTAGTCAAATCTGATAAATTTTGCAGACGTTTTATGGCTGTAGCTGAATATAACTGCATATCCTGTTGTTTTGTATGTTTTCTTTTAATTTTAAAAATCACTTCTATATTGAATAAGTACTTCCTTTAATATGCTTTACTTGTTTCCCCCTTTTGCTTTAGAATCTTAAAGATGGCTTTACTTTTTTTGTTCAATTTATGTACATGATTGTGATAAATGTTTTATTTTCATCGCCCATTTTTTCTTATTTAATATCTTCCAGCAAACAGTAAATAAATACAAATGGAAAGAAGAAATAAAATAGAACAGGTAAAAAATATTCATTATAAGGAACAAAAAAAATCTACATCCATTTCATCAACTTCATTTAAAGGCATTCTCTTATATTTTAATAAATATAAAAAGACTAGTGCACACTTGACCTCATAAGTCTGCGTACAACACAAAAAAACTATTATTTAGATTGCTAAAAATTATTTAATTTCATAAAAAATAATTATAGTTTGTGTTTTTTTACACAAACTTTAGAAATATCTTGCTCTAGAAAAAGTTATAGATTATTTAAGAGCGTTGTGTACTAGACATGGCGCCCACGAGATGGAAACCAAAATTTACGCTTTTCTGAAAATTTTCAAAGGATTAGATGCTTCGTCTCTTTAACTCGAACCGAAAGAAAATACTTTTGAAAAACGATATGCAAATAACCTACAAACTAGCACAATTTTCTTTTAGAATTTAATTACAAAGAAACCTCCCAGTTGCGCTCCAGTACGCGCTTCCCAAAATTCAAAATTTTTATTTTCTACGCCCCGCTTAGTAGTTTTCTTTATTGACTAAAGAATGTCCTTCTTTAAAACAGAAAAAAATCGATAAAATCATGTCTCTTTGCAATTCTTATTTGCACCATCATTAAACTTCGTTGATGCTTGTATAAAATGGGTTAAGAAAAACAAATTTATATGGTAAAAACTACTATTAATCTCTCTCTTCTACTTGTACTTAAGAACAAACTAAGAAATCTCTTAAGTCCTCCAAAGTGGCTCAAGAGAGCACATCCAGAAAGTACGAAAGACGATTGAATTAACAGCAACAAAAAGTTTCCTTATTTATTGTTCACTCTCATTATTGAATTATAATTTGTGACCAAGTGTTTGATGACAATAATGAGTTCTTATTTCCCAATTCTCACAATACGTTTTCACATAGAGAAAAAATGGAAATCAGTCACCATAAACTGTGGTTAAATACAATAAACTCTCGAGAATTTTCCACTCTCTAATTTGAATAAGTATATCGATATATGAAAATTTTTATAGGTATCTTAAAAATCGCTGAATTATTTTTTTTAAAGAGAAGTAACACTCAGGCACTTAGTATGCCTACCAACCGGTAGGTGTGTTACCTTCTTTGGGAAAGGGATAGTGAGAGAGGACGGATGGTTAAAGTGAGAAAGCGCGCTGTGTTAGATTTTAGATCAGTGTTGCATGGTCTCTGATGTCAAGTGTTTTAAGCTGTTGTAGCCATTTTATCAATTATTTTACTTCGCCGGCGATTTTGCTACAATACTGACGAAGGAGGGCGCTGTGATGTCCGCTAGCATACACCAGTATCAATTGCTGCCAGTATTGTTTAGTGACCAGTGGTATGCCTTCATCACTTAAACTGTCCGACAACAACAAATACAGTGGCATACTAATGCACATGTTACGACTTGCCTGAAACTGGTCTCGAACCCACGTTCTTAGACATTACTTGCTTTGTAATCAACTAGTTAGCGCCAACAGCCAACAGCCAAAAGCACCCTCTTGATAGAACTTGATATTAGACTGGAATATATAGAGTATTTATTCATCATAGATGGGATTTCGTACTAACCGAAATTGATTTGACATGTGAAAATGAATAAGTTTGTACTTTTCGTATCCTAATTTGTTAAATAATACGGTTAAATAGTTGATATTCCTGATCACTAGTATCCACCGTCAAAAGTGGTAAAATTGAACAAAGAACGCTGATGAGCTGGTGTAGCGACCTCGAAATCAGTACTCATCCGTTCTGCTAATATGATGAATAATAAAAATTGTTCTATATATAGTACTCTCTTAATAAAAATAATGAATTTATCCAAAAAATTTTCTAATAAAAAATAAAAAATAAAAAAATAGAATAAATAAATGGGTAAACTCGGGTTTGAACTTGAGCCAAAATTAATCGTTTCAATTTATAAAAATATTAATAAAAAAAGTTCGACTAATTACTTTACATTAATTTTCCAAATCATTTTAAAAGCAGTTTAAAAAAACTGTAATTTGAAAAATCTTGTTATTCTTTGTCTTCGATCGCGTCCATGGAATTCCAATTATAATTTATCATCTTACAAAAGTCGCCAGGCTTTTACCAAACTTCCTATTGTAAAACCGTTGGATTTCTGCTGACCTTTTAGCAAGCAGTAGGCAATTGTGAAGTGAGGATAGGGTGGTTGGACTGCTGTATCCAAACTAAGCTATTTACACCAAGAATATGCACCGCCAGTGAACTGGTGGACAATAGGAGTTTCGTGGTTGGACCGCTGGATTCCTACTGGGCAATAAACACTGGTTACTTGGTGAGCGGCAGGTTTTAGTGATTGGAACACTGGGCTCTTGCTGAGCAACAGCTGCAAAATAGCGTCGCTGTGCTGTTATAATTTGACCGCTGGACGGCATTACCATAGTTACCTAACTCAAGGCGTCATAGTAGATTAAATAAAATAAATTGTAAGTCCTACTCTGTGTTTTTTTCTCTCGGTTCTTAAAATCAAAGAAATGTTTGTGACGAAGCTTGGACATCGGCGAGTGATACCACAACCAAAAAAACATCGTTACAATACGAATAATTTATTCACTATTAATTTAATAAGTGAAATTATTGATCCCAAATTTTCGCTTCATAAAATATATGTTTTGTTCTAATTCGTGCAACAAGGTATGCAATTGTTCAATTCACAATCTATTGTCGGAGTTGTATGATAATGGTTTAATATTTCTTTGGTAACATGGATAATATTTGCACAACACATACGAGTACAACTAACCTTTAGCTCATTGTTTTTTAAAAGTGGTATGGCTAAATCCAAAAAAGTAGTTGTAATATTAAAAGTTTTAAGTATAAGTAATTAATTAAACATAAAGAATCTAAAAAGAATTTAATGCTCAAGTAGACTCAATTAATTTATAATCGAAGGTTTCAAGAATCTATCTATACCCATATATTGAATTTATATCTGATTATGCCAATAATATTAAAAGAATAGTTTTATATATCAATTTCAATTTAAATTTTTTATTATTTAAAATATTTTTAATTTTACTAGACTGTAAGAAAATGGAAGCCGCTGAAATAAATAAATAAATGACTATGAGTTAAACTTGATTATGGAAATGAGTCTATACGTAAAAAAAATTATAATTCAAATTGTGCTCTCCCTAATAATCTTTTAAACTCTTCTATACTCCTGTGTTTTTCAGTATTTTCTCTCTCATGCTAACTTTAACATGTTATCCCAGACTTAAATGAAACAAGCAACTGAATTCATATGTCATACACATACATATTATTGACTTTTTATTAAGATTTATTTAAGAAAGTTTTTTACTGTAACCATAATAACCCTTAGGGCCATTATTACAACTTACTGTTAGTTAAGGGAAGGATTTTGTCGGAACGATATATAGATTTGCATTATAAAATCTTCATTCATTATTTTTTTATCCATTAAATCTTATTATTATTACTATTAACAAGAATAAAAAATTAAAGTTGTAATAATGAAAAAGGAAGTTGTAATAATGGCCCTTAGAATATTATTTATTAAATCATTACAAATATTTATATCGAATGAAAAAAAAATCAAAAACAGTTTCAAAAATAAAACCAACATATTAATGTGCATATTTTGAACTATCAACATGGATGGAAAAACGTTCCTTAGCTCCGTTTCGCTTAATGGCATAATAAATAAAGTTCTTTCTTAAAGTTATATTTTCTTGTGACTAACTTCATGTTACACTTACAATACAATACAAAAATTGAATTAAGAAGAGATCAAATGCTTTATGATTGCACGTCCTTCATTACATTTTAAATTTTTTAATCCATTTTGTTTAATTTCTTTTCTAAAGTACAGAAGAGTTAAGCAAATAAAGTAAGAAAAGGATTATCTGACATACATATGAGTACATATAAAGTTTCCGGAAATAGTTTATGCGATAGAAAAAGAAATTGTTTAGAAATTGAAAAGAAATGGATATAAAAAAAGACAACAAAAAGTAAAAAGTTATTAAAAAAAAATCGTAAAGGTATTAAATTAGTGAGAGGATTAGAATTGAAGAAATACCAAGAAGGAGCTGAAAATATATCATTTGATTATGTCCAAGTTTTTTAGCGTAGCCTCGACTTTTCTGGGCGTAGTAGGCGCTCATGATGACTACTAATAAGTACAACTACAACATAAACCTTTACGAAGTTAGGTGCACTTAGATGTCACAGAAGGCAAGTACTACAATATCGTCTCCTCAAAATTGGAAGATGTTAGAATTTTAGCTAAACCCAAATAGAAAAGTAAAACTATTTAAGGAGTATAGAAAATGTATATGACCTACTTCTGGTGGGCAATTGTCGTCAACAAAATGAGAAAAAATTAGCATCACAGGGACTTAAAAATTATAAATTTTGGCTTTCAGCCAGTAAGTTTCGTTATTTTAAAATAATTTTTGCAAATGTTCATCTAATAAGCTTGAGTTTTTAAGTTAATCAATTTCCGTTAATCTTAATACACAAACAAATAAATGTCAATAGAGTTTTCTTTTTTTTTATAAAAAAATGTTAACTTTAAAAAAAGTATAAAAAAATAACATCAAATTTAGTTAAATCAATGAAATATTTTCTCGATTAAAGGCTTAATTTAAAAAAGCAAATTTAATAATTTATTAGACAATATTATACGTTACCATAGTATATTTTTTATATTTAGTAAATGTATTTAATATGTTTAAGCAAAGTTATAACAAAAATGTAGTTCTTTCAACTAACAAATTAGTACCAATATATTTGAATTACAGTACTATCACGATAGTCCAGACCCCATTAGTCCTGAACATGCCCGTAATGCTGCAGTGCCCGGATTGCAGGTGACAATTTTTGCTTTGTTTTTTTAATATAAATATACTTATACCTGAATACGAGTACATAGTGAATTGAAAAACTGTTTTAATCAAGTATGTGATGGAAATCGATCGATTTCAAAAATATGGTTTTGAAACGAACGATTTTGAGAATACATTTTTGAGCCAATCTCAAGTTATTAACTTGAAAGCCGTCCAGAAAATAAAACACAAACAATATAAATCAACTTTGAAAATAAATCTATCAAAAATTAATGGAGACTGTATTAAATAATATTTTAAAAATACTCACAAAACGGATATAATGAGCACATTACAACTTTTTCGGTTTGAAATCGTTTTATTTTTATATCGATTTTCATCACATACCTAAATAAGTTTTTTCTAAAAATAGAGATTCAATAAATTTTACATATATTTATAAAGTTTTTCACTAAAAACAGAAGTTCAATACATAAGAATATAAAATATTAATTAATAATGTTAATTATTTTGTCGTATTGACAATGTTTTATGCAGTGTTGCTAGGAACTCGAAAAAAACTAAATTGGTTTTTTAAAAAGGCCAGAAAAAGTTAAATCACCCAAAAATAATAACTAAAAACGGTTAATAAATGTTTATTAATAATTCAACGTTCAATGCATAAAACATGTTAAAAGTTATTAAAAAATGCACTTTAAGTATATAAACAAAAAAAAAAGAATAAAAACAAATATAAGGTATTTCTTTCGACTTCAATTCAGTATTTGGTCAAAAATTTAACAGAATATTTGTATAGAGGCATGAAAAATTTAACTCATGTACATCGCTCAACTGAGAATATTGCTGTTCTAACCCACAGTGTTGGGGAAATCCCAGGATTGTTCAGTTCTCGTCGATGTTTTAAATTGATCATTCCACGAAGGACACGTTATAAGTTTTCTGGCCGTCCACCGAGATCTTGTGATTAAATCCTCTACACTTTTTTTGTAGCTACATAAAAGATATGGTTTATGCCAAAGGCGCACAATCTCTTCAAGACCTCTGAAGTTATCGGAGGCATATGTGTAAATTTCATCAAAAAAAGTCCTGGTTTCGATGGAATTAGGCCAGTGGATCTAAAAAATAACTCCGACATTATGACCCCTGTAATAACACATTTAGTCAACCTTATTTTACAAACCGCAATAATACCACATAAGTTTAAAATATCCTTTGTACGTCCAATAGCACAAAATCTGATTTTAATAATTATAGACCAATATCTATATTACCGGTAATAGAAAAGATAATGGAGGAAATATTATGCAGAAGATTAATAGATTACGTAAAAAAATATAAAATAATCAACAACAACCAATATGGTTTTCAGAAAGGAAAGAGCATCAACCAATTAATTGGAAACTTTGCCTGCCAACTACATAAACGAACAGTTAAGTAAAAATCACCATTGTTTAACATTGTTTATAGATTTTAGCAAAGCATTCGATACGCTATCTCATGAGAATATGTTAGACATGTTGGAACGTATAGGTATAAGAAGTCACTGCCTTGAAATATTTAAAAACTACCTCATGTTAAGAACATTTTATGTGAAAGTGGATAACAAACTGAGCAATAAAACCAGAGTAGACTATGGAGTACCGCAAGGATCCAAATTAGGTCCTATGTTGTACATATTATACTCCAATGAGCTAATTAATGTATTATCGATGTGCAAAACATTTGCATACGCAGACGATACTGCAATCGTTGTATTACACAAAAATCTAGAAGACGCTACAACAATTATGCAAAATCAGCTAGACACAGCGATTCGATGGTGTCATGATCATGGGTTAATAATTAATGCAAACAAAACCAAATTGATGCATATAAAGCCTCCACAATTCCGTTATGCAGACATAAAACTGAAATTCCATGACATCGATTGCATCCATACCAATAATATGACGCACTTAAACTATGCCAGTGACCAATGCTCCAAAAACATAGAAATAGTCAATTCATATAAATATCTGGGAGTACATGTAGACCAAAACTTTAAATGGAAAACTCACATAGAAGAAGTACGAAAAAAGCTTAGAAAAGCTGCTTTCATACTACATCACTTTAGATACTGCTCCAACAACAACGTATTAAGGCAAGTATACTACTCCATAGCTGAATCGCATATTCGGCATGGAATTACAGCGTGGGGAACCTCAAAACATTGCAATAAACTCCAACATACTCAGAATCATATTCTGAAAATATTAAATCCGTACACAATGACTCACAGAGTAAGAAATTTTAATCAACGCCAACACATCCACAACACCACTTTTTCGAATCGTAATAATATAGCATCAGACTGTATGATGTTAAACATCAATAGCATTTACAAAACAACACTCGCTATAGAATTATGTAGTGACTCCATATTTGTACAACAAATTGATCACAATCACCAAACTAGAAGAAACGTAGAGGGGCGATATAAAATAAAATTTACCAACAATGAGTATGGGAGAAGTACATTAGCCGTAATGTTACCAACAATATTTAACAGCATTCCTGCTGAAGTCATCTCTAAAGCTAACAATAGTCAATCAAAAAAGAAGATTATTAAAAGTCACTTTCTGAATCACCAGGCATGGCTCTGAACCGCAATAATAAGAACATGTAGTTTTGTAACAACAACAATGTACAATAACAAAGTCTTAAACAACTACAAAAACAAAAAAAAAACCAACAACAATATCAAAAAACAATTTTTAACAAAATGAACATTAAACTTAAAATTTTAGAAAACATCTAAACTAACAATATCAAACAAAAACAGTAAAAACCAACGACAATGTAAACATAAATATTAACTAAATTCAGAACATTTATAACAATACTTAAACTGGATACAACAATATTTAAAACAGCAACAAAATGCAACAACCAAAATTGCAAGAATATCAATAACAATACAATTATGAACACTAGCTATGCAACTCATAAACAAAAACCAAAAACTATAGCAACACCAACAACGAAGTATTAAATAAAAATTTCAACAACATCAACAGAATCAATTATATTAAAAACATTATCTTAAACAACAACCATAACCACAGCAACAACAACAACAGCAGTAATAATCAATCGCAATTAAATATATTATAAATTTATGGATGAACTACACAAAACATACATGCACAGCACTAAGAATAATTCATAAACCAAAAACAACAATTACCAACAACAACAAGGAGCAAGAAAATTTCAGCAACAACAATAGAAACAAAAACAACAACAACAACAATGATGAAAATATAAGCCAAATAAATAAATTAACATATTATGAATTTATATATAAAAAAAATAAGAATGCAAATTGCATCAAACCCCGTCGGAAGAAAAACACAACACTTAAGAATGCAATGAATTTATATCCTTTTTTTCAATGTCTTTTTGAAATGTAAATCATATTTTTTGTACCTGCAGACAAGCCAAAATGGCTTTGCGAGGTCATTATATTCCAATATAATATATATATAATAATTCAAGATATTAAATAAATTAAAAAAAAACTGCAAGTGTTGAATGTTAAATGCTATTTCCACAAAAAATAAATGCATTTAAGCCAGAACAAAAAAAATTGATGACAGAGAATTTCATGAGAAGAACATGGCCCTACAGGCCAATATTGTTTTCCATTACACAGTATAACACATGATTCTGGGACTCATTTCTGTGAATTGCACGTGAAAGTAGCACCAAAAATAAAAATTTCTGCATCAATCGTTTTGTCAAGTTGGCTACATTAATAATTCAGCGGCCATAAGAATTTTTTTGTTCAAGGTAAATTTTTATCACTTTTTCTATATTTTAACACGCTTATATAACGGTATACTGTACGGAATATATCTTTTGTATCTGAAGCAAAGTAGATATTGAAGAGAAAAAAACGAAAGAAACCTGCGTAAAACAAGTACATTCTTAAAAAGAGCAAAATTACCCATTATTTCCCCATTTTTCTTCTTTTTTGCTCAACAAGTGGGACGATATGACCACAAACCTAACAAAAAGCATACAATTTTACGCCCTTGTTATTTTCCATATTCAATGTTTTTCAGGCTTTAAAATGTAATTCACTCTGAACAAAAGTGTTGTTTGTTCCACACCCATTAAATTATTAACTCTAGGATTACCCTCTTGGTCTGGCCATTTTCTTTGTACTTGCAATATCTTTCATATATAAGAAAAAAATAAAAAACGGGTACCTGAATTCTATAAGTAGCATGTGCTGAATCGAATGAAACTAATTTGGAATCCATCAGAGCAAATTTGTAAGGTGAAATCTTTTTTCTATGTAAAGTTATGATATTGGTCTGGCTAGACAACGAAGTATTATTTGCGGAATGTTTTTGATCTGTGTATGTGTTTTTGCAAAGTAAAGTATAATAAAACGATGAAAAATTAAATTAAACATAATGTATGAGTATTGATTTTGGTTTTTGTGTGTATTGTTGTAAAACGTATCTAGGTAGCAACTGGTTGTAGAGCTCAACATAAAAAAATATAAAACCCTTTTTTGACAATACGAACTAAATAAATTTAAAGTACAAATGCATTATCATTCGTGCTTTTGAGTTGCAAGAATAGAAAAAATTTGGCGAATTTAGTATCTTTATACACTTCAGCAGCAAGCCTAAACGTAGATGACCAACTCGAGGACGTACTGTGTATTGTATTCTTAACAAGTTTAACACTTGTGCAGAGATTGATGGAAGTCCGCTTAGCTTTCGTTGGAACCGTTTGTGCTAAAAAAATCTTTGTGCCATATATATTTAAAAATTCAAGTAAAAAAGTAAAGTAATGTTATCAATAGATCAATATACAAATACCATCAAATAAAATATGGCTGCGGAAGATGAGCCAGGTAGTGCAACCAGATTGAACGCTGATACAAACCCCAACCAAATTATTGACTATAAGCGAAATAAAGCTGGAGTTGACACAATGGACCAGATGTTAACGCACTATTCTTATTTATTTCCAAAAAGCTAATTGGGCCTATTATTTTTATGTAAATAAAAAACTTTTTACATTTTCTTCCCAACGTTTCGTCAATTTTTTGTTGACATCTTCAGGGGATTTTTATGTCTATTTAATTTAAAAATATTACATATTACAAAAATAGAAAACATCACACATATTATAAACTTACAATTATTTAGTAATTTATCACATTAAATTCTATCTAAATGATTGCAACATTTAACATGAAATTAAATTAAACACACAACTTAAAAAAGTATCACAGTGGTTTTCTTTTTGTTTTATTTTATCACAACTCTGTAACTGGAACTGATATTATCGGTGTCTTCTTTTTGGTTCATAGTTTTGTTAATTTTCTGTTGTATACGTAAGCTTTCTATTGTGTAACGCTTTTTTTCTTTTGTTTCTATGTCCAATATTTTTATTCTGTCAAAGTCTGGTTTATGTTTTTCGTTGATCATATGTTTTGCTAGTACTGTTGTTTCTTTTTGTTTCTCTATATCATTTTTGTGTTCGCATATTCTTGTTTGTAAACTTCTTTTTGTTGTGCCAATATAAATTAAGTCACAGTTTTGGTTATCATTTCCCTTACATGCTATTTCGTATACCACATTGTTTTGTTGTTGTTTCTCAACAGGCGTCTTGATTTTAGAAAAAATCGTGTTGAGTGTTGTATGTGGTTTATAGGCAAAACATACGTTCTGTGTTTCTATTGTTGCTTTAATATTTTTATTATCAGTTAAGCCAGGAATAAACTTTACACTGTAAAAAACTTTGTCATTGTTATTAGTAGTATTTATGTTAATGTTATTTTTTAATTTTGTTTGTGTTCCTTCAATTAGCGTGTTTATAAGTTTTATTGGGAAACTATTGTTTATTAGTATTGATTTAATTTTGTTTATGTTTGTAGTGTGAAATTCTTCGTCGCTTATATGTAGTACTCTATAAATAAAGCTTCTCGCCGTATTTATTATTTGATGTTTTGGTTGCGTTGCGTTAAAATTTATCAGTCTTCCAGAAGATGTTTCTTTTGAATACCAGTCAAATTTAATATTATTATTACGTCTATGTAGGTAGGTATCCAAATATGCTATTTTATTATGTTTTAAAATTTCCGTGGTGAACTGGATTTTAGGATGGTAAGAGTTGAAAGCATTCAGGATCTCTTCTTTGTCGTCAAATTTTATTATAGCTAATATGTCATCTACATATTTAACTGTGTATTTAATATTGATGTTTTTCTTCTTTAATTCGTTAATTGCTTCGTCAAGTAAACTGTCTAACACTATATCAGCTATGGTGGGAGAAAGGGGGTTGCCCATTGGCATTCCAAAAATCTGGCTGTAGATTTTCCTTTCGTAAACAAAATAGTTATTATCAGTCAGGCAAAATTTAAGAATTTTTAAAAACATGGATCTCGACATTTTAGTCTGTTGTTGTATAGTTTCCCATTTACCCATAATGTTTTTAATGGCCGTATGAACTGGGATATTCGTGAACAAAGACACGACATAAAAAGATATAAGTACTTCATCTTCTTCCATTTTTATATGTTGTAACTGTTTTTTGAGTTCCGCCGAGTTTTTTATGTTGTATTTTTCGGAGACAATATTTTTAAGTATTTGGCCTATATATTTAGAAAGTTTATAACAAGGGACATTCATGGAAGATACAATTGGTCGAAGGGGAGTGTTAACTTTGTGAATTTTCGGGAGGCCGTATATTCTCGGGGCTATTGCTGCTGAGCAAGATAATCGCCGTTTTTGCCTTAAATCTATACATTCATTTTTAAATAGGTCTGAAATTATATTGTTATTTTCCCTTTGAAGTTTTGGCGTTGGGTCTATTCTGGTTGTTCTGTATGTCTTTTTGTCTTCTAGTAATTCCTCCATTTTATCCTTGTAATCTATTTTGTACATTAATACCGTTTTATTTCCTTTGTCCGCTTGTAAGGTAATGACCTCATCATGTTTTTTCAAAAATTTTTTTGTTTTCTCAAAAACTGTGAGGATGAATTTCTCTTTAGGGGTATTCTTAAGTTTTCTCCTGAAAAATGTAATGTTATTCGCTAATTTTATTCTACTAATTTCCTTAATCTGGTCCTCATTATCGTCAATTGCTTGAATACATTGCTCAATATCAGCAATGATATGCAGAGGCGAAAAACTATGTTTATTAACTGGTAAGGCGAATTTTCTTCCCAGGGACAACATCCATTTGATTTCCATTGGAATTTCTAAATTAGTTTTATTTTCAAACCAACTCTCATTAAAAATAAGACCGTGTAATTTGAAATAATTTTCTTTCAGTGTATGTAATTTTTTAATTTGTTTCTCCTTTGTACTCTTTGTCATATGTTTTGATCTCTCCATTTGTTTACGAATAAAATTTGTGTAGTCCTCTTCTGTTAACATATTCTTAATGCCAATGCTGATATTATAAATGATCCGTTTGATTAATTTAATGTTTGTGTTAATTTGTGATATTTCTAAGTTTAATATCTTTTTGTGAAAATTATTTTCAATGTTCCTTAACTTTGCTTTAATCGTGTTGCATTTAAAAAGATTCTTTACCCTATTTGTTGTATTTTTGGTGTGTTTTGGTATTATACCATAGCTTCTACATGAAAGTATAAATTTAAATCCTTGTTGTTGTTGTATTAGTTTTTTATTTGTTCGTTGTGTTTCGTTGTTGTATTTAAGTTCGATGTGTTTAAAATAACCCTTCATGATTGAATTCTTATGTTGATGCTGGTACTATATTTGTTATTAATGCTGATTAAATTTTTTATAAATAAATTTGTTTCGGCAAGCTCTCCGATGTTATCCTATGATTTGTTTATTTTTTGGCCAGGTTATTTCAATGTTCTTATTTATTTCCAATAAGCTAATTGGGCCTATTATTTTTATGTAAATAAAAAACTTTTTACATTTTCTTCCCAACGTTTCGTCAATTTTTTGTTGACATCTTCAGGGGATTTTTATGTCTATTTAATTTAAAAACATTACATATTACAAAAATAGAAAACATCAAACATATACCTGTAAACGAGAAACCAATAGTCATTGGCCACGTTTTACAATATGTTGGACATATCTGGTTACGCTCCGTTTTTAATTTATAAGGACATGGTCAATCTAAGACAAACAGATCGTCGTCGTCGATTTCTTGTCGAATTGGAGAATCAAATTCTGATGCAATGCGTTTTCCACACATCAGAAATGCTATGGCAAAATTTAATGTTTACGTTTAAAAATGTAATATTAATAATAATTTTTTCAGTGCAAACTAGAAAAGTCCTGCGAAGAACGAACCCATCTCAGTTGGAAATAGTACCTTTTCCAACCTCTCCAAAAAATACAGGTCATTATGCGTTAAGTGCTATATAACAAGGAAAACAAAATGCAAAACGTGTTTCAGATGCGTTAAATGTTGAATAGCAATGTGCCAGCAGCTTGGTAAAGAAACTAAAAATTACATTTGCGACCACTGTGATATAGAATAATATAAAAAAAAATTTTCAATTCACAAGCTCGTGTAACCTTTGTATTTGTTGTGTAATCATCTAATTATATAGTATTGTATTTTTGTTCTTGGTAATTTTCATACAAAAGTGTGTTATAATTATACGTTTGAATTTTATATGTTTTATAAATGGTTGTATTGAGGACAGACATGGAAAAATTCTATTTGCAAAGCTAAGTTATGTTAAATCAGCATATTTATGGTGAAAAATTTGTTAAAAGTCACTAACATTGCAAAAAATGCGAAATTCCGGTAAAAGTTGCAAAATTTAGAGGGAGTCGTAAAATCTTCTAAAACGAGATAGAAATGGAAGTACTCACAAATTTGAAGAAATGTACCCGTGTAGTCTGCTGTCGTGAATGTGTTTATATCTTAATTTATCTCAATTTTAAACATGGTTATTTTGCAATAGCGAAATTTTCTCCGGCGACATCATTTATGTTTATTTTTATTTTTTATTTATATTAATAAAATTTTATTGCAAAAATTATACGTATAAGTACATAAGTTGAATAATAATTAAAGATTGTTGTCAAACTCACTAATTTCACAGACTACATTGAATTGACATTTAAAAAACAAAAAAATTATGATTAGCATAAAATTTTTGTATTATTAAATTCATCAAATTTTTTAAATATATAAAAGGCATATTAAATTTTTTAAAAATATTTCTATTAGGTTTCCTGTTAAATAATTAAGCATTAAATAAAAAACAATCTAACTAAGCAAACATTTAGGTTTTCCATAAATATTCATCATTCCTACCGATGAAACACAAACTGGAAATAGTAAAAACAATAAACATATTTAATGTTTGAGAAAATTTTGGCAACAAACTGAAACTCATGTTTCATTGTAACATAAAAACATGGATATGGAAACAAGTTTTCGTGTACAGACAGCTGAATATCTTAGTTATAAAAAACAATATAATATTTTCCTCATAGAATTGAGGCAGGTTATTCATTCACTTGACAAGATGGTTTTTAAATAAACTTGTATGTTCGATTGCATCATATTCTTTGTTATACTATTTCACAAAATTCTTTACATTTCAATTAATTTAAATAAATATGCTTAAGTATTAAATTTCGTATACATTATAAATAAAATTATATTTACCATTATAAAATTTAATAACTCACAAATTTTGTCTTTTTGTCTAATTTAGATATGGAATCAAAAACAATTTGGATATTTGCCATTGTTTATTCAGCAATTCAGCACTTTGTGTCCTGTTCATCACCCTGTAAGTATAACTAAAGAGCAAACATAAATACATACACATATATGTATGTATGTCTAAGCCTACATGTATTTGTTTATTAGCATGTTTAATATACAAATCTATTTTAAATCAGTTTCAGTAAAATTAAATCTATTTATTAAATTTTTCATATATTTCGTCCTTTAAATGTTATTTTAGTAAAAATGCCCAGGGCTGGTGATCCTTTTGCTACGTTTCCCAAGAACTTTTTAAAGAATTTTCATCGCCATTCACAGACACACCGGAAGATGAGGAACTGGATATAACGGAAACTACTACACACGAACCATATCCTTTTTTTGCCGATCCATTTACAACGGTCAATGTCAGTACACAATTGGGAGCAAAGGCTTATCTACATTGTCGCGTCAATGATTTGCAAGGCAAAACAGTAAGTTTTAGTATGCACATATGGGTATTATGATTTAAAAATTAAATCAGGGTGGGAGCAAAATGACCACAAATCGATATGAAATTTATTTTATTAAAATTTTTTATACTTAGTTTCAGCTGTCCCTTGTCTGTCTGCGTGTTTGTAATTAAATCTATGCAAATCTATGGCTCTAAATTTTTGGAAAATTTCAAGCGTTTGGAAAAAGAGATTTTTCCTTTTATGAAAAAGGGCCTTTAAAATTAAAAACTAATTGCGTAAGACATCATACAAAATTGATAATATATACACATAAAATATTTATTATTGGCTTTAATCAAATTTCTAAACATACATAATGTTCAGTGAGCATTACATATAGACCAAAAAACACCTTTTATCATATAATATATATATTTTAGCTGCCTGCTTTTGGAAAATTAAAATTATGAGTGTGAAGTTATATTGAAAACAAAAACTAATTTTGGTATTTTGTTGTAATTTTCAAATATTTATTCTCACTCACAATTTTTTTTTCAGTATCTAAAAACAGGCAGTAGTATTTCCGATGTAGTTAAAATAAATAAAACGTGAAACCTTTACATTACTTACTTACTTAAATGTCTATAAACAACCGTTCTGGTTAGCAGCCTGATTCAGAATAATTTTCCATACGCGTCGATCTAATGGCTTCCCTCCAGTTTCTAGCACTGAGTTTTGCAAGGTCTGCTTCAGCTGGATCCTTCCACCGGAGTTTGTGTCTTCCCCTTCTACGTCTTCTTACGGGATCAAGTACGAATTATTTCTTCGCCGGAGCTTTCTCATCCACTCTCATTACCATCGAAACGGTTGTATTTTAATGCCCTCAACTATGTATTTCCGTACAGCTCATACACCTCGTGATTCGTTCGATGGCAATACTCTCCGTCAATGCATATAAGTCTATATATTTTACTTAATCTTTTTTCTCTCAAACACCCCAAGAGCAGTTTCATCTGCATGCGCAAGAACCAATGCTTTAACGTCATATAGTAGCAAGGGTAGTATAAGTGTTTTATAGAGTGTAAATTTTGTTTGTCGAGAGAGGGTTCTGTTTCAAACTGCTAGCTTAGCCTGAAGTGCCATTTGTTTGCAAGAATAGTTCTTCGTATTTTTTCTAAACTGATGTTATTTCTTTTGTTTATGGCGTCAACGAGATATATAAAGTTGTTCACTAACTCGAACTTATAATTCACCATCGTTCACATATTGACCCAGTTTTGGTGATTCTTTGTTGGTTGATATCATTAACTTGGTTTTATCTTCATTTATTGCTACAACCACTTTTGCCGATTCCTTTTCAATACTACAGAATGTTTCAGGTAACTCTCACACAGTCCAGCCTGTGATATCAATATTATCGGGACAAGCGAGTTACATTTGATTTTTCATGTAAATTATGTTAAGATAGACTATCGGCTTATCTAAAACCACGTTTGGTATTGATCGTCTCCAAGAGGTCTTTCCCAATTTTAACCGATGCTTTTGTGTCAGTTAACGTCATTCTGCATAAACTTATCAGCTTGGCAAATATACCTAATTCAGACATGGCTTTGAATACCTTTGCTCGTATTGGGCTGTCAAAAGCAACTTCGTAGTCGACGAACAGGTGATAGGCGTCGATTTGTTTTTCTTTGGTCTTTTGCAGGATTTGGCGTAATGTAAATATCTGATCGGTGATCCATTTGTCAGGTCTAAAGATATCGCTGACTTTAGTTTTTAATCGTTCACATATTAAGCTTGACAGAATTTTATATGCAATATTGAGAAGGCTTATACCTCTACAGTTGGTTTCGTCTCCTTTCTTATGTACAGGACATAGCACACGGAGGTCCAGTCATCGGGCATGGGTTCTTCTAGCCAAATGTTTCTAACAAGGCTGTGCAAACTCCTTAAAAACTTGTCGCCTTCGGCTGTAAAAAGTTCTGCGGACAGACCATCCGCATCTGCAGATTTGTTATTCTAAAGACGGGATATTGCCTTCTCAATTTCATTTTTGCTAGGTGGTGTACATTCTACACCAAACGTTTACATACATAGGAAAAAATAATTAAAAAAAACTTTTTGGTTACAAAGCAGACTGCCGTGTCCAATCTCCAAAAATAATTAGCAAATACGCACGAGTGTTTTGCTTATTTCTAACTTGTATCAAGTAATTTTAAAGGTTTGCAGTTCTCAAAATACAGATCTTAATAATATATAGATTGTGCCTAATTGCAAGCAAATATCTTTTAAATTGTATAATTTCTTTCAATAATAGGTTTCATTTTGATATGCAAAGTCAAATCAGCGGATGTTTATTTAGTTGTAAGGAGGAGAGTACGCTGATAATAATGGAAAACAAAATCAGTGTTATAGCCGCTTGAAGGCCCATATTATTTTCATGAAATTTCCCATAAACATTTCGTGCAGTTGCGGCTCTACGTCCTCGATAACTTTACGAACGCGAAAGGCAAAATTAAAGATCTTTGTGCCCAATTGTGATTGATTCTGGTGAAAGCATATAGGTAGGATTTTTTTCCGCGTAAAAAGCGATGGTAATATGTCACGTAGCGCCATCTTATTGGAAATTAACTTCGTCAACATAAATATCTTCCAATTCCGGCCATACAAAGCATTAATTATAATTATCGTTCGATAGCATAAGCAATTCACCGTGACTGCAGCTCCAGCCTCATTTTAAAAATAAATTTTAAACGCTTAGCCCACCTCACCAAAAATCGCATCGAGCCCCAAATGCGACCATTTTCCATGTTGATATGCGGCCGAAAATGTGTTTTACGACGATCTAAAAATGCTTTAGTTTCACGAAGTGTTACCGCAAAATTGTTACTATTTTTGTAGTAAATTTTAATAGTTTTAATGTTTTATTGAAGCGTTTATCGTTCCAGTTTTATTAATGGCGTAGTTATTATTTTTCATCTATCAAAAACATACAGTTTTAGTCATGACAACTACCAAAGTAATAGGCTATTGAAAATTAAGTCTTATTGGAACACCATTTACCTCAAAAATGGAAATTGTTCGCCAAAACAGATTTAGTGTAGTTTATAAAACACCATCTTAGGGTTATAATAATGAAGGATGTAGTAATGTACATATTGGTACCACGAAAATCAAACTATCGACTGAATTAGCTAGACGTTGTTCTGCTCAAAAAAATAATCTTCTCAGAAAACTGGATTGACAACACAATCATTCAACAGATATGGAAAACTTATCAGAAGCAAACTGGAAATGACACTGACACTTCATATTAGAAATTTCACAAATTATCAACATACCAATACTGCCATGCTTTGGATAAAGGTAGTAAACTAATGTCGATAAATTTCTTAATGTGTTGTTATATATTGAGGACTTATATGCAAATAGTGCCAACTACAAACACTTAATTTTTTAGGAGGGCAAAAAAAACTTATTATATTTACAGCCAAAAAAGGAGGTGTATTGAATTTCAAGTGTTTATCTGTGTGTCTTTGGGTCCCATACCACGCGGCCGATTTTTATAAACTATTATTTTTTTGCTTAAAAGATAACTGGATTGAGATGGAAGGTTGGGTATGACAAGATGGGACGACATTCCTGGTAGAACAGAAAATGCTGTTTATTTAACTTTTCCTTTTATCTATGAAAATAATAATAATATTTTGGGTTTTAGTAGAGCCATGAAAAACAAACTTGAGGCAGAATAAAATCCTGCATGCAAATTTAATTAAACATTTTTTTTATATATCTTTTACAACTATCCCACCTTATATTTTAGTACACGAACTTATGTGCAAGCAGCAGAGCTCCCTCCATCACCACAAATTTTGCACAATACCATTCTTCTTCACTTATAACGAACAATGATAAATCAATTTATGCTGGTAAAAAACAGAAAGAATATAAAAATGAAATTGATATAAATAATATTTGATTTTGAAGGAGGCCGCTTTTGATATCAATTTTCCTTTAAAACATTGTTGAAAACCTATTATAAAACAATCTCATGATGTTTTGTGTTTTTGATAGACTTAAACTATGGGCAAATGTACGCAAAATCAAACAAAAAACATTTTTGAAAATTGATTTGATGTTATTTCTTTGTTTGCTTAAGAATATACACGAGCGTTGAAATGATAATGTGAAGATTGATTTGCCACTTATGATGATTAATATGAAATAAAATGAAATATATTTAATATAACAATTGAGAGAAAAACAATATAGAATACTTATCAACTCAGAAATACATCCAGCACATCCATGGGAAGTTTTAATTTTGTTTACTTGTTTGTTCATGGAAACTATAAATAAAATATGAATCGCTTACTAATGAATTAACATAAATTAGTTCTTTAATATTTATAAAGTGGTGAAATCTGCAGTTCATGTTGCACTGAAATTCAAATTTTGAGGCTTTTGTAGTTGCAAAAGCATTACAAAGCCTCCGCGACCTGTTTGAGCTTATAAATATTTTGCCTTTTTTGCTATGCACCAAAATCGACCCACCCCTATTGCTTAACGTTTCAGTTGAATTGTAGTGAATTATTTATTTGCCAAACACTGCAAAGTATAGTGCTTAAAATAACATTTTTAATATATATAAGCCACTGAAAAATAGAGCTTGTCTCGGTGGCAACATCAATATCTTCCAATTCCGGGCATACAAAAACATTAATCAAATCCATTTACCGTATCAGATGTTACTGCCTCATTTTTTAAAGGTAAGGTAGAATGAGCTCGCCAGACCAAAAACTCTACCAAACAGTCGTACTTTGAGGATGGCTTTTTAACAAAATAAGTTTAAACGTATACTTATTTTAGTATTTAAAAAGAAAAAACTACATAATTTCTTGTTCGCTTTCCCATGGAAACAACAAATTAAAATTACATGCAAGCTCGCACATTTATTTTGTTTTTGCATGAAGCTAACACATCCATACGTAATGAATATGTACATCTTAATTTAACTCTAATCTGTTTCAATTCTGATCTCTTTATCTTTTTCAAATTCACCCATTTGAAGAGATAACATATTATTACTCATCAAAATATAAATATGTATGTACGCGTAAGCACTCTCAGCTTTGTATTTGTTTTTACTTGAACCAATACTTACATAGGTGTATGTCCGTGTATATTTTTAGCATTTGTAGTGGTGTCAACTCTAGGAACCTTTTATTCCTTTAATGCACAACCGATTTAAATAATATTTAGTCGGATCACTAAAGCTCAACAATGTTTACCATATGGTAAAAGAATAAAAAAAATTGCCTATTTATACAATAAAATATTTTGATAATATTCCCTATTGCCTTAAGAAATATCCCAGATGAAATGATTTTAGAATATTGTACCATTTTTAATAATATGCACAACAAATCATAGTTTCCACAAGCGTCGAAAGAAGCGATAGTGATAGTAATACCTGAAAAAGATAAGAATCCAAGTAACCCAAAAACTTCAGAGCTAAGTTTACTCCCAAACATCAGCAAAACATTTGAAATTTGTACAAACAACAACGTAGTAAATGTATGTAGGGGAAAAAATTAATTTGCGATAGACAGTTTGCATTTAAACATAAACATAAACAATTCATGCCGCACATTTTTTATTTTCATATATACATTGGAACTTAAACAAATTCTTAGCTGCTGGAGCTTGTTTAATAGACTTGTAAAAAGCCTATCATACTATCTGGATTCCTGCATTAATTTATATATTAATGAGATATGGTTTTCCCTTTCATTTAATGTGCTTAATACATAATATGTTGAACAACAAAACTTTTAAAGTCTGCAATGGATTATCAGTGACTACGAAACAATTCATCGCTCTTAATGACCTACAGCAAGGCACAGTTAATACCCCAATCCTTTTTATATTATTTATCCACGAACTACTAAACAAAAATAAAAATAGAAAATATTTATACATACGTAATTGTTGAACTGTTTTAAGGTATATATTAAAATGAAATTTTTATGGCTTGAGTTCAAATCTGAGTTTTACCCATATCTTCTTAATCTATGAAATTATTTTTGGATAAATTCTTTATTTTATTAAGAGAGTACTTTTTATTTGAAACAATTTATTCATCGGACTAACAGAACGGATTAGTACTGATTTCGAGGTCGCTACACCATCTCATCAGCGTTCTTTTGTTCGATTTTACCACTTTTGACAGTAGATACTAGTGACTAGGAATATCAACTATTTAACCGTATTATTTGACGAATTAGAATACGAAAAGTGCAACCTATTCATTTCTTACAAGTTAAATCAATTTGTGTGAATAATTTCTGTTTTATCGACCTTTTTTATTTTAGTATGATTAGTTTTTATTTGGACGTTATTACCAAAATACAGGCTTTCAAGGTCTATTTTTAAATATCAAATAAATAAATAAAAGATTACTATTGGGACAATACTGAGAGTAATTCGACTGTGATATTTTTCTTTTTATTTTTATATTTTTTGTAATTTTAATTTATTAAGTTCGTGTTTTGTACTGTCCACTGTATACATAAACTGTGATATTTTAAGCAATACAAATATCTTAATGTAAAGATCAATTATTTTAATAAAGAAGCATCCCTGAGGAAGTTGGAAAAATACCAACGAAACGTAGGATGAAATTAAAATTAAATAAGTAATCTTTTATTTATTTATTTGATATTTAAAAATAGACCTTGAAAGCCTGTATTTTGGTAATAACGTCCAAATAAAAACTAATCATAAATCAATTTCGGTTAGTACGAAATTCCATCTCTGATTTTTAATTATTCCAAATATTCCATACTCTCGCGCTTTTTCCAAAGCCATTGGCTTTGAGATTTAGTGTTTAATAATATTTTAGATTTAGATTTAATAAATTGTACTTATACTTACTATTTGTTTATTAAGAGGTTAACTATGAAATACGCATTTAAATTAAATATACAATTATAAAAAAATAAAAAAATAAAATAAGTTGCCATCATGGCAAAAAAATTGTTATTTTTAAGCAATTTACAGCAGCTCACTTCATTTTTAATATAGTAGACTTTTTTCATTAATTAAGCCTTAAATAACATCGAATGTTCTTTATTTTATTAGAACAAGCCACCATAAATTTCTGCATACAAAATATTTTACACTACACTGACGTCACACAAAACCAGCTTATATGCGTACAAAACTAACCGACCAGCACAATTCGATATCTTGTATTCTTTGTTTCAGTAAACAAACTTGCTTGAAAATATTAGAATTTTTATATGGAGAAGTGAGGAAGCAATTTAAATATAAAATATTTTTTTAATAATTTTAAAGTTTTTGCAATACAAGGCATTTCCTGTCGGCGACTTTTGTACGAACAAAAGCACGAATAGACTAAACTGTAAGAAACCTAAATAGTTTTTATTAGAAAGTTAAGTACATGACAGAAGTTTTAAGTTTTATTAAATATGTAATTCAATATGCTTTTAGTATATATATTTTATTTTAATTAAAAATAGTTCAATTATTAAAGTTCAATTACAAATCGGCTGAACATATATTTTTGAATGCTTAGCAAGTTACTTTTATGTATTCTTTATATAAGTTTTCAATCCGTAAAGGTATTTAAATGTGACGAACTTTACTTGTTCACATTTATGCAAGAAATTAATAAACATCCAATATATCAACAAGTTTAATGTCAAGCCAAATCATTTAATAATGTACTAACACACATATTTCAAGATTTACATTTGTTGCAAACCACTTGACCGAAAAGACAAACACTAATTATTGGGTAAAGTGAACACATGTCGACATACATAAATCCAAAATGTGGGAAACTGAATAAAAACCTACACAACGTTTCACTTTTAATAGTATTTGTATTAATTGCAATTTATTAGCCAACCCAATATCTACTCTAATAAGTGTAATTATTCAGCATTAGGATGATAATCAAATTTCAATCATTTGTGTGCTTAATTAATCTTAAGAAATACTAAATAAATCAAAATATTAAATCTCTTAGTTAATAACTCAAATATATCAAATGAGTTTTTGATAGTTCTCAAGATTTATTGTATAATTTCTTGTTGCGCAACAGTCATGTACTCGTACATGCTTAAGCATCCAAAAATCAAATGTATCCAATAAAACTTTTTACCTAACAACAATTTGTTATTGTTTTGTCTTATTCCTAGTAGAAAACTTAGCTACAAGACACATGTTTTTCTTTAGAAACTCAACAGTTGTAAGTTAGATTTTCTTAACGAAACAAACATAGAAAATGTTAAAAACTTTTTTTTTTGCAAAACAAACTTATTTTTTCGTGTTCTTAAACAGATATTTTGAAAGTGAAAATTAAGTTTGCTCTTTTATTTATACAGATGACAA
Organism: Gymnocheta viridis; assembly: GCA_956483585.1. Taxonomy (NCBI): domain Eukaryota; kingdom Metazoa; phylum Arthropoda; class Insecta; order Diptera; family Tachinidae; genus Gymnocheta; species Gymnocheta viridis. The sequence continues at coordinate 62,936,868 of OY101441.1, read as the reverse complement.
AGCAAATAGTAAATACTGCTTGAAGAATTATAATTTAAAAAAACATTTTGCTCAAATAAGTTAAAGGGAAATTATTAATTGCGAAGGCGTTTAAATTGAGATAAAACATAGAAAAATTAAATTGGCTTTCTGTTAAAGTTAATTTATAACAATATTTTCACTCAAGTAACTTTTTGGCGACATTAACGATGGTGTTTTCTGAGTGTAAATTGCATGCAAGTTTTTTTATAAACAAATTTACTCAGTTTGCCTCCTGATTTTGACAGAGCGATCCGAATCATTGTATGCAGCATCTAAAAAAAATTCTTGTATTAACTGCCAGGCCAACGATGTCACACGTATTCATTCTCTCGTAAAATTACTTTTAAAACAAAAATAAAATTTTAGACAGGACATTAAGAGGCGCATCAACAAAGCACGAACCTTTCCAACTCTGCATAAAGTGTGCCGGTCCAGCAGCAGAACACGCTTGACAAAATTAAGAATATTCATTGTTAGTGTAATGTCGCTCTTACTATATGGTTGCAATACTTGGGGCACAACACAACAACAAAAACAAAAACTTCAAACGTTCGCTAACCGTTGCTTAAGACAAGTCCTACACATTTTCTGGCCAAATTGGGTAACAAACGAGCAATTATACCTATTTGCGAATTTTGTTCCTATCGACAAACAAATAATGCGTAGAAAATGGTCATGGACTGGACACGTTTTGAGAAAACCTCAGGGAGTCATTTGTAAAACAGCGCTGGAATAGAATCCGCAAGGACTACGACGGCCAGGCCGGCCAAGGACTACTTTGTAACATACAAAAAGTAGCGAAAGTGTGAAGGCAAATATTTCCTGGACTCAAATAATATCACTTGCTTATAACCGAGACTCATGGAGAGAACTAGTTGACTATGTTCTATGTTCTAAAGTGGATTTTTTATATTTTTTTTAAGCTATAATTACACATACATATGTGTATTGTATCATTGAAATAATAAAAAAGGACATACGTAAACTCAAAACCAAAATAACTTTGTGTGAATGAAATGTTTATGATTCTGTTTGTGTCCTTAAAGACTGGCAGTATATGCATTTGACAGTCGCAGGTTCGATTCCTGTGTGAGTGTAGTGAAAAAATACAAACAGTTCAAAAATAAAAACAATTATGTGTAAATAATCACTGACTTGAAGCCGATGTTGAAATTTTTTTGTTAAAATTTTTTAATTAACTTTACAAAGTGTACGCAACAGTTGTAATTAATTTTTTATTCATACATAATTTGTCATTTCAAATGAATTAATTACTCCTCAACGTAGTTTTTTATGGTATTTGTAATTTTAAAAGCGAAGCAAGGTTGTGTAGATAAAACAAGTTCGAAAAATTATATTTTCGGCATGATTTAAAATAAATCAAGTGCATTGAGGTGATTTGGTCGTATCAACAAAATTTTTGGTAAATCATGTATAAAGCAACATAATTTGACGAAATCATACCGCTGGAAACATACTATTATAATTATATTTTATCAGCTATAATTTTCGTAGCAAGAGTCATAAAGTAAAATGTTGTAGTTATAATGACAAATAAACTTAAATTGAGGTTAATATGGTTAGTTCAGTACTTTCATTTAAATAACGCCATGATTGGAACGTATTAAAAATATCAAATGTGGCATATAATACGAAAGGAAATTTTTTATTATTATTCACACGACTTGAAAGAGTATTTGTGAGTATTAATCACTTACATTCACAAACGCAAATATACTCTTAACCAGAATTTTAATATGTTTCTGCGGTTTACCTCATTTTGTCACGCATCACTTCATAACTTGAAGTAAATCGTTAAGGTATACCGACATTGTTTTGCCAGCTGTTTGTAAGCATACTTACACACTTGTACCGTATACTCACACACTTATACAACAGTATTTTTTATATATTTTGTGGTGTTACTTTCAACAAGACAAGATTAGTTAACTCACATCCTGAAAACGTTTGGAAAATTTTTTTTTCGGGCTTTCCACTGTGGGACCAATCGAAAAATACCTGGTAATAAATACGAATCTTCTAAGGTACTGATTCAATTGAGAAATTATGTAATTAAAATTTGGGCCATCACAAAGCTTTTATAAAATTATCTTCTTGAAGTAGGGAAAAATCATGTTATGATAATGTTTTGTGTAATTAAAAAAAGTTTTGCAGAAAACTTGATTATTTCACAAAATATGTTGCCTTGCCCATGTTTTTGAGAGAAGCAATTTCGTAACAAATCAATTATAGTAAATATTTAGGACCGAATTCGGAATAAAAAGTCGAACATCCACATTCACTGGATTATTCATAACACATTTCCTAATATAGGAATAACAGGAATGTTTTTAGTTTTTACAAAGCAATCTAAAAATAATATATTAATGTAAAATACATAATTGATTTTCACTAAAACCGAAATGTTACAGAGGATATAAAAGTATTATAACTAACTCCAATACAATGAGCACATAACTTAAATAAGTATTTTAGTTATGCAGTGGATAAGTTCAAAGGCAGTATACAAGTTTTAATTATAAATGCATCGGTTAAATTTTTTTCGATAAAGATTGTCGAATCCTGCTGTTTTCCTTAAAGAATGTACACACAAAAGAGTTACGTTTTTTTATTAATCTTATAGACAGTATAAATTCGCAAACTAATTTCATTTGAATAAATCTCACTACTAAATGGACGAACTATGTTAAAAACTGCTATAAAAATATTAAAAAAAGATTGTAAAGATATTACGGAAAATATTTCTAAGAAATCGAAACAAAAATAAAGTCAGGCTCAAATCTCAAATACCGAATTTTCTTTTAAACTATGAAAGCTGAAAGAAAAAAATGGGGGTATTTTTGTAATCATCCAATCGAAATAAGATATTATTTTACTATAGATTTTTGAAAATAGAATTTTAAAGCATAATTGAAATTTGCCGCCATTTGTTGATTAAAGTGTTGACAACCAAAAAAAACTGTTTGACTGCTAACAGTTTAGTGCAAGTAAAAATGGAGCGTTGTACGATAAAACAAAATGTTTTCATTATTGAATAATACCTCAAAAATGAAGATAGTTAGGCGGCCACAGTTCGACAATTCAACAAACAATATGCTCGGAATGGTGTTTTATCTGCGTGAACTGTGAAGAGATTAATTGCAAATTTCAGAGAGGCGGAATCATTTGGAGACACTGAAGACCCGCTTGGTCAGAAAAAAATCCGTTTATGTGTCAAAATCAAAGCAGTGCTTGAGTGTGTTCGTGAAAATCCAGGAAGAGTAATACGGCGTTTCTACAACGGGTCTGAAATCATATTTACTAAAGATCGCTTGAAGTTATTGAAATAATATATGATTGACAAAAAATAATTGCAACTACACGTTGTCACTGTTTGGTGCGGATTTCGCGCTGGAAGAATTATTGGACCATTCTTTCTTAAAAATAAGCTAGGTCAAGCTGTCCTTGATACTGGTACTTGACATCGGGACATGATAGCTACAGTTCTTTCTTCCACAATTGGGTAATATTGATGTGGCCGACAAATGGTTCAGCCAAGGGTGACACATGCTACACAGATCGTGAAACGATTCAATTTCTGCAAGAGACATTTACTGATAGTGGACTCTCTCGTTTTGGTGATCAGAATTTCTTTATTTGAAGTCAAGGCTCTATATCAACAAGCCCATAGCCCCTGCATTACAAGAAAAATGCTCCATGAACGCAATTATGTTACAATTATCCAAATTGTCATTGGAATTCTTATCAAAAGAGTACGCACATACGTACATACGCAAATACATGTACTTTATAAAAAAATAACATCATTAAGACTAAAAACAGTGTTTTATATTTATTCTGGAAAAACAATTTTTTTACTTAATACTTATTTTTGGCTAACGAGCAAGTACCTTTCTTTTTCTACATCCTCATAATCACAAAAAAAAACTTCAAGATGCAGAGCCATACCATGGATTACTGATGATAAGAAGTTACTAATACAACGCACAGTAAGGTTTTCGATAACAAAAGTGGGAATCAATTAGTGGTGACTTTTCCTGTTTCTAATTTTAGATTTGTCTGGTCAATATCACTTAAAGAGAGCAATCTTCGAACTAAAGCAAACAAAACTGGCGGAATAAGACTAAGGGAAAGGATACAAAAAAATTTTTAATTATCTGCTATAAAAATCTATAAAAATAAGAGACTGCAGTAGTCAATGAGAGAGAAATATTTTCATAGATCCCTAAAATGGTAACATGGCATCATGGCCTGTGGGACAATGCGCCAATTACGATTAGTCTAATAGCAAACTTTTTTGCCGCTCAGTGAGCACCATCTACTGACCTTTCTGTGTGCTGATTCCACCTGATGTGATATTGTGTTCGAATTACTAATATATATGCATAATCTTTTTTATAACTATTTGGGAACCAGTGTCTTACATAAAAATAGTTTCAGAACTACTAAAAATTAATAATAACAACTAATTTGCATTCATTGATTTTATGATATTGTATTTTTGCATTATTTTTTATTCTGGATAATGTTTTTTGTTATCTTTTCAAATATATTGATTGTGGTTAATACTTTTTCCCATTTTTAATCCTTTTCAATTAGTTATTATGTATATTCGTATATTTCTAATTACATGTAAGCTGACATAAAAACAAAAACAAAATCATCAACAATAATAATAATATTTTTAGATGCAAAAATATATTTGCATATTATTTTGAAATGTGTTAAAATGTGAAAAAACAATTGTTTACAAACTATTTTAAAAATAGTTAAAGTATTATGGAATAAAATCTTTTTACTTGGCTCTACTTAACCCAGTACTAGTTATCACTATTTTTCTTGAAATTCACTAAATTTTAGGTTAACACGTGAAAACAAATTAGGAATAATGCAGCAAATTACACATAGAAATAAAAACGAAGATATAATATTAGTAGGTTGATTTGTAAGGTTTTTTTATATATTTAATTTTTATTCCAGAAAGTACTGAAAGCTAATTCTTAAAACACCAAAATTTGCAATTTTTATTGCCCGCAAGGAAAACGGCCTCAAACTTAGAGTTAAAAAGGTTAAAGTTTTCATAAAGAAATTTATTTTGCGTACTTTTACTTAGTACAAAAATTTATTCAGTTCTCAAAAATTTAATTTTTAAATTTATTACCATTTTTGGTAAAGAAAACTCCAACGTTCACCATCATCAGAGTCACCAATTGCGTTATGAATCCAGGACACAAGTGTATAATGAGGAGTACTGTTTAGATTGGAAATCTTTCGTTTCAAAAATGGAACAAGAAAAATTATACTATTTTTAAAATAAGTTTAATAATACAGTCGATACGAATAAGATGTAGAAAGCAAAAGGAGATATTGGTATTGTTGAGACAAATATTGATATTAACAAATAAACCAGGAAAACAACTTTAAGCCATTTTTTTGAAATTCTCTTTTGCATTGCTTTCAAGGAATTACTAAACTATTATTGTATTAAGTAAAAATGGCATTATTAATTATTTAACTTATTATGAAACTAAGAAATCTATGTGCTATAAAGAAATGGTATGAATAGTTTTTTTAATCAATCTGAGCATCTGAGTACTCATTTTTTTCCTCTCGAATTTTTTTTTTCCTTACGAATTTTTTTTAAAAGAATTTTGATAGCTTTAAATTATGTTTAGTTTTATTTTATTAACATCAGAAAAAGGATATATAATGATTACAATTTCGCTGTATCACCTCATCAGCGTTTTTGTTCAACAAATTGTATGTTGTCTATAAGTTATGTTGTGAAAAGTCCCCAAAAATTTATTTTTTATTTCATTTCCTTTTTCTAGTTTTATCGCAGTCATTAAAATTGTTATTTAATATTTTGCTACGAAAAAAGTACTTAAAAATTAAAAAAATTTTATTATTGTTTAATTTTCTAAAAAAAGTGTTTCCTTTTCTTTACTAGACCCACTGAAAGTTTTATTTTAGGGGAATTCCTAACAAAAAGAAATTGTATTCGAATATTTTGTTGTTGAATCTATCAAAACATTTTTTCATCTCATTGTTTTTCCTATTCTATATTATTTTCTATCAAAACCATTTATCTTTATGATTGATCAACCAGATGAAGTTTTATAGGAAATATTATACAAAATGCCTTTCGTATTCTATGGATGATAGTTTAATTTAGCAAATTGTTTTGCACATTGTTTTTCTATGATATAAAAAAATACTCACTTACAAGTTTTTGTTTTTAGACTTTAAAAACTTCTTGCATTTCTTCTTTCTATATTATATGTAAAATTTTTTGCTTCGAGACAATATCTCCTTTATATTCACGTCATTACTAAACACACAAAGTTTTTTTAGTTGTCTATGAGTTACTTGGCGATTGTTATAAAAATGTTCCAAAGAAAATTTCGCACTTAAATTGGTACCCAGCTTGACACTCAGTTTAGAAAAGAAATTTATTAATGGAGACTTTTTACATAAATTCGTTAATTAAAACAGTGTTAAATTTTTAATTGTTATCGAACGATTAATGTTTCGATTACGGTTGCAACAAAATGGCGCGATTAATTACGATTACGAAAATAACTGATTTGCAAACCCTAGTCAATATAATTTTGAACAACTACCCTACAAGAACAGTGACGGTCACTTGGCTGGTAATATAACTGCCATTGCTGATAGAAATATCGGTTATCACGTAGAACAAAGTTTCTATCATTTCCTTAAGGCCAATATGAAAAAGATGACTGGATGACGTATGATCTTGTATCTCCATCTCACTAAAAAATTTTATCGTATATTGAACATATGCCTGAACTGCTCCCTCTTTTGTTTTTTACTGATCACCGTTTATTCATTCACCACTGTTGATGTACATTTCTGTTTTTTTTTTTCAATTCAGCTTTTGTATTATAATTATATGTATATGAAAATAATATGTACAATAAAGTCTGTTTAAAAATTCAAACTTAAATGTGAAAACAAATAAAATGCGTTCCACTTTAGTGCCATGAGACCAAAACACATGACATGAGCACCACCATTTTAACAAATTTCAGTGGGTTTTGTTAAAAGGTCCACAATTTCGTCACCAACTTGTTTGCTTTGCTGCTCACGCGTCGAGGGCATACAGGGAAGGGACTGAAAGTGTATTAAATTTAGGATAACGTTACTTTTGTTTATCGCTTAAAAAACTTATTTATGTAGTTGAAGTAATTAGCGACAGCACATATTGAAGATGCACTATAATTTTCTTACCGTGATTGTATATGAATCAGCATTGATATTGATATGCTTGTGATCACTTTCGCCGGGCTGATCAATGCTTATCATTATTCCTCCAGCATGTCGCCATTTTCTACTATTTAATTAAATATGTACCCAAATTTTTTTGTTGGAAATAAATATGTAAAAAATTTTATAAAAATTTTGAGTATATTAAACTTTTACTGCCGTAATACCAAAATAAGTGAAAAATGCAACCTAATTTTTCAACGTTGATGGATTTTTCTATCACCATTGACAGTCGTATGTTTGTGCAAATGTTAAATTCCGATAAATATATTAGTATGAAATATGTTTACGTATTAGTTTCGGTTATCCATTTCCTGTAGGGTAATTATTATTTTTCAAGATATTTAGAGATATTTACGATTAAATGGAGTTTTTTCTAATAGCTTTTCTGATAATTAAATCAAACTGTAATAACACTTTTCTATCTTATTCTTATTTTTTTTTTGACATGAAGTATTAAGAACCGCTTTAGTTTTGTTAATGAAGGTAAAATACTGTTTGTGTTAGTTTTGTTTTTAAGAATTTCAACATGTGACTTTTTTTACGGGGCTCCTGCGAGTAACATTTGGGTGACGTTTTGTTTAATGCCCATTTCTTTGGTTAATTCTACCAAAAGGATATGGTTTCCCTTTTGTTAGTCTTCTATGTCTTAGCCAGGTATTACTCTTTCAGATACGTTAAAATAGTTGGTAGCCTGGATGTTCCCATATCCTTATGTTTAATCGAATGTTAAATTCCTATAAATGTACTAGAATGAAAATTGTGTATGTATTATTTTCGGTCATCCATTTCTTGTAGGGCAGGCAACTGTTTGTTTATTTGCTTCTGAGAATTTTGCTATTTCTCATAAGAAAATGCTGGTGGTGACCATAAAAAGCTCTTGTAGTGCATGTAAAGAATTATAATTTAATTACGATGTTATAGGTCTTCTGACATTTCCTGAACGAAGCTTGTATTCGTGGGATACCGTTACATTCTAGCTTAACTTATTCGATTTTATGAAAAAAAATTAAATAAAAAATACAAAATGTTGTTTTGCCGGAGCTTCTATAGCAAAGACCTTTTACATACACTGAATTTTTTTTTTATTTTTTTTTTTGTTAGCTAAACGACCCTCACCCGCTAGAAATCATTCTGAGTCGTTGACATTCTTACAATTGATTAAGTAAATAGCCCATTACTTAAACAATTTTTCGGCAGAGTAAATTGTTACCATCAGAAAGCAAAACAAAATGTCGTTTGATAAAAACCTTTCAAATTTCCTTACATAAATGATATATTCTGTTCATGGTTTTTTTTTGACAATAAATATATTTATACCACAGAAATATACGAAGGAAAGTCTATAAGTATTTAAAATTTTGTGGGTTAATTTCCTTTTCAGCCGGCACACCTTTTACAAAGACTTTCCATTGTTGCTTAAACTAACTATTTGTTTCTTTATAGTATAAATTCTATAAATAATTTTATAAATAAGTAAACATTTTATAAAAAAAAACGTTTCTTATTAGACTCGAATGTTTTTCACGACGTATAATAAATATATAAACTGCGTTCAAGTTTTTGTTCAATTATTATTCGAAACCAAAATGTCAATCGTAAAGAAAACAAATGGTTTTCCTTGTTTTCACGGCAAACAATAAATTGTTAAAAAATTAAGTTTGGTTTATTTTTAAGTATTTTTAAGCAATTATTATTAAGGTGTACATATCAGAACAAGCGTAATAAATATAAAGTTAAAGAAAAAATAAATACTGGCTGAGTTTAAGTCCAAATACCTGCATTTATCAGAAAACCTATTGCCAAATACATTTCCTTGGACAACTTTGTCATCAGTTTGCTGATCGTGCTTTGGCACATTATTATTCCAATGGGAATAATTATTCGTTACCAACTGCATGCTGAAAAAAGCCAAAAGGCAAAGAGTTGCTGCTGACTGCAGCTTTTGTGGCACTGCCGTTTGCATCTGCCCAGGAGAATTTAATTGCGATAAGATACAATTGCATGCCTCCGCTGTTTAAATATAAAAAAATATACAATCATGAATTTAATTGATCCCAAATACAATATTTATTACTTACACTTTTGTTGGCAAGGATAGAAAGTCGCGTCAATTCTTCTTGATCAACTTTTTTTAAAACACATACTTTTATTTAAAATAATAAAAACTCTTGTTTCTCCTTACATTATATGTATTTTCTTTTATATATATTTCATGTAAACAATTTTTGTCACTCTGTATGAAGTCTGAACACACGATTCAATAGCTATCAAATGCCACCATAGTACAATTCGATTGGTTTCGAGTTTTATTTTTGTTCGATAGTTCATTAGATATCAAAAGCGGTAATAAGATCCCTGATTTTAAAATAATTCTTTCTAGATAATTCCAAGATACCTTACCCGCCTAATAACCGAAAAAGAGACCATTATATCGGGCAAATATAATAGAACAAATGTGATGCTGCATCGCATTCCAACGATACCAACAGATTTGCAATTTGAATTCAAAAGATTACAGTTTCCTGTTCAGTTAGCGTTAGCAATGGCAATCGATAGAGCTCGCGATCAATCCCTGCAAGTCTATGGACGACATTTATCAAGTCCATGTTTCTCCCTGTTATGGTAATAACCTGCTAAAACGGTCACCCTCCTAATAGTATTATATGGTAGCCCTTAAACGTATTTTAAGTAATTGGTTTATATACCAAATAACCATTAAGTACTACTTTGTACTAGTATGTAAAATATTTAACCATCTTGGATTATAATTAAAAGGTATATTGAATAAAGTGGTTGTACCAATAAGATCATCAACGCATATATATTTTGTAATAGCATAATATCTCACGGACAGTTTTACGGTGCATGATTTGTTTATGCTCCGCATGGACAAACTTGAAATGTTGTATATCCTAGAGTGTGACAACAGTTAATTTACATACAATAAATTAGTTTTTTTTTAACTACGTAAACACTTTCTATTTAGTTTTGTAATTACGGGGGTAGCAAAGCACACCGGGTAGAATACCGGCTAGTAGAATATAAAAATGTACAATGTGTTGATTATAGCTCATACAGAAATAGGATTTGTATACTACAATAGTACGGTATACTACATGTGTGTCAAGATAAACTACAAATAAACCATCGAACAAAAAGGTATAAAGTAGGTTCCTATACTATGAAAATGTACGTAGTATAAATGTGGTGTCTCATTAAACACAGCTTATTGCTGTGTTCAAAAAGAAGTGGGGAAACCCACTCAACTGTGCAGCTATAGCCACATCAACAAGGTAGTAACAACAGTACATCAGCTGACTAGCATGAGTATATCGAAATTGCGTGATATTCGTGTATGTTGATGATATATTCATATCATGTTTTATTTGGACTATCAAATATCGTAATCATTTTTATATTGAGCTTTACATTTTCTTCAAGATTCATCTGCGCCGACAGTGCCGCCAGATTTTTTTACACAACAAATTTTGTATTGTTGTAGAAATGGTACCACCTGGTTGACTTGCCTTTTTGAGCATATAAGAAAAATTAAAAACCAATATTGTAGTGTACATACTACAAGTCTGTCTTACTAAAATAGTATAAAAAAGCGTTGTATATGTACCTTGGTATGTAAACCATATGTCTGTCAGGGGTATTAATAACCATACATAAATATGACAATTAGAGTGTTTCTTTTCCCAAAATTTTTCATTTCCCGGGAAATCGGGAAATACGTTTGAATTTCTCCAAAACTGGAGAAATAAATTTCCTTTGCGTCGAAACATAGATTTAAGTACTAAAATAAATAAGCAAATAATTTTTTTATAAATTTACTTTAAACGGATGTAGATTGCTTTCATCAAACATTTCAACAATTTCAACTTTCATCACCAAAAAGACGATTATAAATCTGTTCTGCTAAAATTTTTAAAGCATTTGGAAAACATTAATACCTTAAAGATTTCATAACCATTTTTATATATTTTATTACCGTGGGTCATCGTGGTTTAGCTTCAGAAATAAACTAAATGGTTTTTAATAAAAACTTTTTATAAAAATATATGTCAATATCTTTCGAAAAAAGCTACAAACAGAAGTTAGTAAAATTCTTTAATAATAGTTTATAATAGAAAAATCAATATCAAAAATTATCATATAATTATCATATAAAATTTGACGAGTCGGTATACGTGGCTGCTGCTTTAATACAAGTCATTGAGTAGAATTCGGCAGTATTCGTTAATTGGCTGTGAGGTAATTATAATGCTTTTAATATTAAGTAAATGAAAGTTATGGTATGCGTTATTTTGGCGGAGACTTGGCACATAATGAAATAACTCCCAAAAATATACGACAAAAATAAAAAAAATTTTCTAAACTTTCTTCTGATCAGGAGTATCTACAGATCAGCCTGTATAATTTTTACAAAAGGTGTAAATTATTATTAATGAAATTAAGCTTGACAAATTGTTAATATATAAAATTTTCAAGAGAAACAATTTCTGTTCATTCCTACGATCTCGGTGGCTTTAGTGTACAATTGGTTAATCTGATAATAACCCTTGAAATATTGTTAGATGTAAAACTAAATATTGTGTAACATATACTCGAAACTTTGACTGTCAATAAATCTCGTATCATCTTGGCATTCATTAAAACATGGGCGAAAGAATTTAATGATCGCTTTATCGCTCGTAAGATCAGTTTTAAAATACGGTTGCAATATTTGAAAACCGCTCTGTAATATTCATGGTGATCGTGCCGATTATGTTCTAAAACAATTTCTCATTTTCTGTTTATAGAAGCCGTTTGGTTCTATTAACTTTATAGCCTTTATGTCAACCGCTACATACCCAGGTATGTTTTGAATTTTAAAAACGCAGTATCTCTAAAAGTGGCTATAAATAATATTTCTCTGAAATTTCATGATATCCTCACTTAAAGTGTTTTCTAAAATATTGTAGTATTTGAATAGAAATTGGAGAAAGAATTTAACATCTGCATACAAATGGAAATAATATAATATTGCATACCATGGGATTTAAGAGTTTTCAATAAAGTAAAAAAATACAAATAATATAAGCAAAACGAAATAAAATAAATAAAATAAAATAAATCCAATCCATCACTTAAATGATAAAATATAACGTGTTGAAATTTTAATTATTAAATAATTTTTAAATGCAATTTTTGCATTGTTTAGGAATACTCTACGATGTCTTGTGGATTATTCTAAACATAAATGACGTACCCTACAAAGGCGGAAATATCTGGCATATTGTAGAGGAACGCTAAAGGCCATATGTTCGTTCGACACTTTTTAGAATATTCTGCCAAAGATTTATCCATGTTATCAACTGGCTTTCTCGTTGAACCTTCTACTTCTCATGTATTATGCGTTGTAGAAAAGACTAAAACTGATTTATTTTTCTCTGGGATGTAGAAACATATGGAAATATTGTGGCTGTAAAGAAAAACTGTTGTTTCTGCATCACGTCCTTTTCGATCCACAAACTGCGATGGCACTCGTACAAAAACACATCGTTTATTTACTGTACCTAACAACTTTAAATTACTTTCTACCATCAAATTTTTCGCTAAATCGTTGTCAAAAAATCTTACTAAATACATTTAATAGATCGAAGGTTTATATAAACAGAACTATAAACACATTTGTATCTCTTTTCAAATTTGATGAAACGTTGTAGTAATTGTATGAGCGTGTATAATTTGTATTGAAGTACGTTACGTATACGGGGTTTGCGGAACACATTGTGGAAAAATTGTATTGCAGTGTGATCAGTTACTTGGGAAAATATACATACATATTTCTTTCCATTATTATGATGATCGGCATTACTGTATCCTGTTGTACATATCCTAAGCTGTGTTGCCTTTCAAGTAGAAGTGTTCCATGGAAGTACAAAATACTTTTGAATCCGCTTTTCATAAATATAAAAAATCATCTTAACCAATGAATTGTAACAAGAAGAAATTTGTTTAATATGAATTCTTACTGCTCCTTATATTTGTATAGACTTATTGGATTTTCCTCGTATTTGGGGCTCAAAATAACTTCACTTAATTTACAACCACAAGCATTTGTAGTTTTAGGGCTGAAAATATTTTAATTCGTTAGAACTGTCGGAAGTTCATATATTCAACCTTTTTAATTATATTTATTATAAGATCAAAGATAACAAAGATAATGAAATATTAAAAATAGCAAATTATCTTTTTTCTATTTATTTTATTTTGTTAAAACTAACAAATAGCTGAGCAATATTCTAAATAAACTACAGATATAGTTTATTATGATGTTGAACAGATTTTGGACCTATTTTATATTTGGTTTAAAATTTGCAAAGTTTAAAAGAAAAGTACTAAAATTATAAAAAATTAACCTAAAGTTGGTTCATATTTTTCTGACATTTGTCAAGCTTAATTTATCTTTTGAAATTTACAACAAAAAACCAGACACTTCTGCTTTATTAGTAATAATAAGTACCGCCATCATGTTATGCTCTTTTCTATTTCCTTTATAGATGTTCAAGTTTTTGTATATTTTGAATTACAATTGCTTTTGTGCAAATCTTTTTAATGAGTTTTCGTTGACGCTCGTTGCCTTTTATTTCTTCTACACCGCTTCTTTATTGCCAAGTTTTCTTCGTTCGCCTTTCATTTTATTGTGTCACTCTAAATATTCCTTTTGAATTTCAACTGTTTGTGTCTATAGCTTGAAATAAAACAAACATTTATCACTTTTTTCCTTTTAAAGTCGTTCTCTATGATGTTTGTTGTTTTACTTTTTGAAAATGTGTTTGTTAACTATAGATGGTTTTATATTCCGTTGGTGTTCACTTGTTAGTACATTAATTTTGAGAAGATGCTGACTGCTTTAAAAGAGGATATTTAAAAACAAGTTAATATTTTATTTGGCAGTTCCGAATCCTATTTAGGCGTAATCACCAAAATGTGCACGAATTCCTTTAATACAAGAAGAAAAAGATACACAAAAAAGTCTACAATTTTATTTTAAAATTATTTGCAACGCATACCACAAAAAATATTTAATTCCAGTTATAGCGAGAAAAACATATAGTTTTAGTGGTTGCCACTACTATTTGACATTATGTTGGAATGACAGTAGCAGAAACCAACATTGAAAAACGAATGTGGCTAATATGGCATAAAAAGTTTCAGGATACTGGCTGAATTTAAATGGGACTTAAACTATGTGAAATATATTGATTGATTTCATTATTTATTGTGTCTTGAAGCGATTTATGAATGGTTCCGATGTAACAGTAGCTGACCACATGTTATAAACTTTACTGTTGCATAGATTCGTTGAAAACCTTTTTCTGAAAAGAGGACAATGCTGGAATTTAAATTCATGACACAAAGAGTAAGGTTTGGCTTGCGGAAGGCCCCAAACAGGAAAATAAGAATAAGGAGCAAGTTATCTGGTATTTAATCAGTTAACCATTAATCATCCAACCGATTAACTACTACACGATTAAAAGTACGAATAAAAAAATTGGCAATTTGCTATTAACGTTTGAATTAGTTAATTTGGATTGGTAAGTCGAGTAAACAAATTTTTATATTTGAAGTAGTATTTGAACATATTTAATTTAATTCAACGAAATTAACCGAAATCATTAGAATTGTTAAGAACTTAAAAAATCCAAACTGAATTCAAATGGCGTAAAGGATAGAGACGAACCAGATATTATATGTTAATTATTAGTATCAATTATTCAACATGGTTCAATGAGTAAAAATTTGTTTTTGTCAAAGCTAAAGAAATTTATAGAGCTATTTATAGAGGAAACTAACATTCTGACTATTCAACTAACAGATTTGGTTTCACTGTATCAGCACTCATTTGAAGAACATTATTTTCAGTTTTGATACGATGTTTGGTCGCCATTGGAGAGGTCTTTCCAATTTCACAAAAACGAAGCGGGTTGTTTTTTAAAATATCCCAGAAATTATTATTGCTTGATTTTATGGTACCAAAAGAACTGTCAATTGGTTAAAGTGGAAATGGGTATTCAATCATTATATTCGAATATGGACCGATAGTAAGTCAGCGTTACATGATCTACCGAAGGCTTACACAACACTTGAGTTTATTAGTGAATGCCGCACATCCATTGATGAAATGGAGAAAGATTCTTATCTGGAGCTTTTCAAGAAAACAGAACATGAAGACTTACCTGGTATCATACTGTAGACGAGCTAGCCAAGGCAAGAGCCCGCCTGCAAGGAAGGAGGTCCCACTGTAAAGCTGCAAAATACGAATCCTGCAAGAACTATTTAGGGAAGCACAGTCCAGATAAAGAATTGAAAGCACATGTAAGGTGTACAGATTAATCTGGCTCCAGTATAACTTTGCAAGATCGTCAACATTACTGAGGCTTCTCCGTTAACAGCGACGTATACTCGTAGCAGTAATTGGCCGTTTCTGACTTATTGTGGTCATGCTAGCAGATTCAATATTCTATACAAACAGTTCTGTACACAGAAACAAAACAAATGTGCATTTTTTAATATTTCTTTAGTTTTGTGCATCGTAACCGCTTATAGTAGAAAACTGAATAAATCGTTCAGAGTCGTGAAAAACGTGCATTCAATTTTTTAATTTTCTAAAGTTCTGCTTACTCAAATGTAAGCGCGTATACAAAAATATACGATGGACGTACAATATGTGTGTTCAACAAATAAAAATACACATTCAATTTTTAGTAAACTAAACGTGTGCTCAAAAATAATCTATGACCATACAATAACCTTATTACTAAACGCGAGTTCGGTTATTTATCAGGCGTATTCAATAAATTAAATAAAAGAACCATTTGAATATTTTTAATTCATTTATTAATATTGTTCATATTTTGTCTTATACATATAATTTCAGAAAGTTTGGTGATCTGGGGGCTTTTAGCTGGTCTATATACATGCATTTTATTGGTGCTAATGCCAAATCATCAGTTGACAAGTTGAAAAGTTTCAAAACTCTTGTCTTATACAAAAACTTAAAAAAAAACCAATGAGAATTTCAAAAGTTACAAAAACATAAGCTGCTTTAAAAAATAAAGAAATTGCCAAATAATAATTTTAATATGTTGCGTTCAGCATTTTAAAACATAGTATTCATTTGTTTTTTTACTTTTTTTAAGCAAATCAATTCGTTGAACGAAACGTTTTACATTTTCTATGAGAAGAATTACTAAATATTCCATTCAGTTTTTCTGCATGACAAAAATTATGTACGAGTAGATAGCTATAAAATGTCTGAACAAAACATTTAATTGGCGTATGGAGACGCATATTTTTAAAGTTCAATAGATACCCAATTTATATTTACGCAACACTGCAACATATGCGTTCGGACTTAGAAGATTTGAGCGTATGTCTAAAGGGCCGTAGTAAATGTGCCTCTAGACATTCAGTTTGACTTTTTGTGAACATTGCGTTTAGCTGATTTTGTTTTTCTGTGTAGGAGTTGCCAAAATGGAGAGGAGTAAAAAGCTGTTAAACAACTCCTCTGTCAAAGTCCAGCTCTGTCTAAGGCGATAATCTTGAGATCTTTTGGACCTTGGAGAATGCGACATAAAGTGAAAAAACTATTTTTTTCTGCACTCGGGTTGGCTTAATACCAATTCAGCTTCTGGAATATGCAGAGTACCTCCACGAAATCTCTTCATATCCATTTCATTCATCACAAAGAGACCAAGAGATCTTATTGAGCCGTTTGTTATAAGCCAGCAAACTGTGCAACCTAAACTTTCTTAACTTTAGCTTCCAATGCATAGTGGACCCGACGGTCTGACACTTTGCACATTCTTTGCGGCTTTCCACTTCGAATATTCCGTAGAACTAAAAATAATAATATTTTATTTGAAAATATTATTGATATCGTAACGATTTTTATATATGATAGGGTTGACATGGCTTCGCAACGATATGTACGAATTCGGAAAGATATGAAGGTACCATTGCATTAAGAGGTAAAAACTATTTTCCATTAATTAATAAAATTGATTTGTTTATTAATTTATTATTTATAAGCTATAGTTTAATATAATATATAAAACCAATCACAATCTGTCTATAATTGTTAAAGTAGGAATCTGTAGAAATGTGATAATTTTAGTATTTGTTCTTTATTTTTATTGCTTGGTTACAACGTACCTTTGTCCATGAAAATTTTCATGCAAAACTGTCACTGCCGAATATTACTTTTAAATTGTATACAATAAATTTCTTTATGTAGTCTTTTTATTGCTTATTAAACTTTATTATCTATTCAAAATAAATAAGAAGAAAAAAATTAATATAAGAATAATTTTGTCTACAGAAAAAAAATGCCAAAACGTCGTTGTTTACTAATTTTTTTCAAAGGCCAACAAATTATCTAGATTGGACGACAGTTTCTTAAATATATTATTTTGACCCTCTAAAGAGTTTAAGCTGCATTCAATTGTCCATTTTAGTGCAGTTAACTCTTCTATAAAATTTTGATACATTTTGAGGATGTCTTTGCGAAATAGTTTGTTCTCTTGTTGTAATATTTTCGTTTGGTTATTGGTTTGCTTGTTCTGTTTTATTAATATTTTGTTTTAGGCAACCACTAATTCTAACAAATCTTGTATTACTATTAAGTTAAGAGTTACAAGCTAACACAGCTTTTACGATAAATTGCAAGTTTTTTAATATTATGTGGCTGCTATTATTGAATAATTTGACTAGATGTGTTTTCTGTGGGTACATCCGTATAAAATAGAACTCCGTTTTCTGAATGTTAAGAGAATATAATGATTAGTTAATATTACATTTAATATTACTTCAGTTCAGTTTAAATTGTTCATCTTGTAGAACTGGTATAATACTTTTACATGCAGCCTGACGTGACATTGTTTTTATTTGTACACCGGCGCACCGCTTCACCGTTATGTTGCTGCTTTCGTGGAAAATATTTGCATATATTTGTTAATTTCATAATTTTAATTATAATTCCTTTACATTTCTTTAAAACAAACTTTTCAATTTTTCTTACATTCAAATCAAAGATTTATATATTTTATTCTTTTTTTAAATGAATTTAATTTTTTCTTAAAAAAATATATAAATGAATTTAATTTTTCTCGAGCTATAGGTAAATTTTTTTATAAAAAACGTTTATGAAATTTTATTAATTAACCTTATATATTTTTTAAGTTTTGTTTGCATAAACTTAGATTAAATATCTGAAAGAAATTTGTTCAGAGAAACTACCGAAATGTCTTAAGGAATTCGTTACGACAAGTCTGACTTCAGAAAAAGTCGAAACCTTTGGTTTGGTGGGTACATTCAAAGCTAAACTCTAATAAAATATCAAGCATGATTTAAACATAAGAAAAACAGTTAAGTATAAGTCATCTCAGGTAATTAAAAAAGAAGTATACATATTTTATATGTAAATACCTTTTTAATCAGGCGGCAATTAAAGCATTCGATATTGATAGAAATTTCAATAAAATAAACTGAAATTTTCGGTCGATATCAAATGTCATAATATTTCATCGCGCTTATTAGATACCATTTAATTAGTTGGAGGTTCGCAAAGAATTCGTAATTTTAAGCTCAATCTTTTTTAAATATTCGAAAAAAATTACAATTAAACAATTAAAATAAACATTAAAAACTTTCTTAAATATTCCAAATAAATTACAGCAAAAAAATTTAATTGGAGTGACACAAACACCATCAAGCATATGCAGTTTAAGTATTGTGTATTATATTAATTAAAAATGTATTTATTTTTTATGTCTAGCATTGTCGGTGTAACACATGCACACACATATTCATAAATCCCACCACAATGCTTAACGTTCTCGTATACGAATACTTACTAATTAATTGATCGATAATAATGCTCATACGTAAAGGGAATAAAATTGTTCTTTTTCTCAAAATATATTAAATAAGTTTTTAGCAGTGTTTATAATATTATCTGTCAAATAGCAATAGCCCAGAAAAAATACGATATTAACTTTTATAAATTATGTAAACAATGTTATTGTGATTGTTTATTTAATTGTACTCTTGGCTCATGCTGCTGTCTAAGGGCAAAGCTGGTTTTAAAAAATTCGAAAAATTTTAAAAATTAAAAAAAAAATCGAAAGCAAGCTTTAAAACTAATTGAAAGTCACTACCAGAATACATATGTCGTATATCTATACAAGCATATTTTTATCAAATATTTGAATTGAATGGCTTTAAAATAGTAAGAAATAACAAAATTACTAGTCAATAAAAATCAGCGAAAAACGAAATAAAGTAATGTTTCCGCGGAAATGACAGCAATTTGCAAAATAATAGCTGAAATCAGATATATTGAGTGAGCCGCGTAAAGTGAAAATATTGCAAAAATTTTGCTGTTCTGCTTTAAGAACTTAAACTTTTTTTAATTGCTTCCAAATCCGACAAATGCGTCGAATTTTTGGACGTTTATATAATAATTTTTAAAAAATGTAGGAAAACAGTCTCCAAATGTATATATTTTCTTTCAAATTAATAATCAAGTGCAGTTTTAACACTCGGTTTTAATATAAGCATAGTTGTGTTGTATAGAAGCAAGTAAAACTATCGTTGTTTTGCCATACTTTTAACACTCCTTCTCAACACAATTATATTTCCAAAAATTTTAAACATAAAACAAAACAAAAAACATAATAAAAATTAAAAAATTCATTATAATATCAATTTCAATACAAGCCCATAGATTTTGTAAACTGACAATGTTTCATTTTGCATAAATTTTTCGTCAAAATATCAGACATCATTTCATTTGTTGATATGTAAACTACTTTAATTTCGCCCTTGGTGAACATATCTCGCACATGATGATATTTTATTAAAATATGTTTGCTCCTAGAATGATACACAGGATTCTTTACCAAACGCTGAGCGCTCTGGTTGTCATTGTAAACTGTCATGGGACCTTGATGTTGAAACTGTAATTCCGATAAAAGTTTTCTAATGTACGAAACTTCCGTTGCCGCTGCAGATATAGCAATGTATTCTGCTTCTGTTGTGCTGAGAGAAACGACGCTTTGTTTTCTTGCGCTCCAAGCAAACACGCAACCAGCTGCCACAAACGCGTAACCAGAAAATGACTTTCTATCGTTGGCGTCACCGGCCCAGTCTGCGTCAACAAAACACTCTACAGCATTACCAGTTTTCTTATAATTCAGCTTCAAATCTGCTGTCTTTTTCAAATATCTAAATATGTGTTTTATTGCTGCTTCATGCTCCGAATGAGGATCACAATTCCTTTGAACTAGTTTTGTAACTGATAAAACTGACTGGTTAAGCTCAAATACATTAGTGTACCAATCTCTGTTTTATCTACTTTTCTGCAGTTGTCGCTGTTGCACTTAACTTGAAATCCTGGTTCTAAAGGTGTCGCAACTTCTTTGCAATTAAGCCTTCCATACTGTTCAAGCATTTCAAGTATGTACTGCTTCTGCGATATTGTTATGGATCCAAGATCACCTTCGCGACTGAATTCCATACCTAGGAAATGTGACAATTCTCCACCATCTACCACTTCAAATTCTAATGCTATTAGTGCTTTTATTTTATATAATTCTGCTAATGATGTACTTCCAATAATCAAATCGTCAACGTATACCACGAATATGTTGTAAGTCTCATTTTGTTGCTTTATATAAATGCAGGTATCACTTACACACGGATTGAAACCCAATTTCTTCAAAACATCATTCAGCCTCGAATTCCATTGTCTACCACTCTGCTTCGGACCCTAAAGAGATTTTTTCAATTTCAAAACTTTGCCACTATTGTCATCAAAATACGGGGGTTGCCTCATATAAATTAAATCATCCAAGTTGCTATTCAGATACGCCGAAGCCACGTCCATCTGATGTAAGTAAATACCATACTCTACCGCTAACGCTATAACTAATCTAATATTCCCATATCGAACTACCGGCGAAAAAGTTTCTTCATAATTGATGCCGTATCGCTGACTGCATCCTTTTGCGACTAGCCTTGCTTTGAACTTATTAATGCTGCCATCTTTATTCTTCTTCACAGCGAAAATCCACTTACAACCCACTGTCACTTGGCGTGGTGGTAAACTCACTACTTCCCACGTTTTGTTCTTAATTAGGGAATCATATTCGATTTGCATGGATTTTTTCCACTCTTCAGCATAAAGCTTCTTGCACATTATTTGGAGTTGTAATTTCACACTTACCCATAGTTTGTATAACATTATATTTTTTTTCATGGACGGCCCCTAGATCCATCTCGTATCAACCTTGGTCGACCGCGTCCGATTTTGAAGACAGGCTCAGCATCAACTCCTTCTTGATGAACATTTTCTCTTGATATGGTATCTTGCTATTCAGCATTCAATTCTTCCACTTTATCAGTGTTTATAGTATCTTCTAATATGAAACATTCTTTTGGCTTTTCATAATAATATATAAAAATATCATCTGCGTTTTCCTTGAACTCGAATGTATTTTCCAAAAAATCCAACATCCCTACCGACTGTAACTTTTCTATTTTTCGGGTTGTACAATCTGTAGCCTTTACTTTCTTCACTGTAACCAATCATTAAACATTTTATTCCTTTTGGCGAAAATTTACCTTTAAATGTTTTATCAAGGCTCCAAAAACTTTTAGATGTTCAACAGCGGGTTTCAATCCTCTCCATGCTTCAAATGGTGTCTTATCAATTAAAATTTTTGTTACGTTTCGATTACGTAAATAAGCTGCTGTCCGAACTGCTTCTGCCCAAAACGTTTCTGATAATCCAGAATGCAATATCATGGTTCTGGCCATTTCAACAAAAGTACGATTCGCCCTTTCCGCAACACCGTTCTCCTTTGGCGTATCTGGAACAGTTAATTGCCGTTTAATTCCGTTTTCACTTAAAAATTTATTAAAGTTCTTGTTTAAGAATTCGCGCCCGTTGTCTGTTCTCAGACATTTTATTTTTTTTACCCGTTTGTTTTTCGGCTTCAGTTTTATAGTCTTTAAATGCACTAAATACACCGTCCTTTGATTTTAAGAAGTATACCGTTATATATCTGGAAAAATCGTCAATGAAGGTTACAAAAAATCTAGAACCACCGATGATTGATTGTTTATTAACCGGACCACACACGTCACTGTGAACAAGCTGTAAAAGTTCTTTTGAGTGGTTTTCAGACATTTGAGGAAACGGCTTAACACATATCTTTTCTTTTGCACAAGAAATACATTCCATAGAATTTGGCATATTTTTAATTTTAATTTCGCGAACAATGTTTTTGCTAATCATATCCTTCAAACAATTATAATTTATATGTCCGAATCTATTATGCCGCCTTGTAATATCATTGTTTTATTCTGACACTCTGTAACATTTATTATCTTCTTCTGGGAATTCACTTTCGTACAAAAACAAACCATTCTGATTTTCCGCCCTTAAAATGCATTTGTTGTTTTTGTTTTTTATTGTCACACAATTCTTGTTAAATATTACACACATACCACCGTCTACTGCTTTACTTACTGATATGAAATTGGCGGTATTCAGTGTTTGGTGCAAATGCTCTTGCGAAAGTGCAAATGCAAAAAATCCTAGCTTTTTTGTTAAATCCAACAACAAAATATACAGGGTTCCCGTTAAGTGTCATAAAAAAGCTACGATATTTTGCATTTGCACTTTCGCAGGAGCGTTTGCACTAAACAATGAATACCGCTATTGTTTTGTATTTCTTTTACATGCAAGACGTTTTTCAATGTTATTTGCGTATTTAAAATATGAACGTCGCCACGACCGATCGCATTAACTCACATGTTATTTGGAAGCATAACCTTTTCTTCAATATGGTCGTATGTAGTAAACAATTCAAGTGAACAGCAAAGATGCCAAGTGGCGCCGCTGTCAATACACCAAATATTCTTATTCACATTGTTGTTTTTATATAACTGTGCGCTCTGCGTCATAAAACAAGAATTCAATTCTTTTTGTTCGGTTCTGCATTTGCCAGCAAAATGCCCAATTTTTCCACAGGTGTAATTAATAAATAGTTTATTAATATAATTGTTAATAAATTAGTAGGATAATTATATAATTTATTTAGTGATTTAGTGAATTTTCTATAATATAAGAATTTAAATTATACATAGATAGATTGTATTTCATAATTTTTATATTTAAATAAAATATTTTTATTAAATATAAAAATTATTGTTATAATAATAAAAAAAAATATTATTTTTTATTTCGTTGATCATTATACTTTTTGTGTTTTTTTTTCTTTTACATTGTCTTTTCTATGGAATTTTCTTTCAGTCTGCGATCTTGTTTGCATTAATTTTTCTGCATTAGAATTTGCTGCGCAATTTTCGTTCTCTTTCTGTCTTGCTCCTTCTTCCAACAACTTTATTTTTAATGCGCTAAATGTTGGTAAGTTATCTCTGGCTTCAATTGCCACCACAAAATTTTCGTAGCTCTTTGGAAGACTTGACGGAAGTATTATTGTTAACATTTCATCTGGTATATTGACATCCACCTCAACCATGCTTTCCACAGCGTTCATAAAGTCATTTACATGATCTACAATCTTACCATCATCAGCCATCCTCATATATAAAAGATTCTTGAAGATCATTATCTTCCGAGCAGGTCCTTTGGGTTGGTGAATCTCTTGAAGTTTTTTCAAGGCTTGGGATGCACTGCTACATATTTTAATGTGATTTATCTGACCTGGCTTTACACATAATAAAATTGACGCTAAAGCTTTTTCATCTTTATTGTCAAAAGCAAGTGCTTCCTTAGTTGTGCAGCTTTCAGGTTGCATCTCTTTCCCTGAAGTAATTGCCCATAAGTCCGAATGTACCAGCACGCTCTTCATTTGGACACACCACGTAGCATAGTTGGTATCGTCCAACTTCTCTATTTGCATAATAGAATTCATGGCATAAAATACAAGATTATTAATTAAATTTTTTTCCCTCGTTTAATAATTTAATGAACTACACTTTAATTCCTAAAAAATCTCTTAACCAATAGCTGAAACACTAACTTTGAAGCTTCCATGCTTACATATTTTTACTCAGTACATAATAAAATTTTGTTTTCTGCCTTTTTGTTTGTTTGATCATGGAGATTAAATAATTACGGAATATTTTTTATGCATTTATGTTGTTTTTGTTAAATTCCTTAAGTTCTTAAAATTTTTTGGATATTTTCATGTAATTTTAGTTATGTATCTATTTTTAAACAAAAATAATTAGTGATCTGTTTGCTAATATATGTTTGTCGTGACATTTGCTGTGTGTAACTCAATTCCGTCTAATTCTATACCGAAAAATTCTTGCCGAAATACGGTGGTTATCATTGACATCTAGCGCATAAAAATCAAGGCGAATGCTGTAGATATAAAAATCAATCGCTATAACTATACGTATCTGGTAATTGTGCAGTTATACTCGTCAAAATCTTTGGATTCTCTCGTATCTATGTTTAAAGTAACAAAAAATATAAAATTAAGTAAAATAAATACCATAAGTAAAAAAGGAGTCAAACATATTTAAAATATTTTTCGCTAAATGCCCCAAGTATAAGAAACACTTTTCGTTTTTCTTTTTAAAGATTTTTATTGTAGCTTAAAATATCAACACACGATACTTAAACAAGAGAATATTTTTCCTTCATGAACACATCATATCAACTTCAATTTACAATTTGTCGCCCTCAGGCGAAAAAATTATATAAACATGAGTGTGCAGAGTGTGCACTTATGCAGTAAAAGTTAACGAGCAGAAATAAAAAATACAATAATATTAACACACATACAATTACACAACCAGTAGAAAGAAACACATCATCCAAAGAGTCCTTCAATTCAACATTTATTTATTTCATACAAAATGTTTATTACCAAAAAAAGGAAAAGTGTAATCATACATTTACGAGTATATCAAATATATTTGGAAGAGAGTATGTATCACTAATAAGAATTGTATCCCGAAGTGAAAATATGAATTTTAAACTGCCGGGAAATGATAATAAAAATAATGCTAATAAGGTATTTGTTATTCATGTATTTAACATCTATCAGATTCGTGTATTTAAATCTTTGCAATTGCAGTTCATTATTACATATAAGTATAGTGGAGTTCGGCTATAATGAACTCCCCGGGTAAGGGCTGTTTTCTTCGTAATACATTAAATTCCTTACAACCTTAATAAATATTTGTTTCTTTGTAGCAATAATAAATAAATTTAACACAGACATCTTTAATTTCTAATTTTTTGAATATGTACAAAACCTATTAAATATGTATGTACATATGTATGTATTAGAGTGGGCCGATTTGTAAAGACAAAAATTTTCGATATTGTGCCTTTGGTTTTTCGATATGTTTTGGCATGAAGAAAAAAAGTTCTACTACAACTTATCAAAAAATCATTTTCGAAGCGCCGAATTTAAATTTTTTACTTTTATTTGTAAGTTTTATCATTATCAAATAATCGTAAATAAATTTCATAAAATTTGATTCAATAACAATTCAAAGTAATAATAATTCAAACGTAAATTTCACCTTGGAAAGATAATATTTAAAAAAATTAAGAAAAATTTTAATTTGAGCGCCTCGAAAATGTTTTTATTAATATGTCGTAGTGCAACTTTGTTTTCCTCATGTTATCGATCGCTAAATCGACTCACCGTAATCTGTATATTCACAAATTTTACTTATTACTTATTGCAAAAAATGGAAAATTATTATTATTTTAGCGGCTTAGAAAATTACTTAAAGATATTAGCGATCTTCTTTTGTCTGTTATAAGAGTATAAGTTTACGATCAGTTTATTATGTAGCAAAAAAAGGTGCATCTGTAGGCTAGTCTCGATGTCGTATATTTGATTCTTTCCGAGACCCTGGGTGTTTCTGCAGACAATGTAGGTTGTATTTCTTAATACAAAGTAATTAAAACAAGTTACTAGCAAAAATTCGCTATAACCGAAGTTCGTTATATGAAAATTCTATGCAAATTTGTTGCCGTTATATGAGAAAATTCATAATAAGCCGAAATTCGTTATAAACGAACTCAACGGTATTTAAAATATTAATGTATGTTGAACACGGCATGCTCCTTGCATCATAGGAAATTTTAATGAGCAGATGAGATCTCCAAGAAGAAATAAATTATTTTCAAAAATTGTTTTCGCATCGGCTTTTAAGAATATTTTTAAGTCTCTAGAAGTGACGATATAATCTGCTGTCGGCGTCCAAAAACTGCATCAAGTCATTTTGAAAGGACTTCTAATTTTCCTATTTCATATTTTTACTTCACTTAAGCTTTCTTAAGAAAGTTCAAGACCAAATGTAATCTAAGATAAAAATAATGCAAAGAAAAATGTATATTACAGGGCATTTGCTCGAATAATATTTGAGTGTATAATCAAAAAATGTAAGTCAAATAATTATCGATCAATTGAAAAATATCCAATAGTGTTGTCAAATTATTTGCGTTTTAATTTCATTTTAAAAATAATGTTCTTTCAATAAATGAATATCCCAACGAATGCAAAGTATTAAAAATGTTAAACCAATAACTTTAAAAAATTTAATAAAAACAAAAGTTTAGTTAAATTTTTATTAAAATAAAATCAATCCATTACAAATGAAGAACAAATTATTCATTCACAAAGAAACAGGAAAGTTTTTACAAATAAATCGTATTCGCTAAAAAGTATAAAATATTTCATAGATAACAAAAATTCAAAAATTGAAAGGAGACGAAAGTTAAACTAGGTTAGGTTGCACAGGCTGCCGATTGCAAGAAATTTTTTATATAAAAAATTAAAACTGACCTAAGTCTTGAATAACCATTTATAATTTAATAAAGTGTTATTTTTTATTGAAATCCGCATATGAACTGCACACAAAAATTCTAATTTTTGCAAACCAAACGAATTTTCATATAAAAAAATGTTGGATGCTATTGATCATGTAATTTGATGTTTTTAAGATGTCAATAAAAAACATTCTGCTTATAATATTAATAGAACTTTTCTAATGAAATATCTAACCCGTAAAATATATTTCAATAAAAACGAAAGTGTATTCTCGTCTTAATTAAACTCATCCACAATTTCCCTACTAATGTTGAGCGTAACCTTTCCATGTATTCAACTGTTCTTTCTGATAACTAAAGGTCAATTGTTTTTGAAAATGTAAAACGATACATAATTGTGCGGCAAAATTAATATTTAATATAAATAAAGTTGTATTAAGTCATCAGAATTTACTTTTAGTTTATAAATTTTCCTATCATTTTTAACTGTATTTTGCGCTATTTTGAAATTCCCCTGATGGTAACCTTAACAATTTTCTATTTTTATATGGAAATAAAATTTTTTTTGATTTTATTGATTTACTGTTGTATTGTTGAAAAAAATATTTGAGCTTAAAGTGTATTAAAAAAAATTATGAAAGTTTAACTAAAAATACATATAAAATAAAAATTATTTCGTAGAAATACGAGCTTTATATTTATAGTTAAAATGATCTCAATAGCAGTACTACTAATTTATATGTATTAAAATCAGGAAATGTTGGGTTCAATCAATAATACTTGAGCTAGACGAACGATATCCTTTACTGTCATTATAGCATCGTTTAATTTATTGAATCTCTAATAAATAGTTCTATTATATCAGAATTAAATCAAATAATCAAAAGTGTCCACAAGATTATTTACATTTTTTTATTTATCTGCAAAAACACACAGGATTCGAATTTCCACTCACAGAATAACTGATCCAATATATGGTGGTACCCTTTCAATTGAGGAGATGATTTTGGGCAGCTAAAATAAACAATGAACTAGTTTAATATAATTCAAAAGAAATTTTGTTTTTTGGCATTTTCCCAACGTTTGGAAATATAAAGATTTTTCTTAAAATCTGGATTTATAAAATCAAAAATAAAGCATTAGTGTTGCATATACGTTATGTTTGTGATACCATCTTAAACGTTCTGTTTTTGCTGTTCATAGAATCCAAGCAATATATTCGAGTAGAAGATATGTATGGAAACCACTCGAATAACTAAGTGGATTCCATAGATATGAGTAAGCAATATCTATTCGTTGCTTGTATTCTATGAAAAGGATATACAAAACCTTCCCAAATATCACTTCCATTGTGACAATGCGCAAAAAATTGCTAAACGAGAAAGAAACAAGCTATAAAATTAAATAAATATCGCTTAAAGGAATGCCGAAAATTCGAATATTGATTAAAAGTCGCTAAAAATGTATAATAAAAACCTTGGAAAAAATTGTATTGATTGCACAAATGTAAAAAATTGACAAAAATAGTAACATTTTAAACACATGAATACAGTTTGTGTTCCTATGTTAAATGCAAACGGCTTTTTCCGATTATGTGATTTTTCGCAAATTTTCTTCTTGCAGGTGATAGAAATGATTATTTTTCAATCGGCGAAATTTTCCTTAACGAAGTGTAGCAAGGAAATAGTTTCTGTAACCTGGTATCCAATGAATATAAAAAGATCCAAGATTCATTAAATTTAATTTTGCTTTAGTCTACGAAGTTCGTCATTCCTCCAAGTTGTGTTTATACCATGAAAGTTAATTTAATACTTAAATACACTAGCCCTTATTACAGATATCGTAGTCGTAATCATAACCACACTTTTCCAATATAAAACGTAAGGAAACTGTTAGAAGATTTCATCAATTTCATCATGACTAGGAAAACCGTATTAAAGCGGATTGTATTTTATATCGCTGTTTTTGCTCAATTGTGTTTAGTTTAGTATACAGAAAAAACGAAACGTATAAATGAAACGTTACATACATAATAAAAAATATTTCGTTATTTCTCACCAAGAAACTCTTTGTTAAAATATGCAAAACGTATGAAGTTCTTGTTACAAAAAATATAGATTTAAAACACAGCCCCAGTTACATTAACTACACTACTATGGCTGTAGTCGAGCTTTTAGTGTGTCCTTATATTCTTAAGACACCAAAATTATTTAGAAGGCTTAAACATAAAAAAATATGTTAAAAAAAATTATTTTTAAGAAAAAAATTTTTTTGTTACTTTCATAAAATTATCAATCATTTTTTTCGCGATTTGGCAGAAAGCTTTTTAATATGTATTCTGCAAAGAAAAGTAACTACGAAAGTTTGTTTCGTAATGTGGATTTATTTTATTGTAATTAAAATGATAAAACTTTCAAAAGAACTCGATTTATGTTAAAAACGAATAATATTGAATTATTTTCAATTAACTCGAAAATTTTTTAACAGTGAAATTTAGTCATATAACTCGTACGAAAAAATCTTTATTGGATTGTTCGAGCTATGTACACATGTGTGCTTTAAAAAACCCTAATTATGGTTATTTGATTACTCGAACAATTAAAAAGTTAATTAAAATGAAATGTTGAATTTTTGGCAACCCGTAAAATGAACAATGATTTTAAAATATGCAATTACACATTTAACATGTAAGGAATATATATTACAAAAACACATCAGCGTACGGAATACACTTCACAAAAAAAAAGTAACTTACTGCAGCATATCAACGTCATACAGTTACTACAGGGGTTTTCAGATTTTTTATTGTAGTATAAAGAAAAAAATTCGGCAATTATAAAAAATGGATATCTGGCAAATGCCCACCCCGACTACACTGGCAGATGTCGATTCTTTCATCAAAGTTTATAATCACTTTTTGGCCAAATGGCGGCTCTATTTCGTTAATTATATCACGGATTTTCAGTTTTAAGGCTGCAATCTATTCGATTGACCTTAGCCTTAGCAAAAAATAATCCATCGGTGTTAAATCACACGATCTGGCTGCTTACTTAACAGCTGATTTCTGTTATATTATGCGATCGGTAAATTTGGTTTGCAATAAATTGATCGTTTCATTGGCTGTGAGACATATTGAAACCACAAGTCAGTGATATTCACGTCATCAATAATAGGTCAAAATGAGTTGGTCACATGCCGCCGTTGCCGCATTTCCATTCTCATGTTCGGCACAATCACGCGTCCAGACCACATAGAGCAGCATACAGTGACATGTTGAGCATGCAAATAGTTCTCAATAATCGCTCTAGGATTTGCAGGAGCCCTAATGCGGCAATTTTGCTTGTTGAAAAATGGGCTTCGTCTAAAAAATGGTCGGTCGGCTTCAATTCCAGCACTAGTTGAAACTTGTAAGGCTTCAAAGCCAAATCCTTTCGCAAAATTCACCATGAGATGGTTTTCGATAACCCCAATTGTTGAGAACGTCGAGGAATTGACAAATTTAGATCTTCTTCAACACTGTGGCTCACGGCTGCGATGTTTTCAGTAGAATGACTCAATCAAACACGCGTTGGCACATTCTGTATCGAGCCTGCCGACTCAAATTTAACCACCAAATTCTTAATATCGGTCTCAGAAGGACGATTATATTATCCGAAAATATCACGAATTTTACGAAATGTAACTTTAACAGAACCACCAATTTCATAGTGGATATTAATTATTTTAGTGCGATTTACAAGCGAAATTGAATTCATTGTAACAATTGCCAATGCATCTACTACGAATAAGTCAATAAACTAAATGTCAAAGCTATCATATTGTTGGTGTTGCCGCAATTGAAAAGAAAGTTTTTATTGAAAAACACTTTACATGTAAATTTCCATTGGGTTTTCCAACCATTTCTGTGTATTCGTTGACGATCCCAACTGTACAATAATAAAACCATATAAGTGTACTCATTATGCGCCAAGTTCATGCTAATTTCTTTTATGTGTTTGTTACTTGTATTTACAGTTGCTCATGTGGAAATATTTGATGAACGGTGGTAACATTGAACTACAATACGTCATATCGAAAATTCCTCAACCTTCACCATATATAACATGGTGACACAGTGCACGTTTACTGAACTATGACAACACTCGCGGTGGCATTAGGTAAGTACAAGCACAAGCATATGAACTAACTTCTTGCCAACCTCCACTTTACTAGAGATTCAATTAGTTCACAGAATGATGCACTTTCGCACTTCTAAATGTTGCAAATTAAAAGTAATTTGATGGGACGAGAGAGAGAAGGAGGGAGGGAGATAATGCAGGCATGCTTCGCTTAAGTTATTTTGTAACAAAGTCGCGAAGAAGGAAAATTAAGTTTCAAATTGAAAATGGCTTAATTTTTTCAAAATTGTCAGCAATCATATACATAATCATATGCAACGTAGTCATATCTCAAAAAAACTTGTACGTCAGAAAACGAGTTTAAACTTTTTATTTTACACACATATGAATGGAAAAATAAAAAGGTATTATCCCCTCAAAAAGTGATTAACAAAGCTATTTGTTTACATTTTTTACACAAAATGAAGAGCATTACCACGAATATTTCTGCATTCTTAACTCAAAAATTATGTTTTTGAGATATGACTATGCTGCAATAAAGGAGCGATGAATACAGAAATCAAAATACTTAATACAAAAATACAGTAAAAACAAACAAAAATTCACTTGCTTGCAGAAGTTTTTATTCATATCACATTATTTAATTGAGTATAGTACGTAAGAGCGCAGTCTTAAGAATCTTTGTTTATAAACTTTTCATAGCTTTTAGCAAACTTATTTACAGTAAGAGGTGCCTGAATATTAAAGATGCAACTTAACTAAAATTATTCAACAAACATAATATTAAGGAATGCACAAAAATCTATTCTTATACGTATTTTGTTTGTGAACTATTTTTTGTTTATTTTATTATTTTACTTTTCAATTTAATTTATTTTTAGTAATTCCTTATAACTGATAATAAATTATTTTAATTTTTTTGTCGTTTTCATTTGTCTGATCGCTAATGTACTGTTTTAGTTTTTAGCCGTTAACGAACTTGAAATACAGATACATTCGATCCTCTGCCAATCGTTCATATACTTTTTTGCGTACACGTACACGAACTTAATATACAACATAGAATATGTCGTACGTTGTAAGCTGATTTTTTCACTGATATAGAGTACACTTTTGCAACCAAATTTAATTAAAGTGCACATTTTCTTTGAATTTTAATTTTAATTTATATTTATTTTAATTTTGTCATCACAAATCACACGCGGCTAAATAAAAAGAAATAGCTGTCAAGCTATTCAACGTACGTTAAAAGTTGGCCAACATTAGTACTTTGCGTTGACGGAGACGTACGGAATGGGACAAAGCTCATAAGAAAACCTGTGTTTCAACTAAGTTGCCAGTTGAAAAAAAGCAACGTATAACGTACTACTGATTCTATGTGCATTGGCCTTTAGTGAACACATACAATCGGACTTGGCTATCGTTCATGTACCTTTTTTGCGGTACACGAACTTGAAAGTTCAAGTGAGCTCCGCTCGAGCCATACGTGAACTACTCATGTTTGTGTACGCAACCAATTATTAAAATAAGACAAATTTATGATTGTGTTCGGCACCGTACAAGATTTAAAGACACATAATTAAAATGAAAATAAAAATATGTATGTGTTGGTTGGTTTGTGTTGTTTTTGCTTACATTCATGTACGAGATTTTTATTCAGTGAGTATATTTTTGCCAAGCTCTAATTTTAAGTCTTCAAACATATATTTTTTTAAATCACTTTGCAAAATGCTTAAAGGAAATGCAGGACAAAATGATAATCACTCAGCAGATCGCTCACAAAAAACATATTATTACTTCGAACACGCTCACGGACGTGAAGCAAAGATCCATCTTTAGAATTGCATTTTACTATTTAATATTTATTTTTTTCCGTGTAAGTTTCTTTTTCTTATTTATGTATGTGCGTAAGTATGTCATCAAGCATTTATAATTTTAAGCTAAGTTATCTTGTACAGTTAGTAACTTTACTATCTGCAAGATTTCTAATAAATAACGCCATTTATAACTATTATCTATAACTTTAATCTTTTCTCATAAATATCATAAATAATTTTCATTTCATTTGTTCGTTTTAATGAATAAATAAAATTGTTTTTCTTTATTTTTTATAAAAAAAAGGTTCATTTGTTCTGTTGTTTTTTTTTTCCTTTCATTATTTTTAGTCTAACCACGTTTTCTTTAAAAAAAAGTGCAAAATTTTCTGCCCTTTTTACAGAAAATTTGGAATGTGGTGACTTTTTGAAACAGTGAGTTTAT
The DNA here is from genome assembly GCA_956483585.1 of Gymnocheta viridis. Taxonomy (NCBI): domain Eukaryota; kingdom Metazoa; phylum Arthropoda; class Insecta; order Diptera; family Tachinidae; genus Gymnocheta; species Gymnocheta viridis. The sequence continues at coordinate 62,903,271 of OY101441.1, read as the reverse complement.
TAGAAATTATTGTATCATCACTTACGAAGCAACATTTTTGTCTTAAGGAAACTTTGAAAAAAAATTTTTTAATAAAAACTAAATTTTAAACTTTTTTTAGAAAAGAAAACGGAATAAGTAAACCGAAAAATACCCATATCAGCAGAAATTTTACAGGGATTCTGTGAAACGAAAAATTCCTCCTTTTTCCTTACATACAAAAAAAATGTTCCCTACATTTTTCCCTACTTTAAAAATTCATTGATTTTATGGAAAAATAAAGTTTTATTCAGAGTTTAAGAATTATGTACATTTATATCGCCAGATAAGGAATTAAACAATAATAAAAAAATAACATAACTTTGTAATATTAACAACTTTCAATATCTGCCTTTATCCTATCTTAGTCCTCAAACGACTTTACTAATTACATTTCAAAAAAAAATTAGTTTTTAAGGACTTACTTAATAGCTGTTACACCATTTTTTTATAATTAATCGCATTCATTGCTAAAATACATTTCTTAAATTTTTAAAATAAAGATATGGAGATCTTAGAAGGTAATCAAAATCATAATTCTGAATTCTTAATAAAATGTTATCCAAATTAAGAAAAATGTGACCCGGAATGAAAAGAATGAAAGCTATTTTTTTGTTTACACCGCAATATAAAAGGAAGAAAAACAAAGTTTTAAAAATTCCCGACATTTTCACTAAAATTAGAAATCTTTCCTTTTTTCCCTTCCCTTCCAATCAATTCCCTACTCTTTTCATCACTGCCAATGACATACAACTTATGCAAGAATTAAATATTATGTGATCACATATGTTGTATAGAAAGAAAAATTTTTGGATATTTTTTGTTCAATCACACTATTACTATAGTGTAAACCTACACTGATGTCAAGAATACAATAGGAAAATTAAAACAATGTATGTATATTTTCATAAACGACGACGCTTTCTTTGATTATTTTATAAATAATATTGTTTTGGAAAGGCAAATTTCATCGCGCATTTATTGTGTTTGTCATGCACTGCTGTCGGTATCAGGGCCCCTTAGTAACATATATCTTTTATAAAAAAGGAATAAGGAAAAACAATTTATGTATTGTTAATGAAAATAGTATGAAAAATTATTAACTCGAATATAAGAAAAAAAAGCGAAATATTTCAGTTTATTTTAATACTTTAAGTTTAATTTTGTAAAGTTTTCATTAACTGCAATCTTATTACCATTTCTTCTTTTATATTAAATATCAATTAGGCTAATTTCAAATATTCTTAATTTATTTCGTTATTATTTAAACATTCATGAAATATTTAGAGAAAAGAGTTAAAACACGTCAAACCATCACGAAAAAATTGCATTTTCGGCATCATCAATGATATTCAATACAAATGGCATACACTATAAGAGTATAATTAAACAAAAAAATTTGACCCCAGATTATTTCGGGTTCCAAAATATGACGTCACAAAAGTTGTAAAAAATTTTAAAAAATCACAAAAGTCTCCTTACAAAAAGCGATAGAACTTTTGAACTATGCAAGGTAATTGGTATCGTTTTAAAATGCAGATCATATTGTGTTTTGTGAAGAAAAGTTCAAAGGTCATTTTTAGGGGTCTTGAGTTTAAAAGTTCATATCTGAAAAAGCATATTTTTAAAAATTCCTAAAAAAATATGTGTCAAGTATTAGATCCTCTTCTATATTTGCAAAAAATTTAAAAGTGGAGACTTGATTGCTGCCAGAGTTATAGGCCAGAACGTGATCCTAAGTATGTTTTGTGTTCATACACACGTTCTTTTTCTGAAAAAAATTGTCAATGAAAAAGGTATATTAAGTACCCCGAATGAAAAGCTGGGCAAATCTTTACCGAGTGAATTTGCTGATATAGTTAAAAAGTTTTATGAATGCGATGACATCAGCCGGTGTATGCTCAGAATTGAAGATTTTGTGTCCATTACGGAAAACGAAATAAGAGTTCGAAAAACAAAAAGGCTTTTGCTAGGGAACTTACAAGAAATTTATGCCTTGCTTCGAGAACGACATGGGGAACACAAAATAGGTCTATCTAAATTTTGTGAGCTTCATATGTGGCACCCATAATGTATGCGTCTGTTTAAAACACCAGAACGTTAAGTTAATGACTCACTCTATTAATTTAAAAAAATTAACAAAAAACTTAAATGATTATGAAGTGGAATCATACAAAGACTGTCTTAAAAAATTGTGTTCTCTTCAGAAAATCCATACTCCATACAGAAGGAAAAAGTAATTTCTATTTCCTGGGGATCAATTTATTTTAAGACTTATGGTGAGCTTTTCTTTAAAATAATTTTTTCGAAAATATTTAGTTCTTTTAGAGTTTCAGTAGTTTTTCCAGTTTAAGCAAAATCTACAAAATTTTAACAATTGTATAATTTTTGTACTATAGTAGATACACCGCAGACTCGGCTAATGCATTAAATAGAAATTTTGGGCTGATGCGGAAAATGAGTGTTTTGCGAAAACCGAATAAAAAATTTCTATGTCTATTTTCTACTAAAAAACTTATTTTAGACCAAATAAAAGTTTTATTAAAGCAACAGAGATAAGTTTTTAAAATAAATGCAATCATTTATTTGAAATAAAGAATAAAAACAAATATATATTTAAAATAAATAAATGTAAATTTATGCTGATGGTTGTTATTAAGTTTAATATACATATTTTTAACGGAAATATTGTGAAAGTTTTTGCTGTAACTCTAGGAAAAACTCGCAAACAAAAAATTGTTTGAACTGCGTTGGTTTCAAAAACAAAAGTACCACGCAAAAATTCTTGATCATTCCTAGACCAGCGGTAAATCAAAATGAGTTTTGTACGTAAGCGTAAGAATCATATTTATGAATTTATTAATAAAAAACTAAACGATATAGAGAATCATAATTTTGTTCGCAAAGTTGCGTTAATTGAGGTCTTGTTTCTGTGAAAAGTTGCGTTAACAGAGTCAGCAATGTTAACAATTTGGGTTTTGCGTATTGAGGTGTTGCGCTTATCGAGAGTTACGTTAACCGAGTCTGCACTGTACTTATCTGTTTACAGTTAAAATTATGTTTAATAAATTTTAGAGCCTTTATATCTTTATAAGATATTAATTCATTTTCGCATTTTAGATGACTGTTAACGAGTAGCAATGACAGAAAAAATCAAATGACATGATGATTGGGCCACAGATTGATTAAGTCCTAAGCGGTAATTTAAAAAAATTGTTAATATACCTTTTTAAGTTTTATACCTCTAGAAAAACACCCACTATGTGTATAGTTTTTGTTTTTTTTTGAGTGGTTTCACTTAAAAAGTCAACTACATATCACTTTGGTTTGTGGTACGCTTCCAATGTCTTTAATAATTTATTATTTTTACACACGTAATTAACAGTGTCACATACGCAGACCCTTTTGATTTAAATCCTGTTAAAAAGTTACAAAACTTTTAATACAAAAGTTCTTTGTTTCGTAAACTGGAAGCATAATATGTGTCTTACGAGGAATAATAGAAAGTAGTTACAGAAATACAAGGAGAAATATGCACAATGTATTACACGTATCGATCAAAGTGGCGTAAGCGGCAGTAATAAAATTTTACAAGAAATTTTGCAAGCTAGTATTGTCCTTCGCTACTATTTTCGGTAATATGCTAGTTAAGTAACGAAAACAAAAAATAAATCAAGTTATTGCGCATGACCAGAGATGCCTGATTAGCCTTTTCGAGTTTTTAAGTTAGAAATGGACAAATGCTGAGTCAACAGTTGAGTTCTGGGTAGAGGTGTAACAATTTAAGAATGCGCTGCATTTCTTGATTTGGTTAATCTAGTATTAAGCTATCTATAGCATCTTCCAATCAGAGGTTTCATTTTTAATTGTAAAAAAAGAGTATTTTAAAGCAAAATCATCGGATGTTTATTGAATTGCAAAGATGAGGGTATCTCTTTCATAATGAAAAACAATATCAGCCAAATGACCGCCATGGCTGCGCCTATAAGACCATGCTCTTCTTACTAAATTTTTTATCACCGATGTGCGCATTTGCTGCTGAATGTCCTAGATAAATTCACGATTCTATCTTTGAAGTCTTAAATCGATTGCGGGTCACCGGCATAGACCATATAAAATATATGGTAGCGCCGAATTAAATAAATCACAAGATCTCGTTGGGCAATTGTGATTGCCTATGCGAGAGTTAGGGAACTTCAAGTGCAATTTGTGGAGTGCCCAATTCAAATGATCGACGAAAAATGGAAAAACCTGGGATTTAGCCGCCGTGACGTACACGAGTTTCATAACACTGAGTTGTACCAACTGCTAAAATTTTTCCAGCAGTTTCACTGAGAAGGTGTTTCACAACGACGCAAAAATGCTTTAGTTTTGCGAATCGTAATTATAAAAATATCACCATATTTTTTGTGATATTCAATAATTTCAATGTATTTACAGGTTGTATCATGAGAATTGTTAAAATAGCGGAAGTTCAAAAATTTATTAGTACCATGAAAATAATTTAAAAAAAAATTAAAAATCGTACTATAACTAAAATGTATATATGTATATTGAAACGAATAGTTTGACTGAAGTTCAAATCCGACTTTACCCATTTATTTTTTCTAACTTTTTATTTAATTTTTATTAGAATTTTTTTTGGATATATTCATTAATTTTTAAGGGAGTACTTTATATTGAACAATTTTATTATGCATCAGACTAGCAGAACGTATGTTGCTTATTCTTAGTCAAACGAATAAAAAAACATATATTATAGAAAATCAAAAAATTTTAGTTAATTGAAACGAACTGTGTGCAGGAAAAGCAACATCTGGCTTGGGATAAGCATGCGGAACATGTAAATGTTTTTCAAACACCAGATGTGAATATTTCGTTACATAAAAAATGGTTTCGACGCTTTTGTGATGTAGAGGGAGTTGCCAAACAGACTTGGTTTGGCTCAAGGTCCAGTATTTTTATGTTTGCCCTGTAGACATTTTAGAAACAAATCTTTTTGAACTTAAAATATCCATATTAATATATTTAGCGCTATGGCTATTTCTAAGGTGTTATTTGGCAAATAAATAAAAAAAATTAATTTGGTATTGCTTTTCTTTTTTTGTATTCGATCTGAAAAAATTTATTTCGCAAAATATTGTTTACTTTTTAAGTACATACGTAATTATATTAATTAATGTTTTGCAATTCTAGATCGATTTGTACAAGAAAATAACTAAAATTATTTTTTTTCAAGCTAAAAAACTGTATTTGTAACAAATATTTATCAATGATCAAACCTTGGAAATTCCTTTAATATCGAAAGTTCCTTGTAACATATCGTCGTCCCGAATTTATTTTCACGTATCTCCAAAAAAATTTTCTTTTAGAGATGGAATCTAAAATTTCAACTTTATATACAAGAAAAAAATGTTAGATGATCCGAATTCGCACTACTTCCGGAGCACAATTTCAAGATCTTAGACATGGTTCACACACGCCAGGTTTTACTCCTCAAGTCTTGAGTTTTTAGAATAAGCAGTCATATATAACTTCTTTTTTATTTTATGATATACGTGAAAATAACTTCGGAATGGCCATATTATGGCCCTTCAATCATACATTAACGGTGTTTTTCCTTTTTATTGTAATCAATAAGATGATAGGAAATTTATCATTTAATTCGTTACTTTTTTAAATAAATTTTGTTGCTTTGCTATTGTTTATAAGAAAGGCTGTAAGAGTTAAATGCAATGAAAGGAAATACATCGATTTTTGCTTTGAAAAAAATAGAATATAATGATTTTGTTAAGAAGGATTAATTAACCTGTTTAGTTTCATCACAAAGGTACCAGTTTTTCTGGAACCAAGTGGGCCGGTTGCTTGCAATCGGCAGCCTGTGCAACCTAACCTGTTTATATAAGGTTCCAATGAGTTTATCATATTACAAATAAAAAATATTTATTGAAATTAATAAATCATAAATGGGAAATCAGCTAAATTGCAGTTTAAAATAATTGCTCAATTCACATTCATTGTGTTAATGGTGTTTGTATATTATATATAAACATTTGATTAGAAACATGGTTACATGGAAATTACCCACATCAAGTATAGAACTTATAACACATACACAACATTGTGAATTGGACAAATAAAATTTTCCAAATAAAAAACAAAGTAAATAATAATGAAAAATTGCTTAATCTTAACAGCCAATGGCTCTGGAAAAAGCGGAAGAGTATGGAGTATTTGGATAATTAATCATCAGAGATGGGAATTCGGTACAATTCCAAATTAATTTAACTTGTAAGTAATGAATAAGTTGCACTTTTTGTATTCGGATTCGTTAAATAATACGGTTAAATAGTTGATATTCCTAATCACTAGTATACACCGTCAAGAGTGGTAAAATTGAACAAAGAACGCTGATGAGATGGTGGAGCGACTTACAAACATTAATTATAATTAAAATGTTTAATTCTTTATAATACATTCAATGCTCTTTAAATAAGTTGCCGTAATTTAGTAATTTCGGTGATTTAATAAAATTATTAGACTTTCGTGATATTTATGCAAATTATATTAGGGATTCTACTGGCGAGGAGGAAACTATGATGCCTGTCATATGGGCAAATCCTGCGTACCGAACGCTACATTCGTACGCGTTTTCGCATTTGTTGACCCTTCAAAAGAGGTACCTTCAACTTATGCATGGTGTTTAGTGGGATATACGTGTAATATCAAATGGTATAAAAAATAATTTTCTGGCAGGTATTTGTACCGAAGTAATTGATCACAGAATTTTGCGACGCACACTACAAAAAGCAGAAGTAACTTTGAAAGTTAAACTGTGTTTTCGTAATTTTTAGCGAATTTTGCATAATAAAGCACACAAAATCTAGTGTCTAAAAGAAAGATGAATATAAGAGAATTCTAAAAAAAATTTTTGTCGTTTTTTATCAAAAGACGTGAACCCTTTGTGACGCAAGCTACGCGATGCACGTTACATTTTTTCTATTCTTTTTTCTATTCTGTAATTTTATACCTAATTTCAATGTTTCCAAAACAGTTAACACAAAATTTCTTTGCTAAAATTGAAGTGAATTCAATGTATAAAAATATGGCTTTCAATCGGGCCGTCTCTATTAACACTAAAGTAGCGATGTGAATACCCAAGTATTGTTAATTTCTGGTATGAAATTAGAAGATGTGAGGTAGGGTAGGCTTTGATAATAGTTTGTGCATTAATAATTATCGAAATACATTTATTTTATTTATAAAATTATATATCTAGTCGAATATTTCTTAAAAAAAAGATAAAAATAAGTTGGATCAATTTAAACAAATTTTGTTTGGTGGACTGTTTCTGGAACTTGCTCATATGTATAAAATAATAAATGCAAATGAAAGTACATATATAATTATTATTATTTTTTGCTTTAAGCCATAAATACAAATATTTTGCTATCTTTTCGATCCAATACTGAATTGAAGTCAAAAGTAATACTGGATATTTATATTATATATTAACTTATATGAATTCAAAAATATGTAGACTTTTATTCGTTCTTTTATGTATTTGAAATGCAAATGAAAGGCATCATCTCAGAAATCCGATCGTGGTTATAACTGGCCACTGGCCTATAGGGAGGCATGCCCATAGGTTAGGGCCCAATTACAATGACATATGTAGTGGCAGCGGTGATGAAGGAGAGGAAGAGTCGACGGAACTTCTTCTCTGTCATTGTCCGGTTTTCAGAGATCTACGACATAAATTATTCGTTCAAAGAATCCTTAGACACAAAACTTGTCTCTCTACTATTGGTTTAAAGAAGATGCACTCCTTTATTGAATTTAACGAGTGACTGCGTGAGAATATCAGCAGCCAGATAACATAGGACCCTTGGGAGATGGGGCAACATGATAACACAACGGGAAGTAATTGATGACCTCACGTGAGCTGCGCTATATCACGGCTGCCAATGGAACCTAACCTTACATGTTTTATGTATGTATGTTTTTTATTAATGATAAATAAAACGTTGAATTATGAAGAACATTTTGGAGCCATTTTTTTAGCTTATATTTTTTGGCGACTTGGTTTGTTCAGGCTTTATTAAAAGAATTACAACAGAAAAAATATCGCGAAGGAAAAATTCCGTGCGGCAGTATATAGTAAAAAGTTATGGTTACGATACTATGTGCCAATTTAATATAATATACACTCAAAAGAAAATCAATCCATCCGTACGTAAGTCAATCCCAAGCGGTGTTAAAAGAACGGTAATCCAAGATTTATTGAAATAAAATACAGAAAGATTGATTTTAATATGGACGGATTTAAATACTCGAATTAATTTAAGGATTTTGTAGCTGATTTAAAATTTTTCACGTGATTAAAGAATTTCGTACTTATTTTAAAAAACTCCAGGATTGGTTTATAAAATAGTCCCGTTTTCGGTTTAATTAAAGTACATTTTATTGTTTTTTGTATTTGTATTTAGTTTATTTTTCTATTTTTTATAATAATCACAAAATGCTTAAGATTTCTTGGCTTGTCTGTGGAAACATCTAAGGGGTAGGCAGGAATCGAACCTGCGACACTCAGGCTAATGGGGTAACGTACTTTCCACAATTCTATAGAGGCATCAGTAAACAAGTTTAAATTCTACTCTAGGTAATTCCCCTTGCTTCATCGCTTCTCTGCTTCTTTAAATTCTTTAAGAAATAATGTTTTTCTTCTAACCACTTTCAATGTATACTCTACAGCACAATGAACAAGAACAAGTATCAAAGCTCATAACAAAAACAAAAAGTATCTACAAGTCCCAACATCCATTTACCATCCCTGATCCCGCCGGAGAACCAAGATGTGAATTTTTGAGACCTAGGAGATGTTTGGTATTTACGTATGTATGCATTATATTTAATATAATATTAATCATATGTAAGTTTAAACGCGCCGAAGAGGTGAATGTTTACATGGAAAACAAAAACTAAAATTTAAAAATTGTTTGTGCTGTCCCTATTTTATAGAACTAAAATCAATGCGAACATTTATAATCGTATTTCTTATTTATAAATGGTACACTTTCTATGAAAAACAGTAAAAATGTTTTAAATTTTTGGTTCTTAATGCGGATATAATTTCGCACTGCAGTATATACATTTGTGTATGAGTGTTGCTGTCAATGCCAACGTGTAAAAGATTCTTCAAGTTAATGATTTGTTGTTGCTGGTTTTACATTTGTGTTGATGCTTTGTGATTAACAGTTATATTTTTTGCCTTTTTTCAAAAATTTAGTTGGACGTCTACTGATGGGCTGACATATGTATGGTTCAGTAAAATGCAGAAGTAGATTAATTTTCTATGCAGCATATAAGTATTATTTCGATAAATATTGAAAAGTTCAACTGTTCTTGTTGACAAAAATTAAAAAAAAATGTCAACATTGAAGCATTGTTATTGCGGCGAAGACCTAACACTCTCGTTTCCACTTAGAGAGATCCTAAAAGCCCTGAGAAAGAAAGAACAATTTTTCGTAGAAGCATGGTTTCATATAAAAGCCTACATGATAAAAGTAAGATCTTGTAATAAAAAGACGTCTTCGATTTTTGTTTTTTATTTTAGAATTTGTAATTTTTAACTTTTTAGTTGTTAAAAACTCAAACGAAGTTGTTAAAAACTCAAACGAAGTTGTTAAAAACTCAAACGAAGTTGTTAAAAACTCAAACGAAGTTGTTAAAAACTCAAACGAACTTCAAACACAGCTACCTAAATGGATTTAAATTCTTAATATTTTTAATTCCATCTTGTTTTGTAAACGCTTCTGCATTCTTTAGCGTTTTGGCAACAGAGTAAGACATGAAAGACAACTAACTACCTTCCCTTTGAATGGAAGGAAAATTGGAATGTGCATTGGAACATTTAGAAGCAAGAAGGGAGGCATTTTAAAAATTCTTCTTTAATTGGAAGAAACTAATTTAATTAGTTACAAAATACATTCAAAAGAAAGGGAGGAAATTTTAAAGTCTTTTGAATTGTACCGCTGAGAAAATATTAAATAAAAAATAAGGTATCGTTAGCTTTTTTCTAGATGTTTCAATATTTTTGACCAAAAAAATTATATATTTAAATTTCGAAATTTAGTAATGAATTTACATGATTTTCTGATCGAAATAGGACTTATGAAAGTATTATTTAAATCAAATACTATAGTATAGAGGCTCTAAAATTTAATAAACTGCTGAACACACCTTAAATAGTCAGGGAGCGATTACGGCATTCGATATCGAACGAAATTTCCACACAAATTCAAAAAATTTTGTATGGGATTTCGTTCTATATCTTATACTGTAATTTGCCCCCAGGACTTAAAATTATTTATGAACGACTAACGTCGTTATTGCAAAGCGGCACGAATAACCATGAAATATAAAATTAAAAAGCAAAAGCAATCAAATTTTGCGAAACATACAAACTGTTATTAAGGATAATCTATTTTTTCTTTCAGTGTAAATTTACTAACATAAATGGGAAATAGAATGACAGGTAATTTATTAAATAATTTGTGGGACTTGAAACAATATCTTTGCTTAATTTTTATGGAATTATTATTCGAGTATAATTTATTTATTCAAAATTGGATAAGTTTATTTTTAATAAATAAATTATTTTTCACTAATTATGACCTGATGAATTAGCGTAATTTAGGATTGAAAATATCTGATTTCACTTTATTTATATCGTCTATGAAAAAATTATTTGAATACGCATTCGTATTTCCCCAATGTTAAACATAATTTATTAGTCAATTTATTATATTTTGTGTTACTGGAGGAGTAAGTTTCTTACCTAAAGCAAAAAACATCCTATTGGCTTGATGTCAAAAAAGTTAATTTTTTTATTTTCTAGTTTTGCTTTACAACAGCATTCAGCTTTCAACAGTAAAATCAACACTGCTTCAAAGTAACGACCTTGACAATGTGAAGCATCAAGGAAAAATGTCATAAATAAACACAAATACAAAAAAAGTATAAATAAATAAAAATAACGATCTATTAAACATTTTAAGTTTTGACTTATTGGAATTGTTTAAAGTGAAATTAAATATCTACAAATGACTTAAGCGATGACTGCTCGAAAAAATGTAATAAAAAATTACGAAGTTCTGATATTGAATAATTATTTTTTTTGCGTTTTTTTTGCTTTTTATGCACACTTTCTTTCTTTATTTCTTTTTTTAATTTTCTGGGTTTTCTCGCAAATGAATTTAATAAATTTTGAAGTGGTAAATTTTTATTTATTTCTTAAACAAAAGGTCTTTTGGAGTGTATTTGTATCATCGTAACATTTAAATTTTTACTTCCTATTTTTAGAAACAAAAAACGAATGAATATTGAAAACAAAAATAAAATACGAAAACTTGCTGTCACTTACAATTTTCTTTTCATTTTCCAAAAGGAGGCAGTTAATAATAATATAAAGATTTATTTTCAAGAATAACCAAAAATTATGTATCGTTAAAATTTATGTTCCATTTACTCTCTAGCCTGTATCGTTTTGACATGTTCGTTTTGTTCGTCACCAGAAAGAACAATTGCAAAACATTTTTTTAACTTAAAAGTATTTTTTTTTTAATGTGTAAAAATCTTCTCGTAGCCATTCGGCTTAACCGAAGAAAGAAGTATTTTTATATTATTTTTTTATTTATATATTTCCTCTTAAGTATCTTCTTCGCCTTTATAATTCATGCTCCGGACTAAACGATTCGCTCAAAAAAACTCTGGAATAGTATGCCGGCGTTTTTTCATAATTAGTTTCTGCGTATGATAATTACACATTACACAACTCATTCGCATTGTTTAAAAAAATCCAAAACTACAACATGAATTAGTTCTTCCGGATATATATAAACGAAGTTTTTTAAGTCCAATAGAATTTTAAATTGTATAAAGACACAAATAATAAATTATTATTAAAATTTTTTTAAGTTCACTGCGTTTGAGGCAATTTTGCTCATTAGAACCCATATCTTACCGACGTGTGTTCGATCACACGTTTATCATTTCTCAACTTTAGGTAAATATAAAACACATACACAAATATATATAATTAAATGTATTGAGCGTTTATATTAAAGTTTGGTCTCTTACGACACAAAAAAATATTTGGAAATTTTTGCTAGCCTCCCCCCTTTCACAGGGGCTGGTTTTAAAAGTGTCCAAAAATATAACTTTTTTAAAATTGATTACCAGCGGCGTGTTTTATACCGAACATATGTTTTCTTTCTGTACCAACATTTTAACTTGATTTTTTTTAATTGTTCTATATAACTCCTTCTCTTAATTAAAATTGTTTAATTTGTAGTTTATGTAGTTAAAAGTGAGATTTTCCTGATAAGTTTGTGAAGATTCGGCCGTTGGTTGACATGCTTAATAAATGTTTTATACAATTTGGTGTTTTTGAGGAGAATTTATCTATCGGTGGAACAACGGTACCCTACTTGGCCGCCATTCAGCGAAAATGTTTATACGTGGGAAACGAATCTGATTCGGATGTAAGATGTAGGTACAATGGTTACATGTTTCAGTTTATCGCATATTCGGGTGCATCCGCCATTTACCATAAGAGTTTGGGACTCAGTGCATCCTTTACAATGGAAATATTATCTCATTGTGAGCATCCACTTTGACAATTTTTTTATCTCCCATTACTTGCTCTGCTTGCTGAAACAGAGACGCTTTTGCGCAACCGGCCCTGTTCAACCCAATCGTGCTGCCGGCGCTCCTTTAAAAACTGGGAAAAAGTATTGAAAAAGCACGAAACCGACTATGTATACAACATACGAAATGACGTTATGGAGATTCGTTGGTTCGATAACTCTGAAGTTACTATTACAACTAATTACTACACAATCGACTCAATGGTAACAGTGCAACGGTACAGCAAGGAGAAAATGAAAAAAGTTGGTGTTCAAAAGCACTTCGCTTTCATGAATTACAACAGGCATATGGATGTTGTGGACTTACACGATAATGGGGTCGCCAATTACCGTGTCGGTATTGGTGGCAAAAATTTGTAGCGGCCGCTCTGGGTCCAATGTTTGCATAGTGCTGCTGTCAATGCATGGAAACTTCATTGCTTTGTAGCAGCTTCAAAAAACGGGATAGCTTTGCCACAGCTTGAATTCAAAAACTCGGTGAAAAAATCTCTGCTGCTGTCGTCAGAGAATGCAATGGACGAAATTGAACTTTCGTCTACTGAGGATTCAGACACTGATTATTGGCAGTAGAAGGGTAGACGGCTTGCACATTTCATTGAAAACTACTAATCGTCGCCGTTGCATTATGTGCACACCAAAAGAGAAGTGCAACGTCCACCTACACTCAGAGACTTGCTTCAAATTGATCCACGAAGACTAACAATTTTGCTTACAACGGCGCGCCACACGTTCAAACAAAAATCCAAAAAATTAATAATTCCTTAACTTTATTTTAAAATAAATACTTAAAACTAAAAAAATACCTTGTTTTACCAGCAAATACTTTATTTTCTTTTATACTTAATACTAAACACGTACCATAAAACGTATACTAAAAAAATTGTACCGAACAAAAGATTTCAAAACACTTAACAGTACCAGCGTGTGGTCAAACACACGGCAATTTTCAGAGAAACTACTCGCCGAAAAAAATGTTCTCGGAAAATGGTTAAAAATCTATTATAAAACAACCCTGAAGTTTTCATAAAAAATACTAACGTTTAAATTTCCGGTAATTAAAAAGTTGAGGCAAAAAATTACTCTTAATGCGGAAAAATACTTTTCGGTAAAACATTGGAACAGTTTTCAACTAGAGCCCAACTGACTAAAGAACGATGCATATGATGTTCTAGCAGTACACGGACAGAGCGCTAATTTATGCCACCGACAACGAATCGTTCATAGCAGCGCTATTTAGTACACACATTCTGTCGAAGTATTAGTGTTGTTGCATTAGTTAGATAGTTTGTATTTCGATCGATAGCTTGCTTAGATGAACGATTCTGAGCGCCATAAAAATAACGAAGTCGTCTATATTTTGCTGGAAATAATAACTGATCTTCAAAGTAATTTAGATAAATCAGTGGCGTTGTTTAAGCGTCAATCGATTTGTGATGATTTGCCAGAATATGCGCCTTATGGCAATTTATTGATAGTTAACTCTTTCTTAAGTTCTATCGGTATATCAGACTAGTTCTCTCGACATTAATATGGAAAATCAGGCCACAAATTAGGTTCTCTGGTTCGAATGTTGTGAAACCATATCTGTGTCTATATGCATTTGATCTCTTATGCTAATTAAATTACAACATATAAAGATATTCTGGAATCCAGGATATGGGAACATCCAGGCTACCAACTATTTTAACGTATCTGAAAGAGTAATATCTGGCTAAGACATAGGAGACTAACAAAAGGGAAACCATATCCTTTTGGTAGAATTAACCAAAGAAGTGGGCGTTAAACAAAACGTCACCCAAATGTTACTCGCAGGAGCCCCGTAAAAAAAGTCACATGTTGAAATTCTTAAAAACAAAACTAACACAAACAGCATTTTACCTTCATTAACAAAACTAAAGCGGTTCTTAATACTTCATGTCAAAAAAAAATAAGAATAAGATAGAAAAGTGTTATTACAGTTTGATTTAATTATCAGAAAAGCTATTTGAAAAAACTCCATTTAATCGTAAATATCTCTAAATATCTTGAAAAATAATAATCTCCATACAGGAAATGGATAACCGAAACTAATACGTAAACATATTTCATACTAATACATTTATCGGAATTTAACATTTGAACAAACATACGACTGTCATTGGTGATAGAAAAATCCATCAACGTTGAAAAATTAGGTTGCATTTTTCACTTATTTTGGGATTACGGCAGTAAAACTTTAATATACTCAAAATTTTTATAAAATTTTTGAAATATTTATTTCCAACAAAAAAATTTGGGTACATATTTAATTAAATAGTGTTTTTTCATACCGCATCATCTTCAATACCAGTTATTTTTAATTTTTCAGTAGAAAATGGCGACATGCTGGAGGAATGATGATAAGCATTGATCAGCCCGGCGAAAGTGAAGATAGCACTGATCGCAAGGATATCAATATCAATGCGGATTCAGATGATATCATGGTAAGAAAATTATGGCGCATCTTTAATATTGGCTGTCGCTACTTACTTCAACTACACAAATAAGTTTTTTTAACTATAAGTAAAAGTAACGTTATCCTAAATTTAATACACTTTCAGTCCTTTCCCTCTATGACCTCGGCGCGTGACCAGCAAAGCAAACAAGTTGGACCTTTTACCAAAACCCACTGAAATTTATAAAGCATGGAAACAACACCGAAAATTGGCTCTTTTATAAAAAACACAGATTGTCCCACAGAACAGTCAGCAAAAGCGTTGGAAATTAAGTTGACTATGTTTGTTGCGGAGCATAATTAGCCATTAGACATTAAAAAAATTCGTAAAGATAATAATTATTCAATAATATTACATGTAAGCACCGATTGCAGTGTGTCAAATAGCTTAACAATAATAATCAGAACATTCAACAACAAATGCTGTGACCGATTATTAGGTTTGATGAAATTAGAAGTAAATTATCTATCATTGAATGATTTTTCGATGGAACTGATGTAGAACTGTACATAGAAACCAATGAGAACGAAAATGATGTGATAATTCAGTTCAAAACAGTTGCCCAAAAATTTTATTTTAAATTTTGCGAAGTTTTAAAAACAAAATTTGACTTTGAAAATGAACCCTTAAAATGGTTCGATAAATTTACCCAAGAAAGTCATTGGAAAACTAATAGTATAGTATCACTATTAGTAAAAATGTTTCCAAGCGTATACAAAGTTTTTAGAACATAAATTCACGATTTAAAGCTCTTACTGATGTTGAAATATTAAAATCTTACAAATATTCGAATATTAGTGATTTCTGCGAAATAGTTTCTAAAATAAAAAATTAGACAAATGAAATTTCAAAAATTATAAGATTTCACATTCATTTAAAAATGTAAAAAAATATTTTCTTACCAAAATATAATTAAAACCAAAGAGAAAAACAGACTACAAACTGCAACTCTTTGGGGCTTAATCCAAACATAGGATTTACTGAATTCACCAAATTGATACTGTTTTATGATATAAATATATCAAGTAAGCTATTAATAGTATTGTAATTGCGATATCGAAATCTATTTAAAAGTACCTTGATTTTCTTTATACGTAAATAATTTATACATATTCAATACTGAGCTTCTTTTTGTTATACAAGTTAACACATTAAATATTTAGACATCAAATTCTGTTTTGCTGTACACGTTTAATATTTCAACATCAACATTTTTAAACAACTGCGTCTTGCTGATGTTGCACACGCGCCAGTAAATAATTTTGCAACTCGTGGGAAATGTCGAGTCAACAATTCCAGCGCATAGAAAAATAAGTTAGGTTTAAGAAAAACAATTTTGTAATTGTCAGTCTTAAGTTGATAATGAATAAATAAAGAGCTTAAGCTCCCATAAAAAATAAAAATAATATTTTTTTTATAAAAATAATAAAACGTAAAATTAACTTACATACTATCACACAAATGAAATTTATTGCGCCTTTTTCGATATATTCTTAATAAATCTAAATAAAAATAATATAAATTGAAAAAAATGTGTTTTAGTACAATTAGGTTCCAAAAAGTACATATTTTCAAGCTGTTTGATACAATTTTAAAATTAATGATGCCATCCCTGATGTACATCAAGGTTGATTAATCAAATGTGACTAATATTTGTGTCAGTGATCAGTAAAAAACATAAGAGTGATCTGTTCAGAAATATATTCTATATACGATAAATTTGGTAGGTAGATTGGGATGCAAGATCATATGAACACAAAGGTTTCCGTCATTTTTTTCATATTGGTCTTATGAAAATGATGGAAACTTTGTTTTACGTGATGCCCGATATTTCTATCAGCAATGCCAGTTATATTATTAGTCAAATGACCGTCACTGTTCTTGTGGGATATTTATATTTCTGTGTGCTTACTATTTTTTTGCTTTAAATATTTAACCAAAACCAAATTTCGATTAAACCAACATTCAATTTAATTAACATCGCATTTAACGAACACCCAAATTTTTATTTCAAGTATTACGAATAAAAATATTTTTTGTACCCGGTTTAACGAACAATTGTAAAACAATATGATGAAAAAAACGAAAATGATGAAAAGATTGATGAAACTGAAATTCTAGAGTCCGAAATAAAATAAAAAGATTTCATTAAGCACTTAGAAATTTGTGTTAAATAGACTCAGCAAAACAATATTAGTAGCACAAAGTTAATGCTTTTGATAGATCTTCAAGATGATGCAATTAAAAAAATATTTCTATTCCAATGAGCAGACTGTGTTTTAAAAGTTTTTTAAATAAATTATTTTTGTACTACGGTGTATTTATGAAGTTTTGTTTTCTTTATACAAATTGTTAAAGAAATATTAATTTTACATTACTATAACTTTTATGCGCCCTATGCACCAGTGCGAGTATGACGAATATATTTTTAATAATATATTAAAAAAACGCTATACATATCTATAGCTATAAATAAAATAGATTATGCTATTAATTTTTAATTTAGTACTGGATATAACGAAAAATTTGCTTTAACGAACAGGCCTGCAAACAATTCGGTTCGTTAAATCAGAAAACTACTCTATATACATTTTTCAGATTTATCTTTAAAAATGTTTTAAGGGACCTAAAACAAGATTTGAATCTCCACCAAAAACGTCAGAAAAACAACCATAATTTTCTGTTATTTATTCCGCTTAATTAATGTAACACTTTTTTTGGACAACTTCCTTTCCTTTTCTCAAAATTCATAAATTGTCGGAAAATCGAAAAACTGAAATACAATTTATACAAAGAGCAAAATACTACACAGAAAAAACTACTTAGTATAAAACCAAACACATGTGTAGTTTTTCTAAACATTTCTTACGTTTTGTATTAGAAAACTGAATAAATCGTTTAGACTCGTGACAAACGTGCTTTCAGTTTTTTATTTTCGAAAGTTCAGCTTAAATATAAATATAAAATATTGTAAACACGTGTTCAGAAATGTACTGTGGACGTTCAGCCATAGAATTACTAAATGTGTATTCAACAAATAAAAAAACATTCAATTTTTAGTAAACTAAACGACCGTTCAATAAACCTTATTACTAAACGAGAGTTCGGTTATCTATTAGACGCGTTCAGTAAAATGAATAAAAGAACCACTTCAATATTTTTCATTCATTGTAAGACTTATACATATAATTTCAAAAAGTTTTGTTTTTTGAGGGTTTTTTAGTTGTTCTATATACATGCATTTCATTGGTGCTAATGACAAATCATCAGTGGACATTAAACCATATTCTTGAAAAGTTTCGAAACTCTTATCCTGTACAAAAACTTTTAAAAAACCAATGAGAATTACAAAAATTATAAAAATATAAGTTGGTTTAAAAGTAGAATTCAGTTTTTTCTTTACTTAAGCAAATCATTTCGTTGAACGAAACATTTTACATTTTCTATGAGAAAAACTTCTAATTATTCCATTCAGTTTTTCTGAATGACAGTTCAGCCAAAATTTAAAAATTAATTAATTAATACGTTCAGTAGAAACTAAATTTATATTTACGCTCTGAACGCTGCGTATTAAAAAGCTACATATGCGTTCGGTCTTAAAAGATTTGAGCGCATGTCTAAAGGGCCGTAGTAAATGTACCTATAAGCATTCAGTTTCAGTTTTTCTGACCTTTGCGTTTACCTTATTTAGTTTTTTCTGTGTAAGTTAAAAAAAACATATAAAAACAGAACATTTTAATTAAAAAAAAATAGAGTGTAGTGAATTATTTGTTACGAAATTAGGTAAAAAAGTCAGGACTCCAATTGTTACATCCATTAATGTACTGGTTGTCACGTAAAAACATATTTTCCGCATTAAAACATCCGTGACTTCAATAAACAACGCATGATGCGAAATAAAAAAATTCTAGTAAATTTAACTGTTAAAAATTTATGACATTTTTATAATTTTATTTCTGTTTCTTTTTAGGACAAACTGTAATGAAGCAACCTCTAAGCCGTTGTGATTGATGGCACAGTTCATCACTAAAAACGAACTGTGTGCAGGAAAACCAACACCTGGCTTGAGATAACCATGCAGAACATGTAAATGTTTTTCAAGCACCAGATGTGAGATTTACGAAGAAGGTACAAATGCGTGTAAACCGTTACAAAAAATAAACGGCTTAGACGCTTTTGTGCTGTAGGGGGAGTTGCCAAACACGCTTGATTTGGCTCAATGATCCAGTATTTTTACGTTTTCGAAACAAATCTTTTTGAACTTAAAATATCCATATTAATATATTTAGCGCTATGGCTATTTCCAAGGTGTTATTTGGCAAATAAATAAAAAAAATTAATTTGGTATTGCTTTTCTTTTTTTGTATTCGATCTGAAAAAATTTATTTCGCAAAATATTGTTTACTTTTTAAGTACATACGTAAGTATATTAATTAATGTTTTGCAATTCTAGATCGATTTGTACAAGAAAATAACTAAAATAATTTTTTTCAAGCTAAAAAACTGTATTTGTAACAAATATTTATCAATGATCAAACCTTGGAAATTCCTTTAATATCGAAAGTTCCTTGTAACATATCGTCGTCCCGAATTTATTTTCACGTATCTCCAAAAAAATTTTCTTTTAGAGATTGAATCTAAAATTTCAACTTTATATACAAGAAAAAAATGTTAGATGATCCGAATTCGCACTACTTCCGGAGCACAATTTTAAGATCTTAGACATGGTTCACACACGCCAGGTTTTACTCCTCAAGTCTTGAGTTTTTAGAATAAGCAGTCATATATAACTTTTTTTTATTTTATGATATACGTGAGAATAACTCGGAATGGCCATATTATGGCCCTTCAATCATACATTAACGGTGTTTTTCCTTTTTATTGTAATCAATAAGATGATAGGATATTCATCATTTAATTCGTTACTTTTCCAAATAAATTTTGTTCGTTTGCTATTGGAGTAACATTTATTTTATGTCCTCCGTGGATGAGCAATCTTCATTACTGAAACGTAGTATTCAGCATCTTTTTGACTTGACTGTACCACTAAAACATATAAAAACTAGGCCCAAACAAAAACCCTGGTTTTCGAATATTATTAAGAACGCTATACAACAAACGGATGTAGCATATGCCAGGTGGAAACGATATAAAACTTCTGATCTCAAATTACAATATTATATCGCCAGAAAAAATTTTAATAAGCAAATAAAACATGCAAAAACTGAATATTATTCCAATCGGTTTAGTAATGCCATTAATTCTCAATTGTTTACGGAGTCTCTTTTGAAAGCCTGTTAAAAAATCGCACACTTGTCTTTTTGCACAAAATCATAAAAAATCGAACACCCAAATATATTTTTGATAAAACATAATATAATGATTTTGTTAAGAAGGATAAGCTCATTTAAGTTCCAATGAGCTTATCACATAACAAATAAAAATGCATAAACATTAAAAAAAATTATATATATAGACTTGTTACTTTTAATCAGGGACCGAATATAATTGTTACTTTCTTATTTCAAATAAAAAGTTTACAAGAAATTTCTTTTTATTTACAATTCAATTCATATTTTATTGATAAATCGATGTTTTACTTTCTTAAGATCGTATCTTAAAAAATAAAACTTTTCAGGATAGAAAAAAAACCGGTACAACTTTTTATACTTCGGTGTTTGAGTAAAAGTTCAAATGCGATTATTAAGGAATTGTTAAAATGTATGTATGTATATTAGTATAAATAACATTTGAATCTTTTTTTTTAGTTTAGGCATTTATTGAGATACGAATTTTCTGTATTTTTTTAACTTACGAGGTTGAAGAAGTAAAGCACCGAAATGTAACATCATGTTAAGTACACAATAATTTTAATAAAATATGTAAAGGCTTTAGTATAGTGAATCTGCCTTTTCTACTTAAATATGTTGTATCTGTACAATGTGATTAGTTTCTTATAAAATAGTTTCATATATTAAAGAAAAATTTTACAAAAACCTCAGAAAAAAAATTTCATTTTTATTAAATATTGGGAATTTTCAAGCGTTATCATTGCATTTATATTCTCTTCGTTGTTGTAGCCAATTAACGTGAGAAATATTTCTTCTTTTTTATAGGAAACCATTATATCAATCACAAATTTGTTCTTTTTTATTTCTTTTTTTTATGTTATTGATGTGTGAAGTCGTTGCTCATTCATCCGAATAATGTGCCAACAGCTATTGACCAGCTTAAACTTCAATATGGTCGCCCCGAAGTGTTAATTCGATGCCAGTTGCAGCAAATTAAGGAGATTCAGCCTATAGGGGAAAATTCTGTTGACAAGTTAATACCGTACTCTATTAAGGTGAGAAATTTAGCAGCATTCCTAGAGACTGCAAATGGGCAACAGCATTTATCTAATCCTACCCTGATGGAAGAATTAATTCAGAAGCTGCCAATGAGTAAGCGCCTGGATTGGGCTCAATTTGCTTCAACTTTAAAACAGTGGCCTACCGTGTTGGATTTTAGTACCTGGCTTCAGCGAGTAGCCAATCTGGTAAGAAGTGTACAAACATCAAATCCTGTGGTCAGTCGCTCCACTAACGAGCCAAAAAGAAAAGTTGTGCTTCATGCTGCTGATGGCCAGCGTAAACAAGAATGCCCCATGTGCCGGGCAAATCATAAATTGTTTGATTGTAAAAAATTTGTTGCATTAGACGTAGCCAGCCGTTGGAGTGAAGTAAAAAAAATGAGATTATGTTTTTCGTGTTTTAGTAATGGACACTCGAGTAGATTTTGTCGAGTCCGTAAGCCTTGCCCAGTAGATGGTTGCTCAAGAAAACATAACAGACTATTGCATGATGTGAAACTTGATAATACCATTACGTCTGAGTCTGCCACCACAAGTGGCTCAAAAATTGAATGTCAATCTGTTCTCAGCTGTATGTCTAAGGCTGTAGATAAAGGTGTGTTGCTGTTTCGGGTGGTGCCAATAATACTATACGGTCCTAGTAACAAAATTGAAACTTATGCTCTGTTGGATGAAGGTTCTTCGGTTACTATGGTGGACAGTTCCTTGGTGAAGCAATTGGGACTACAGGGGCAACAAAGTAAATTGAATTTGCATTGGTATGCGGGAAAGGCAGTACAGGAAATGGCAACAGTAGTAAATATGCATGTAAGTGGTGTTACCAGTCGTAGAAAATATGCATTACAAAACGTTTATGGTGTCTCGAATTTGAAATTGCCGGCTCAAAGCCTTAATATGGATTTGAGCGCTCACCGTAATTTGCCTATTAAATTATATAATGGTGTTACACCCAAAGTATTGATTGGCTTAGATCATTGCCATCTGGGGCTTCCTGATGAAATAGTGCCTCTTGAGGAAAGTGGTCCGTATGCCGCCAACACTCCATTAGGCTGGGTAGTATTTGGTCAAATGAAGGGTAAGTCATCAAATTCACATTTGTGTTTGTTGTCAGTACAGCCAGAGAAAATACTTCACGACTTGGTGGAAAATTATTTTGAGACCGAAAACTTTGGTGTAAAGGCCCTGCCAGTTATTGAGTCCGAAGATGATTTACGAGCTCGCCAAATTATGAACGAAGCTACATTTAAAATTGAGGGTAGATTTCAAACCCGACTTTTATGGCGAAGTGACGATGTCGTGTTACCTGACAGCTACTCTATGGCTTTGAACAGATTAACTGGAATAGAAAGAAAAATGAAAAGAAACCCTGAATTTGGCGCAGCCTATAAATCCATCATAAAGGATTATCTGTCTAAGGGGTATGCACGCAAATTGTCGGCCATTGAAGCTGCTGACGTGTGCCCTAGGACTTGGTATCTTCCACATTTTGGAGTAGTTAACCCTAATAAGCCAGGAAAAATTCGATTAGTTTTTGATGCTGCTGCCTCCGTCGAAGGTATTTCTCTGAATTCCAATTTACTGAAAGGTCCACAACAGTATAAGCCGCTACCATCGGTCTTGTTTAATTTTCGTATTGGTGCTGTGGCAGTTTGTGGAGATATTAAGGAAATGTTTCACCAAGTTCTTGTGGCTCCTGAAGATAGATGTTCTCAACGCTTCCTTTGGCGAGAGGATAATAAACACTCACCTGATTCGTACGAAATGATGGTCATGACATTCGGGGCTGCTTGCTCGCCTTGCGTAGCCCATTATGTCAAAACTGTAAATGCTTTGAGCTATCGTGATCAATATCCCCGTGCAGTAAGGTCTATTGTGGATCATCACTATGTTGATGATTTTGTCGATAGTTTTCCGATGGCAGCTAAGGCAACTGAAATCGCGTCGCAGGTTCGCGACATTCACCAAGCAGCTGGTTTTGAGTTACGTAATTTTTCATCAAACTCATCAGAGGTCATAACGGCTCTAAGAGGTACAGCGGACAGCACGGTGAATTTCTTCAATGATGTTAATGAGCTACATTCGGAAAAAGTACTCGGTATGTATTGGCAACCAAAAGATGATACTTTCAGGTTTAATTTGAGGTTCCACAATGTGAATGCTGAGGTATTAGAAGGCATAAGGTGTCCTACAAAACGCGAGCTATTAAGTGTGGTTATGTCTGTTTTTGACCCACTTGGATTCTTGATCCACTATATGATTACAGCAAAGCTATTGATGCGAGAAGTATGGAGACACGATATACGATGGGATGAAACTTTGCCAGATGAAATAAAGAACATGTGGAATAGTTGGTGCCAAGAATTAAAAAACGTCGTCAATGTTAAGATACCTCGACATTACTTCGGCGGTGGCATACCTCGAAGGATAGAACTGCACGTGTTCGTTGATGCTAGCGAAGATGCGTTTGGTGCCGTATCATACTGGAGGTCAATTAATGCTGATGGTCGACTTGAAGTGTCCTTTGTCGCAGCAAAATCAAGATGTGCACCTTTGAAATCGATGAGCATCCCGCGGCTCGAATTACAGGCTGCTGTTCTAGGAGCTCGGTTGATAAGTACGATAATGAAGGAACATTCAATTAAGGTATCAAGAACTATTTGCTGGAGTGATTCTACAACCGTTATTAGCTGGATTCGTTCTGAAAGCCGAAAATACAAACCCTTTGTTGCTCATAGAATTACAGAAATTCTAGATACTACTAGCCCAGCAAATTGGAGGTGGTTGTCAACTAAATTTAATGTTGCTGATGAAACGACTAGAATGAAGAGTCAAGTTGAGTTTGCAGAAAACTCCCGCTGGTATAAAGGCCCTGAATTCCTCTATCGTAACGAGGATGAGTGGCCAAATGTTAATTCAGAGAAGTTCGATAATTTATGTAAAGAAGAATTACGGCCTAAATTTGCATTGCTGATGAGCCCTCCTACCTGTATTGAATTAAAAAGATTTTCGTCTTTTGTAAAATTAAAACGTACGGCTGCATGGATGTTACGTTTTATTAACCGCTGTCGAAAAAATCGTTGCCCTGAAGAGGAAAATGGTTTAACTGCTTCCGAGTTGAAAGTTGCCGAAATTTATCTTTGCCGTCGAGCTCAACAGGATAGTTTCAATGCGGAGATTGAAGTAATTAAAAATGGGAGTAGTTTACCCAAAAGTAGTGAATTGTATACCCTGTCGCCATATATAGATGAAAATTCATTGCTTCGAGTTTATGGTCGTTTGGACGCAGCTAGTTGGTTACCGTTGAACATAAGGCGCCCGATAATCTTACCATCGTCTCATGTTATCACCAGGTTGTTTGTGGCCCATATACACGAAAAGATGAAACATCAAAATTTTGAAGCTACAATTTGCGAGATTAGAAGAGATTTTTGGATTCCTCGCTTAAGAAGTGTTTTGCGTAGGACTATTTCTAATTGTTTTATTTGCAGATTTCGTCGTATATTGCCGATGCCACCATTTATGGGCTCTTTGCCAAAAGATAGATTAACGCCATACGTACGCCCGTTCTCCTACACTGGTTTGGACTATTTTGGGCCAATTACTATAACTATTGGTCGCCGTCATGAAAAGCGTTGGGTAGCATTATTTACTTGCCTTACCATTAGAGCCATTCATTTGGAAGTCGCTTTTGATTTGTCTACGGATGCTTGTATTCTTGCTATTCGCAATTTTATAAATCGACGTGGCCTGCCTACAAGACTAAGAAGTGACAACGGAAAAAATTTTGTTGGTGTTGATCGAGTTGCAAAGCGGTTTGGTGAAGTATTTGACGTGGCCCAAGTTCAAGATGAACTTTCATCGAAAGGAATAGAATGGCAGTTTACTTGTCCACATAATCCGGCTGAAGGTGGCGTATGGGAGCGCATGGTTCAATGCGTCAAAAGAGTATTGCAGGCAACTTTAAAAGAGACTTTTCCGCGTGAGCATACCTTGCAGAGTTTGTTGATTGAAGCGGAAAATATAGTAAATTCACGTCCATTAACGCACTTGCCATTAGCCCACGAAGACGAGGAACCACTAACGCCAAACCATTTTTTGTTAGGATGCCCCAATACTACGCAAACTCCTGCCGCATCGGATCAGCCAATTGTGTTGAAAAAGCAATGGCGCATTTCTCAACAGCTGCGTGATCACTTTTGGAAGCGCTGGATTATAGAATATTTGCCAACGTTGACCAGACGCTCGAAATGGTGTGAACGAACGAAGCCTATTGCCGCCGGTGATATCGTGCTGATTTGTGATCCAGACGTATCACGGAAAAATTGGAAGCGAGGTCGTGTCGAAGAAGTCTTTAAAGGTCGAGATGATGTTGTCCGGAGCGTTAACGTACGTACAAGCACAGGTATACTTAAGCGCCCTGTGTCGAAGCTTGCTGTTCTAGATTTGGAGTAGTGAATCGTTGCCGATCCACGGGGGTGGGAATGTCGCCAAATGGCTATTAAGAAATTCGTTTTTTTTATTTGTTTTCATTACTTACATAATTATTTTATTTACATTTTAATTTGCTTTATTTAAATTGATTTAATTTGAATTTAAAATTGTTTACCGCAAATGTGAACCACCTTAATGTTGTCTTATTTGTCTTATATACTTAAATTTTGGTGATGCTTATGTAAACGTTGTTGCTCTTTTTTACATTGATCTAACTGCAGTGCTTTTGTTTCGTTAAGTTAATACCGTTGGTTTTGATGTGTTATACTAATACACAACTGAATAGTTGTCCAACGAAATATTTAAACAAGCAAATTAGTTTGTAAAGGGAAAGCACTGCGGTAAGTCGTCGTAATATTATTTTAGTTCTTGTAATTAATTTTAAGTTTTCCAGAAATAAACGCACACGCACACACGCACTCTATTATAAAGTAATTTTAGTTTTGGTGTTGTTAAATTCGCCCCTTTGCAAAACTGCAGTCGCAGCCAGCGACAATATGTATATTTTTTTTAATTTAAAGCCTTGTTGTCCGCCAGGACCTACCTGTATACCAAATTTCAGCTCTCTAGCTATAGTCGAAGTGCCAAATAATATTTATGAGTCAGTGAGTGATGCAGTGAATATATACTAAAATATGCACTTTTTACACCTTAATATATCGGGAAGCTTTTACGGAAGAACTTTGAAATTTCACTTATAAGGTGACCTCTGTAGGCAAACCTTATGTATCAAATTTCATTATTTTATGATACAGTGGAGCAAAGTTATGAGGGGGTTAAAAACAGTTCGAATGGTTTCGTGTATTAAATTGTTACATTGTTAATTGGTTTTTATTTGTTATGGTTTTTACTAGATCCCTGATGATGGTCAGCAAAGTTAACCGAAATATCAGAAAAGAAATAGAAATTAATTTACAAAAAAAATAATACTATACTACGTGTGTTTTAATGAATATTACGTGACCTTAACCCGAAACAAAAATACCTTACAAGTGAATAACATAGCTCAACATATACGCGTTCTCATAATAATTAAAAAATATTAAAAAAATTTAATTAATTTTGTGAAAAGAAAATCATGATATCCCTAAAAGCTCAATCTTATATAAGCAACAAAAGCACACATGTACATTGAAAATATAGACACTTGCATTTAATTATGCAGTTTAGGAAAGGCAGCAAAGATATTTGTAAAGGTAGGTAATATAAAATGTAATTGAAGTGTAATAGTGACTCAAATTCAAATGAGTTCAAAAAAGCCTACTACTACTACTTATAAATGAAAAGAAATATTTTCAAAATATTTTTTTCTATAAATGTTTAGAATCCTAACTTCGTCACAAAACATATCTTCTCAACTTGCACAAAAGGAAAACAAGCCAATAATATTTACTACTAACATATAATAAAAACTGGAAAAATAGAAAACGAAAAGTAAAAGCATCTGCTTGACTTCCTAACGGGGTTTAAAAACTTTCCATGTACTTGCAGGAACTTATTAAAAAGAGTTGTAAAAATGTAAAAATGAATCGATGTGCAATACGTACCTACACATTTGTTTGTACGTGTAGAGGAATTCATATAAGCAAATCTTTCCCTCGATTTACATTTTTAAGCTAGTTTTTTTGTTACGTGCAAATGAAGAATTTAAAAATGAGCATGATTTACGTGATTTAAATTTGTTTTTCATTAGTAAATATGTTTCTACTTAAATTCATTTACCGATTGCGTAAAAAAGAAATGTTTAGTAAAGTTTCTAATGAACATATTCCTCATGTATCAAAAATAAGAAGAAAATCGAATCTAAATTTCAACTTATTTAAGCAGAAAGCACAACAGCACAACAGCACAAATAAAAGTACGGTATAAGAAATGCTGATTGATTTAGCATTTAGGTTACATTAATTCATGCTTTGTTTTAAAACATTTTACGGACTAGCGTGTTTCAACTGTTGGAATTGCTACACGTAAATATCTAAAAAACTTAAGATATTTCACTGAACTCTCACTCAAAGACCCTGATGAATCAAGAAAATCAAATCAAAGAAAATTACATATAACACATTTTTAACAAAATTTACAAGTTTACAAATAATTCAAAAGATTTAAATTGATTGTGTTAATTTTTGTTGGACTCTTAAAGTGACAAAGTTGTACTGTACTATTCACTGAACAATAGCGCCCAGTGATACATACTAGTGTTGTAGGAGAATCGCCGGCGATATGAAATAATAAATAAAATTGGCTACACAGATTTAACAAAGTTCATGAGCCTATTTGACACCAGAACTTTCTGATCTTTACCATCTGTCCTCTCTCGCTTTAACTTTCCTAAAGAAGGTAACACATCTACTGCTTGGTAGATGTCAAATCCCTGAGTGTTAGTTCTTTAAAAAAACCAGGGATACGTGCAAATGCAATATGCACGTTAATAATTACACATAAACATCAATTTAAAAGAAATAACTGCAGTCAACAATCTCAATTTAAAAAGGCAACGACATTACAGATTTTTGAAAAGGATTTAAAGCATAAATAAAAAATTTAGAAAAGGAATTTATATATTTAATATTTGTTGATTGTATTATCTTATATTACTTTCATAATAAAAATATGTAATCTGAAGTTATAGTCTATTTACACTGCACTGAAATCTAGTACTTACGAGATTTTGAACAAAATCTAGTTGTTTTTGACTAGAATCCCCAAACAATACCAAATCTATTTCGTTACTAGATTTTGACAAAATCTGATAGAAATCTAGCAGTACTCAGTGATGCAACTATGTTTTTTCTCAAATTTACTAAAAAATACTACGCTGTGCAAGAATAATAACAGACGTTTTAATTAAAAAGAAATCAAACAAAAATATATTAAGTGCGTTCGAGTACCTAAAAATTTTAAAAAATTTTTAATTGAAATACAATAAATGAAAACACAAATTAATGGCGTAAAGTGACATTTTATGGCTCAGTATTTACAAATTTTTACTGCAGAAAATTTTGCTAGTAAAATTTAGTAAAACAAAAAATATGATTCAAAACTTAAACAAAAAAAGTGTAAAATATAACCTAAAACAAGAAAAACTTAACAAATTTGAACTTTCTTTTATTTGTGGTAAATATTTGGTTAATTAGTACTGCAATTATTTTTACGGTAGTCGATATCAAAAACCAATAATCACAAACTTTTGTATAAATTTAATCAGACAGTAATTATGAAAGTCAAATAAAATAAAAATAAACGTATGGAAAAGATTACAGAAAATAATTTGTTTGTGTTTTCTTGAAATGTTCGTGATATAATAAATATTGCATCGAGTACCAACAAGATAAAGAATTCAGAAGTAAAAAGTGCAAATATGTTTCAGCACTACATTGATTTGCAATCAATCAGCTCTTTCTTGAATCTTTCAAATTTTTACCATTTTTGGGTGGCATACTTTTTGGGCAACAACTGTTTTGGAAAGTAAATTTTTCAATTTAATAAGTAATTACTCATTTCCTGCATTTTACTTAAAAAGTAACCGAACGCACATTTTAATTAACAAAATGGAAAAAATTAATAAAACTGAAAATATAAATGAATTGAAAATGGTAAATAAATGTAATGTAATTTACTAAATGCCTATTTCCTTATAATGCCCTATATTAAATAAAAAAATTAACAAAATACTAATAAAGGTCTCATATTCTCCGATATTGTTTAGTATTTTCAAATATATTTGTATTAATTTTTTTTCTTTTAAATATTGGCCAGCTGGTTTTGTTATTCAAATAAAATCTTGCTAATGTAAAATAATGCAACGTAAACGAACTAGGATTTTAGAAAGATTTCAAATCAAATCTACTAGATATCAAGGCAATGATAACACACTATTAGCAAAATTTCTTAAGTTAAAATAAAACTAAAAAATTGGTAAGTCAAATTTGAACTTGCACCAAACAATACCATTCAACTTGTTTAAATATATTCATATATCTTCATATAAAACGTAAAGCCATGTAACTACACTTTTTTCGATTTTACAGAAGAGGAAAAAATCTTAACAAAATATTTAACTAAGCAACCTGAATAAAAACTTTCTTTAAAACTTGCATAAAATCAACAGACTCACCTATATTTTGACACAATATTATAGTTTGTAGGAATGTGCATATTTACATGGTACACAATATTCAAATGAAAATTGTTTTGCAATTTTTGTTACTTACATTGTTTTACGTCTCATTTGACGATATATATTGTTTTAATATAGCAAGCTTAGCCTAATAATAGCTTCGCTTGTAATATGCAATCATTTGTATAAGTAACTAAAACATTTTATTGAATATTGGGTGTTTACATTAAAAAACAATAAAAAGTAAAAATTCTATCATAAAGCTACCGCATATTTCTTACAGGGAAAAAACGAAAATATAAATATTATGTTCAATATTTATTTATTTAGTCTACGGAATAAGAAAAAATAATTATAAAAGTATTAAAATAAAAAAGTCCACAAAATAAAATTTATAAATTAAAAAATTATAGAATTCATAACATTTGTTCCATTCACAAGCTCGTATTAACGTCGTATGTATTGTATAACGTCTAATTATATAGTATTGTATTTTTGTTATTGGTAATTCTCATACACAAGTGTGTTATAATTATACGCTTGAATTTTATATGTTTTATAAGTGGTTGTATTGAGGCCAGGTATAGAAAAAGTTTAGACGATATGTTGAATCAACATATTTATGCTGAAAAATTTGATAAAAGTCGCTCACATTGCAGAAAATGCGAAATTCCGCCAAGAGTTGCAAAATTTAGAAGTCGTAATATCTTCTTAAACAAGATAGAAATGCAAGGAATGTGAAAAACTCGCAATAAAAATGACGAAAAAGCAAAAAGTTGCAAATTTTTGAAAAAGCCAGAGAAATTTGTATCCATTTACCCTGCTGTCGTTAATGTGTTTATGTCTTAATTTATCTTGATTTTGTAATTGTTAAGTTTTGCAATAGCTAGTGATATCTCCACCGGCGACATCATTTATGTTTATTTTTATTTTTTATTTACAACAAATTTGTCTGCTCACAAGCACATAAACAAATATCGTATTTTTTTAAACCATAAGCCATACGACTTAGCTTGTGAATGCTAAATGCCTGGTGGGCTATTTGCCACTAAAAATGGGGATTAATTACAAAATAAAATTTAAAACCGGAATAATCTTGTTATCTGATGCCAAATCAATAGTATACAAATTTTATTAATGAGATATACCATAGTGTAACTATACATTTTTGAAGATTGATTGAGTTGACAATTGAAGTTGTTTGTGACTTAAGAAAAAGTTTTTGGTTCGTTCTCAAGAATCCCAAACAAAATATTTTAAAAACTCTAAAAAAAAGGCAAGGAAAAGTCAAGTCAAATAATGATGAAGATTGTTTAGAAAGAGGAGCTTAAACAATATTATAATTTTTTTTTAATCAACAAATTTGTTCAAGCTTTTTATGGAAATTTTAGTATTTTAAATTCTTAATTGCACTATTTCCATAATTTTACCTACATATGTAGCAAAATTTTAAGAATTTTATTAAAAACAATTGAAATTGATTATTGAGGGGTATAGCTAGTTCCTATGCGCATTTCACTGTTGCTAATGCAGATCATCAGGGAACTTTACTTTTACTTTACTTTGTAAGAGGTTTTTGTTACAAATATTCTTCAAAACCCCATTATTAATAGTTTACTTATTCAATTATTATATTTAATTGTTATATTACGTAAGTAAAATCTCATAACATCGTATCTAATTTAACTTAGAGGATTCGTAAATAAAACATTTAAATAATAAAAAAATCATTCTTGGGTAGTCGACAAATTCGGACTATTGGATAGTTAAATACTGAATACCAAACAAGTAGCCATGCCAACGTTCTTTTGCGCCAAAACCTTCCTGACCTTGTGATTTCTCAAACAGGTGATCACAATTGGCCACCGAGACTTTTTATTTAACACCTGCAGACTTTCTTCTTTTTGTCTACGTGACCGCGCCAATGGTGCATACATGTTTTAATATTTTAAAGATGATATTCGTGAAGTTATCGAGAACATACGGTTACAAGTGTTCGAATGATGTTGGAAAATTTTATTAAAAGAATATGCTCCTGCAAGCGTAGCCGTGGCGGCCATTTGGTTTAAATTTTTCCATTATTAAGAGCATTTTTTATCTGTGTTATTAAATACACATGCCTTCGTTTAAAAATATTCTTTTTTGCATATCAAAGTGGAACCACTTATTGAAACACCTTATATAGAGCTAACACTAATAAAACAAAAAAATTAAATGATGAATAGCAGTAACGGAGCAGGCAGGACAGAACATTGAAAAGTAAAGGAAAAAATACAATGTGCTCACTATGACTTTGCAAGGACCAACTCATTTTGCAGCAGTTTAACATAAACAAATATGTGTAATGCTCTATAAGGAGAAGCTGTAGGAGATTTTTCTTATTTTTTTTGATATCATCATGGCAACCAATGATCATAAAAAATAAAAATAAAGAAAATTATGATTAAAAATTATGTTTATTCTTTTTCTTTTGCTTTTTATGAGCCATTTTCCTCAATTACACTGTTTTATTTGAAGAAATTAAACTTTTTTATTTTATTTATTTATTTCGCTTGGAATGAGGCCAAAATGGGGACAAATATTTTTGGAGCTAACTAAAGACGTGGCCTCTAATATAATCCTTTATGAAATAAACGATTATGATATGAAGTAATAATGATTTGATTATGTAAAAGGTACGTACAGTAAATTTTAAAGGGTTTGCGTCGATTTTACTAATAATTACACATTTAGTTAGTAACTTACACAATTTAAATTTATGTTTTCAGAATTACAGAATGGTTAGTTGGCTTACGTAGCTGCCTACTACGCGCCAGCAATCAAATCGGGTCAACGAGTCTGCTTTGACAAAAATAACTTCACTACTAGTAAATGTGTGGGTCCAAGTTCTTGGTTCTTGTAAATATCGCTATTGCAAACCATAAACATTAGTTTATGTTTGCAAACTTTTAAAAAATATGGTTTAAGGTCTACTGATGATTTGGCGTTAGCACCAAATGTAATAAAATAAAATAAATATTAAAAAAGTAAATACATAAAAGAAATCGTTTTTGTTAAATTTTGTATGGGTTATTTGAACCAATAAATATTTGTGTTATTTTAATATGAGTATCAGCTTAGTTTTAAAAGAATGTCGTGTTAAATCAATCATTGAATCGTAATAACTCAACATTGTAATTACACTCTAAAACTTTAGTTGGAATTTATGATCATATTTTGCATAAATTCCTGTCAAAAAATCTTGTTGTTTGAAATTATGTTACAACAGAAAAATGCATGAGAAGTAAACATAACTTGTTCTATTAAAAAAAATACTAATTTTTATGTAACAATTATCAATTTTTAAGCAAATGTGTATAAAAATGTGTCTAATATGCCTAAACAACATGAAATGTGTTTAAAATTAAGCATATCTGTCCAAAAAAATAACAATTAATGCAATAATAGTAACTTTTTAATAAAGAAGAAGCATTAAAGAGTTTTTATTTCACAAGCATCTGGCGTCATATTTTCTCTGAAGGAAAAAAATTAAATTTGTTGAAGATCAACAAATTAAAAATATTATTAAAAATAATAATAATTGGTTATCCATGAAGACAAAGCGATATACATAAGTTATACTATAAATATTTGTACAAAAATAGTATCAACAAAAAATTTGTGAAAAAAAGTTTCAATTTTTAAAAACATATCATTTAATAACATACCATTTTACACGGCATCATACCTCTAAAAGCGGAGTGGGCAGGCAAATTTTTATACAAGGAACGTTTATACCATTTCAAGATAATTCGGCCCCAAATATTAACAGCGGATGCATTGAGACACATTAAGTGCTTTTGATGGGTGATCGATCTCATGTTAAATAATATAAGCGAAAACAAAAGCAGTGTTACACATAGAAATACCAGACGTAGTTGCTATTTATTTTACAATTTTGAAATTCCTTGGGTTAAATTACCTCCAGAAATTATAAAACGGTGAAATGAAAAACAAAATCTCGGCAAACTATTAAAAGCGTTTGCTAACGCTGTGGTCGACGCTAAATATCACATTATATACCAATGAACGTTTATAGACAAATTGCTGATAAGGCAGATTTTAAATTTCCTGGTTCTTTCATAGAAAGAGATGGGGAAGGAAACATAATGTCACATTCTCCAGTTTCCCTTATAGCTACAATGGGAAATCGCAGAAACTTTTTTAACGCTGCTACAAAAAGAAAATTCCAAAATGCCTTACAAAAAAAGAATTTAAACACATTTGCCAGAAGCTATGTTAATATTAATTGTAAGAAACAATTTTTAATGTCAATTCATCATCTGTAAATAAATACATAATAGATTGTTTTACAATTCAAAGGAACTTTTTTAATAACTCAGAGCAAGCTCCCAACGCCAAAGACATTCTGAACAATTTACCAATGGTTTTTCAAAAAGATTGTCTTTATACCCACTTAATTAAATAATGGAGCTAGATGTTGATGTATTTAAAACACAACTTTTATGCATCTTCCAATAAAATAGAGAAATGTTTCGGCGTTCAGCAAAACGCTGATTAAAAATTAATAATACAGGCAATTTGTAAATTTCTTAAAGAGAGAGATGCTCAAAAATACAAGGTAAATCGAATTTCCTTACAGATTTTATTTAAGACTGTGTTATAAAAATTTTTGATTTATTTCCAGTTTGGTTCAACACTTGATTAGGTTAAAAATGATATACATGAATTAACTCCGTTGATAACTATAGTTGGTAAGTAGAATTTGCAATAAAAACATTCAGCAAAATGATTTTAAATTTCTTTATTTTTACATATTTACATAGAAGATCCTCATAGCCTATATCTGGTTTGAAAAGGATATTACCTCAATTGCAGATAACTTTAATTTGTTGGACCTTGTTTTGCAATTGTTTTGTTACTATTATGTATTTAATGTAGTTTATCCAAAAGATATATCTCAAACATTCGAATTTTTAATACGCTATTACCTTAGATTCTATCATTCGTAGATGAGAGGCAAAAAGCTATATATAATTAATTTAAGAAAAATTAATTATTTGATCCAAAAGCTGGATAAAATTGTCTAGCAAATTAAAAACCAATTTTATAATTATAATTTATTTTAAACAAATATAATTAAAAAAACAAAAAATTACGCGTGTATTTTTATTTAATTAAACATGCTTAAAATCCAACATATATACATATATACATAAAAAGGGTGGGAAGCCAGACACAATGTGTTTAAGAGCATTACACTTCTTTTGTTCAATATTAAACATATATTGTTCAAAAATCCACAAAACATATATAGGGTGTTTTTTTAAGCTAGATAGAACTTTAAATTGTAAAAAGTAACACAAAAAATTAAATTTTGATGAAACATTTTTTTTATTTGTTTCAGTATACTCTGACAAATCATCATGAATAGACTCACGCTTGAACAACGCTACGAAATTATCCAAATTTACTTTGAAAATCATATCGACAAAAAAAAAATTATCGCAAAATTGTGTTCAGCGATGAGGCGCATTTTTGGCTTAACGGGTTTGTTAATAAGCAAAATTGCCGCATATGGAGTGAGACCAATCCACAAGAGACCCTACAGACTCCATTACATCCAGAAAAATGCACCGTTTGGTGCGGTTTTCACGCTGGTGGCATCATCGGACCTTATTTCTTCAAAAATGAGGCCGGAGCTCGCGTTACGGTCAATGGAGATCGTTACCGCACCATGATCAATGATTTTTTGTTTGAAAATATGGATGACATTGATCCGGAGGAGATGTGGTTTCAACAGGATGGCGCTACGTGCCATACGGCGAACGCAACCATCGACTTATTGAAATCAAAATTTGGCGGTAAGTTGATCTCGAGAAATGGACCTGTCAATTGGCCTCCAAGGTCGTGCGATTTGACACCTCTCGATTATTTCCTGTGGGGCTACGTGAAGTCATTGGTTTATGCTGATAAACCAGCAACAATTGACGCCTTGGAGGCCAGCATTGTTCGTGTTATTCGTGACATACGGCCAGCAGTGCTCGAAAAAGTGGCCCAAAATTGGACGTCCAGAATGCGCTTCGTCAAGAACAGCCGCGGTGCCCATATCCCCGAAATCATTTTCAAATGTTAATGTCACGTATTGATCTTTCGAATAAAAAAAAAATTTTGATTACAATTTAATTTTTTGTGTTATTTTTTACAATTTCAAGTTCTATCGGGCTTAAAAAAACACCCTTTACATTTAATATGTAATTTATGTTGTTTCAAATTGAAATAATTTTGATTCAACAAGATTCGTCATATTATTTTAATGTGGGTAAATTTTTATTCAATAAGACTCGCATGTTTTATTGGCATGTGCTGCTATTGTTTGCGAGTTATCGTAAAGTCATATTGATACAACTCATTAACGAAAAATGTAAAATCAACCTTGTTTTCACTGGTTTTACATTGCCTATTTTTCTGTGTGTGGGTTCGAAATTTTAAATCAATTAAAGCGTGCACGCAACATCCAGCATTGGACGGAAATAGTTAATTTTTCTATGCTATTCAAGATTTATCGCTTATGAAAAAACTCACATCGAGTCTTATAAATTTCTTTACAAATTACAGGAGACCGATTTAATATAACTGATATGTGCTTTAAATGAAGCCAATTCGCTCAAAATTACTTCAAAACTTAGAAAAATAACTACGCAGGTCAATACTTTCGTATTTTACGTTATTTTTAATTGACTCTGGTTCTAGATATATACCTTTATATTAAGGATGTTGTACCAAATAATCTACTTTAACTCGAGAAAAAGCCGCTCGAATTAATAACAAAAAAATTGGTACTAAAATTGTCTTAAAATTATGATTTTATATTTTTTTAAAGAAAATCCAATTGGTTTTTTTATGATTCGTAAGTTTTTTAAAATAGTGGATGTAAAAATAACTTTTAAAAAAGCTGCAATGTACGTCAAAGTTATTCTCAGTGTGAACTTAACGATATCAAAGTTATAAACGGATCTTTTTACATCAAAACTAAAGAAAACTAGTTGGTTCAGCATCGCTTCTCAATAAAAACTTATAGAACTATAGTGTGTAAAAGACTGCCCGCCGAGAATAATTATGACTTTTAGGAAAAGTTTACATCGCTTATGAGCATCTGGTGAGTCGCGAAAAAATTACTATTCTAGTCTCAGTATAGAAAAGCTGAAAGCATGCACTTTTGATGGGCTACAAATTCCTACTCTCTTAAACAACAAAAATTTTACAAATCAAATAAATTGATTGAAACTTGAAGCATGAGAAAGCTTTGCGTTAGCTGTTAAGTAATTTCAAGGGTAAAATATATCTAAAAAATAATAGGAAAAGCTCGAAAATTTCCAAAGAAGGACCTTATATGAGTTTTAAGAACAACTATTTGCATGGTCATTAAGATCAGTTTCCTGACAATTTGAATATATACAAAAATATTAAAGCTAAAAAACACAACATTTTTTATTTAAAGATCTAATTCTAAGCAATGATGATTATTTACTGATAAATTTTATAATTTCTATAAAATGATGAGTTACCAATTAAATACAGCTGGACATATTTGTAGCATAGTTGTAGCATTATTTAAAATTTTTATTAATTTTAGTTTTTTATGAATTATTAAGGAAATCATTTATTAAAACTTTCTTGGAAAATTTGTTTTTTTTTTATTTTTCTCATACCCCTAAAACTATGAAGAGAGCTGAGAATAGGAAGGTAAACTTAGAAGCAACTTTCTCGTATTTTATTTAATTAAAGTAAACGGTTATATCTCGAGTTATAGCAAATTATGTAAATCCTTAGACCACAATAAAAAAGTCATTTATTATGGCCCTTCTTATTGATAATATATAATAGTTTTCCTTAATATAATATTTTTGTTTAGTAATAAAACTTTGAATGCCGGGAGAGTAACTTAAAAAATTATAGTATTTTTAATTTTAATCGCACTATTTCCCATAACTAATATTTTACATACATATGTAGCAAAATATTGAAATAAAGTTTTTTTTGGCTTAAGATCAAATCTGAGTTTACCCATTTCTTCTTAATTTAAAAACTTATATTTGGAAAAATTCATTATTTTTATTAAGAGAGTACTATTTTGTTTGAAACAATTTATTCATCAGACATGCAGAACGGATCAGTACTGATTTCGAGATCGCTACACCATCTCATCAGCGTTCTTTGTTCGATTTTACCACTTTTGACGGTTGATACTAGTGATTAGGAATATCAACTATTTAACCGTATTATTTAACGAATTAGAATACGAAAAGTGCAACTTATTCATTTCTTACAAGTTAAATCAATTTCGGTTAGTGCGAAATTCCATCTCTGATTTTTAATCATTCCAAATATTTCATACTCTCTTGCTTTTTCCAAAGCCATTGGCTTTGAGATCAAGCAGTATTCCAAAAAAAATTTCATTTCAATATAAACCTTAAACAGTTCAACAATTACGTATATATGTAGCAAAATATAAACACTATTATTAAAAACAATTGAAACTGATTATTGAGGGGTATAGCTAGTTCCTGTGCGCATTTCACTGTTGCTAATGCAGATCATCAGGGAACTTTACCCAAATATTTCTTAGAACAACTGGAGATATTATATTAAACTTTTATTAAAGCAAATAAAAAGTTAAAATAATATCAAGGTTGTAACAAGAACTGCGCATAGGAACTAGCTAGACCGCTCAATAATCCATTTCAATTTGTTTTTTAAAAGTGTTAATATTTTACTACATATGTATGTAAAATATTAATTATGGGAAATAGTACGATTAAAAATTAAAGATACTAAAATTTTAGCAATTTCTATAAAAAGCACAATTAAAGAAATTATATTTTTATATTGAAGCAGTTTATTGTATTATCAGATTCTAAATATTACTTAAACTAAACATTAACGAACTTAGTTTGAATACAAACATGCATGTATATTAGGATGGATCAAAAAAAAATCTTTTTTCGTATCGACTTTTAATATCGTAAATATGTTGTATTTTTGTCTGCTTTACATCCCTGTAAAGAATTATTAATTTATTTTTAATTTAAGAGCATACGCTTTGATTTTGAATAAAGTGACCATATCCCTTTTTTACACAACAACATAGTATTGTATTGCATAATATCATATTACTGTATCCCAACGACTTTTAAATTTTCGAGAAACTACCCATAGCCGAGTACCAAATACCCGTATTGAAGGCCAGATCAGGGAATATAATTTGATGACTCAAGTACAGATAAAAAAATATTTGATAATATGAAATAACTATATCTGTTATAAGTGAACACTGCCACGATGGCTTAGCTAACAGGTATAGGCTAGCAAAAGCAAATCGAATTTTACGTTTATATATGCCTACAACAAATCCGACATATCAGCTACAAGTATTAGCAGAGAATTGTGTAAAATTTTATGCCGCAGTATGGTTTGAAATAAAAACAAATCCAACTTGCAAACATTGATCTAAAATTTTTTGGAAATTGGCAACAAACTCACGATACCTTCGTGCAGAGTTAAAGCTATTAATAGATAGCGTAGTTCAACGAAAATAAACGTCGATGTTGCTGTGGTGAAAATAAAACAGTGATAGAATCGGCATCCAGACGAATTCAAGAAGCGCGAAGGTCGCCTCATACTGGAAAGCAACTTCGCGTATTTGAGGTCCCGACTATCAATTTTGACGCAAGTAATTACTTCTTCGAAGTTTAAATTGCTATCAAAAGTTTTTCGATTGAACAATTCTTCGGAACATCACTACTGAAAAAATAAATGCGGTAGTTGAGTGTCAAGAAAGTGACAACTAATATTCGCTCAGCTACCACGTCATACTCAGGCAGTGGAATGAACTGTGAAAATAGTATCAAAAGCATTCATGACACTATGTGATAAAAAATCAAGAGAAGGTTTCATACAGATGATACAAGATGAGGGGTCCATATTTGACAGTAAACAAGATTTTGTGACCAAAACATAACTAACATAATGTCGGTCGTAAGTTGCAAATTATTTAAAGATAATTAAGAAAAGTAGCAATAAAATATACGTTTCCGTTTGTTCTAACAAATGTAAAATTTTTAAAATCGTCAGAACAAGATTATTGCAATATATAATTTTGCACTTTTTATAAATGTCAGTAATATAATGATTATATAAACATGACTTTATTTAATATAATCTAATTAATAGTTGCATTGCTTTAAACACTAAATATTGCTTTTTCCACACTAAAATCCCTAAATAATCCTAATCGCTAATAGAATTATTTAAAAAAAAACACATATTACGCTTTTTGGTAATATTTTCTTCAGAATCCCGTTTTTCATGATTTTAGTTACGCTCTTTTGGCAATTAAATTTTAGTCACGGTACGTATAAGTACTATTTCAGGATAAACGACTAAATATTGCTCATACTGCTCTTTTTATCTCAAGTGTGCCAAAAAAGTGAGTTGCAGTGATTGCATTGCATTTTAGTTATAATATAGATGTTGTTTAAAAAAAATTACTTAGGCGAATTTAAAAGTCCTTTAAAAATATGATTTAATTTTCAGTTTAACCGTCAGTTTGTTGTAAATAGCAATATATACATATATTATAGTGTTAAATGTTATTCAATATGTCAGTTAACAAGTTTTCGTTCAGAAACCCGAAATATAGTTTTTGTTGCGAAAACAAAATCCGTTTTTAGGATATTTGGATACAAATATTTTTTTTTATTTTGACGTCTTTGCAACAGGCTTTTCGTTAAGTATTTTCTAAAAAAATAATTCTTACCGTTCATGAGATTGCTTTTCTAATTTTGTGTGTGGTTTTTAGTAGCTAGGATTGCTAAATATAATAATAAATCCTATAAAAACTATCTATGTATTTATGAAGGACGTGGGTTCCGGCTCCAAAATATATTTTGCTTATGCAATTTCATAATGTTAATTATCGCTGTGGGTAAGAAATGACTTTTCCATTTTTACCATTCTTCTCCCTATGCTAAAGCTTCTGTTGTTTTAGGGAATTTGCTAAGATACTATTAGAGTTAAAAACTCTGCTCAGAATTTTAAACAGAATATTCATTGAAAATAAATGTTAAATCGAGGACAAATGGAACACAATTCCAAAATTTGCAATTAACATTTTTTATTATATTATTGCTAGTCTAAAATATAGTGATTGTTCTTAAAATTTAAAAAGACTGATCTTCATTGCAAGCTTCGTTTCTATTCACGTTTTTTGCGGGCGGTAGAAATTTCTTGTGACATATTTTTTTAGAAAGGCGTATAACAAATAGTTTAATTGTTTACGAAAGTCTCCGCCGTTTTGTCAAAACTAATTATTTTTCTTTTACCCAATCGACAGAGTACTACAAAA
The DNA here is from genome assembly GCA_956483585.1 of Gymnocheta viridis. Lineage (NCBI taxonomy): Eukaryota > Metazoa > Arthropoda > Insecta > Diptera > Tachinidae > Gymnocheta > Gymnocheta viridis. Next base: position 62,861,699 of record OY101441.1, on the reverse strand, counting down.
CAGTAAACTGCAAATACCTACAAAACTAATAAAACCAACAATTGTGAATTATTTTTGTTTTTTTTAATTTTGCATTTGTTTGTCAAATTGTTAAATATATAATTTCTTAATGTAAAAATATTTTAATTTTTTAGTTGCATTGGTATGCACAAACATAAATAACTACATAAAATCCTCAGGTAATAAAAATTACCATCAACGGATTGATTAGTATATAAGTTTTTAAATTTACTTCTTATTAAAAATAAAATTTAAAATATAATTAACTTTAACTTTATAAATAAAACATCCGCATTATGTTGTTTACGTTTTACGACCATAGCGATCAGAAACAATTAAAGTTTATTTCTCCTAAGCTCATAATTTCAAACTTTTTTGAAATGAGAAAAAACTTATTCAAATTTGTTGCCGTACCGTTATTAAAAATATGTGCGAAAACTAAATAAAAGCCGATTTAAAAAATACAATTGTGATATCTAAACTTAAATATGTGTATTTTAACCTAAAAACTTTATCATTATTCTGGCTTGAGTTAACTTAATTTCTTCCTTAGTAACAATTTAAAAACTGTTCTCATTTGAATTTACCAACTTCAACCTGCGAAGTTAATCCACATTAATGGCTTTAAATTAAACAAATATAGTTCGGAAAAATTATACAAAATAATAACTTTAGATAGATAGATAATTTTAGAAGAAAAAAAAATATTGTTAGCTTAATAAAAAACTTCAACTCATTACAAACGGTCTATATATGCAAAACTTCGGACTGAAGTATTTATTTTTGAAAGTCCTGGAACTTGGAACAAAGAGTCCCGAAATTTCTAACTGGTGCCTTGGGAGATAAGTTACTGATATAGCTCGACAGCGTCTTTTCACTATTTGAAAGAATTTTTTAATATAAATACGTTATAATTGATAGCAAATATGTACATATATATGATTTATTTGTTTATTTATTTATTTAGTATATAATTTAGGCAAATAAATTACAAAATTCTTAGAGGGCAAAACTGTATAGTCTGAGCCTAATAATATTTTTAATAATTTATTTTTCTCTAATTACAATTGAAATCATTCTAATTCAAATCATCTTATAATTCATTCTGAGATATTGACAAATCTAAATTAATAACATTATTTAACTTATTTAAAATACTTAAAGCTCATAACATGGGTTCATTAATTGCGTAATAATACTACTAGTGTATCCAGTGGTCGACACAATCGATCGCGTTCTAGAAATTTATATTAAACATTTACATACATAAATACATACGATAACATACAAAAACAAAAAGATATAAATAACCGACTTAAGACTCTGTTTCTTTCTATGCAAAAGCAAATTGGACAAACACACATCCACACTTTGTTTATTTTTAAAGTTTAATAAGTGTGCATGTGTTAGGAGCAACTTTAAACAGTTATAGATCTCTAAATATCGAACCGATTCAAATTAAATTAAGATAGTGCACATTTATATAAAAACCCTTTTAAAAATAAATAATTCTTTCCAAAACGGGTTAAGTATTACGACCGTGAAAGGTATCTAAAAAAAGTGTTTGCCTATTAATAATATTAGGCCGCATTCTAGTAATTAAGTTCTAGGCATTTACATAAATGTACACGATAAAATACAAAATCAAAAAAAAAATTTATATAAACAACTTAAAACTCTCTTTAAATACAAAGAACATATAGAAAAAAATTTCATTTCTATGCAAAAGCAAACACACATTGTTTTACAACTTGAAGCTGATACATGCATGTGTAATAAAAATGCCTGTGTTAGAAGCAAATTTAAACGCTTATATATCCCAAAATACTATACCGATTGAAATAAAACAAAGATTGTGCACATCTATGTAAAAGCCGCATTAAAACCATCTAAATCTTTTCAAAATCTGTTCAGTATTGCAGACATAAAAGGGATCTAAAAAACGTGTTTGCCTATTAATAATATAGATATGGTCGGGCTAAGAAGATATTGATGTGGACGACGTTTATTTTCAGCAACATAGTAGTACTACGTGCCATACAAGCAGCGATGCAATCGGTCTGTTGCGTGAAAAGTTTCCTGAGCGTGTGATTTCTTGAAGTGGTAATCATACTTTAAACCGAGTACTTGTGATTTAATTTAGATTTAGACCTCTAAACTTTTTCCTCTGCGGCAACGTGAAAGAAAGGTACATGAAAAAGGCTCACAATCCATACAAGACCTGAAGGGTAGAGTTTGTGAAGCTATAAAGGGCATCCAGGCGCAAATGTGTGAATTGGAGAAGGAAAGTTTCATAAAAAGTATATGGTCCTGCAATCGGTTCGTGTATAGTGGCGGCCGTTTGGCTGATACTGTTTTCCGTTTGTAGTGGCTTGCCCTTCTCTTTACAAGGAAAAGAAACTTCTTATTGAAAGACCCTATATGTGCATTTGAATACAAATAAATTTATTACAATGTAACAAGAAATTAAGTAAAAGCGAAACATAAAAAATACGATTTTAACACATTTACATTGCTGAGATATTAAGCCGGATTGTGACACTTATTACAAGAAGCTGTCTGTCACCGTTGTAATGAAAGTATCACGAATGTATATCATAGTGCATTATAAGTTAATTTATTTTGAGATTTCGCTGACGATATTATTTATTGTTATGCTGCTTTTTTTATCCATGGAAGTTTTCAAAGCAACAGTATATATGTATATTTATATCGTCATGTAAAATTCAAAAGGATTTTTCATAATTTTTCAGCAGACTTAAAGAAGTTGATACAATGCAAACTACTTTGATAATAAAAATATGTTTTTTCAGACTTTGTTAGTGACACTATACTGAAAAATTAGTTTGCTTAATAACAATAGTTTAAATTTCATCGTGTTCTTTAAATTCATGATATACTCGTATTATGATGGTCCCTTTTGCATTTTATATGAAGATATGAAGCTGCATATTAAACGAGATGACGAAATGTAAATGCTTAATTCTACAAGAGCGAACAAACAACGGAGTCGGAAAGTGAGACAGACATTTTAAATGCTATGAATTTTAACAATCCAACTGCTTAAATCTTGCGTCCTTTCATCGCATCAGTTAGCTCATTGTACGTATAAAAGTAGAGGAAAAGCAGTTGTAAGAATAATTTTAAGTAATGACGTTCTTGTTGCTTTTATCATGATGTTCAATGCAGTAGCATCAATTTCCAAACACCAACGAAAAAAAAATAAGTTCCTAGCTTTTCTTTTAATTCCTACAGAACGCTTCATTATAATAAAATGACATGAAAACCATTCATGTTATTTACATTAAAATATAAGTTATTAGAGATTGGCCACTTTTAATCGAGCATGCGATTGACGTGCTTAATTATCAAAATGTGACTGAGTTTCTTATTAATCTTTGCATTCTTCAATCATTTTTATATTTCATATTTCTTTTTTTTATCTGGCGTTGCCAGATAATAAAAATAATTATAAATATTGTTCTTTACAAATTTCGATATTAGCATAATATGTTAACAGGCTGCTAAAGGTTTTTTTATTGTTCAACAAACACCCAAAACAATGTTAACAAACTCTCAAGGTTCTGTTATGAAACACCTGAACGATAAAATGAACAATAGCTTTTCCATTTAATATTATTCAATATGTTTAATTATCTAAGCCTGAAAAAAACAATCGCCGAAAATTTCTAAATATTAATTTTTTGTAAATGTTAATCTTTTTGTGTATTTAAGATGTTTAGTTCAGGCTGGAATAGGCGCCACAATATTTCTTAAGGGTGTGTTGAATAGTGGCGTTGGTGGGTAAAGATTTTGTGAAGTTGTGCTTATTGGGCTTACGGTCATACTTAAACATTTTAGATCAATATTTATTTTCCTCAACATATCAAAAAGTATCGAAGAGTTAAATATTGAAAATTTATTATATACATTTTTTATTAAGCTATTTGTGGATATCCCCTTCCATGCGGCACTAATAATGAGAATTTAACAGAAATAATGTTTTTAAAAATATTTTTTTGAAAAAATTTTGCTCTGATCTTGAATTTACACCACCACGAAATCCATTAGATTTAAATTGAAATCTCTATTATATTTTATAGCATTTACAGCACGTCCTTTTTTGATTTGTTAAAGGTTTCATATCCAAATTAAAAATTTTAATTTTCGTTTTTAAATGTCAAATTTTATATAAAAAAATTCTGTTACTATTCAAATATTATAACCATTTTTTATTAAAGTTCAATCTTTATACATTTTTTGAATTTGAATATAAAACGTGTCATTGTAAAAGCTATATTTCTGACCCCTGGTATTCTACGTAAAAACGCCATTTACAATTCCATCTAACAATGATTACCAGTTCATTTAACAAATATCTATTCGTAACTTAATCCATGTGTAATCGAAAAGGTTTTAAGTCGTTGCCGGCATATATCTGTAAAATTTTGGCAAGCAGAGTTTTAGTGTTTTTATATACCAGAAGTACTGAGAAACATTGGCGGATTAAAGTTAAACGACTCTATTTAAATAGTAAACTTATTCAGTATCGTTCAGTATCAATAAAAAGTATTTCCCACTTTAACTGAAAATGTTTTCTTGTAACCCCTGCCTATGTTAGTAAATAACCTTAATTTTTGTTTTAGGATCACTGTCACTAACCTCCACCACGTGAGAGAAAGTAAGAACATTTCAACATTTAAACCACTTCTGTGTACATAAGTATCAAAATTATCCTGGATGTCTCTGTAGGAGATTTCCTAAATTTCCTAGACTCTTCTGTAACAGCTTTGAAGACAAGGTAAGGGCAGGGTACATTGCAGAAAAAAATTTGTACACCTGAATAACAATTTCACCGGAACTGCGTCCGTCTTAACATATGACTATGGTATTTTATTGAGTCTTCGTTATATCTGGTATATGGGATAGACTAAACGACAGACTGAATTTATGAAAATCTTGTGACGAACACAGAAAAATATATTGAGTCTTTTTTAATTATTAAAAAAAATTATTGGTACTATCATACTGTTCATAAGTGCCAATCTTATTAAATTATGTTGAAAAGGATTTGTAAGTGAAGTGTAATTTGTTTTCTATTACAAATTTAAAAAAAATCTACTACATTATATTCCATATCTTGTAAGTACTCGATTTCGCTATAGTGTAAGTGTGCTCAAAAAGAAAACCGGAACACGAAATAAAAATCTGTAACAGCAGACTCTATTTGGTTCATTGTTTTAAAAGTATTTAATTGGAGCAGAGTCTGTAATAAATTTATTTGTTTACTAAAATAGCCAACATACTTTCAACATTCGAACTAGTAGGAACGAGCAATTCCTACGATTCGTTTAATAAATTTTTTTAATAAACATACGAGTACATACACTCAAAAGAAAAATCAATCCATACGTACTTAAATCAATTCTAAGCGGTCTAAAAGTACAGTAATCCAACATTTACTAAAATCAAGAATAGAAGGATTGATTTAAGTACGGACTATTAAGTGCTCAACTTAATTGTATAGTTGATTTAAGATTTTTCACGTGATCAAATAATTTCGTACTCATTTTAAGAAACTCCAGGATTGGTTATCTAAAGGAATCATATTGCTATTTGTACTAAAACTTTTGAATACGACTCGTACTCAAACTAAGTAGAAAATATTTCAATTTTGTACTGCATTTTTCTTTCTATGTAAGTGGGTTTGAAGATAATCTTGATGTTGGTTTTTATTTCTCAACAGGTTAAGGTATCCCCCTCCTGAAGTTTTCCAAAAATCAACAAATAAATTAGCTATTAACAATTAATCACAACAAATTAAACAGAAAAAAGATATTAATAAAAATTTTAAAATTACAAAATGTTTGTGCTTGTGCGATCTTAAGTTGAATCGGTACATCGACGAACAATGGAGGATTTTTCATTATGAGAAAGCTCCTCAAATTCCTCGTCGTTTCATTAAGTCTTTCTGTAATTTACATAACTTTAATAAATAATTGCAAATATTAAGCGTTTTCGTTACTTAAAATATCTCTCAACGCAAAGTTATATCGTTGGTGGTTAATGTTAAAATTTAGTTTTTTTTTAATTTGTATATTTATTTATAGTAAAATAATAATTTTTTTTTGTGATCGCCAACTCTCTTTTTAAAATTTCAAAAAGTTTATATTATTAGCTCTGTCAAACTGTTTTTTACGCAAATAAATCGTTAAGTAAAGTCTCAATCTGGTAGAGCAATACACAAAGTTTCTTTTTTTTGGCATTTTTACAATCCCTACAATTTACACTGGTGACGTTGTTTGTTTTCATTGCCTGTAAACAACTTTATATTTTGCAACATTTTACCTTTTATACAAAGTTTTCAGAGGACAAACAAAAATTTTCTTCATTCTGGCGCTTTGGTTATAATTTATTTGGTGTTTTGCAGTAAGAAACTTTTTTCACATTGTTATCTATACTTTGTTTGGTGTTTTTATTTTGGTGGTAATTGGAGCTTCGTTGGCTAAACAAAATAAAAGGTATTGCAAGATTGTATTTTTATTGTAGAAGTGGGGATTATGCTTTGAAATATGTGTTAAAGATTGTTGTATACTAAGACCTCCATTAATTTCATTTTATGTTAATGATTTAGCAGATCAGCTAACTGAAGGAGTAAATGTTGTGACAGATAAAAATATTACGTAACGCCGACGACCTTGTTATTTTAGCAGATACTCCAACAGAATTGCAAACAATGACTGATTGCTTACGTAATTATTGTTCAACGTGGTGCTTGAAATATAATCTACATAAATCTAAAGTAATGGTATTTCATTCCGGCACAAGAATTTCGTAAAACTTAAACTTGGTTTTTGGTGACGATAATATTGAAACTGTAAACAGCTTTAAATATCTTGTAGTAGAAATTACACACAATCTCTCCTCTAAAAAATCATTTAAACAACAAATTAGATGGATCAAAATTGGCGATAAACACCACTTGGTGTCAATGTATAAACAACCAGCAGATATCACAGAATAATAAGCTTAAAATATTCCAATTATTATTATTTAAAATTATTATTTAAAATATTATGAGTCTGAGAAACTACACAACACCTAATTATATGCTGTAATTAGAAATATATCTAGAGTCACTACTTATTCCTCCACCTTTGCTACATCAATAAAATATTACCTCGCATTTTAATATTAAAAATCATCCAACAAAAGAAATACTGGACTAAGGAGTGGGAAAACCTTTGTGAGAATACACAAATTATTCAATATCATAATTAAGTAGACAGTGGATTCCTATAAATCAAACTAAAAGTCATTTGACGTCATGATTTTATACTGAATACTAAAAGTTTACAGTTTCATGATCTATATCGAAAACTGCATTATAATGTTTCATCATTAAACACTTCATACTTTTTACTACGTGCAGTCAGTTTAATAATTAGCGCCAGAGATAGCTTATTAGACCTGAAAGAAAGATCTTAAAAAAACTTTGTTTGTATTTGTACAATTTGCAATTTAGATTCTTTGGAAAACATATTTCACTTCATCGGTGTTTGCCCAATATACAAAGAATTTAGAATAGAATATTTTAGTAAAACCATACTAAATTTAGATGAAGTTATATGTGTATCAAATAGCTTAAACTTTTTCTCCCTGTATAAATACTTATGCTGCCTTTACACACTGTGTATTACACAGTGTGCTTGTCAAATTTCCCACTGCAAAATGCATACATTGAGTGTAAAAGCAAAAAAAATTGCTTCTGTAAATGTCAGACCGCTTTTACAGTGCAGAAATTTTCAATTAGAGCGTGTTCTCTTTTCAACTGACAAACCATCTGACATCAGCTGTTTTGCAAGTCAATTGTATATGGCGGCAAGAACATAGCGTTTGTGACTCGGCAAATTATTAAAAATGTATTGAAATATATATTTAAAAAAAGTGTTTAAACATATTCTGCAAAAGAACTATATTTTTAATTACTTAAATACAATTGTTCATAATGTTGTAGTTTAAGTACAATTTTGACAAACATGCGCAATTACAGATGCATTTTCAAGCTGACAAACACACTGTAAAATACAAAGTGTGCAAAGGCAGCATTAGCATTATGTTTAAAATATAGATGGTTTATTTTAAATAAAATTCTTCTATAATTTTCCATTACAATATATATTTGTAAATTACAATATAATATAATACAAAGTAAATGTGATTTACTTGCTCAGAATAGTGCCAATTTAGCTTACAAAAAATATGGTATGCTAAATATTGATTTAGATGTTAATAGTGTTGGAAATGAATGTGTTGGAATGGAATATACTCGTACATGGAGCATTCCAAGAAAAAGGGGATATCTGAACTATTTTCAAAACTTTAATTATTTATATACTTTAGCACCTACATAGTGAGATTATGCTCTCTTTTAAAAGAATTTATATAAATCATAAAGAAGAGATCACATTTTTTTTAATATTCATTATTTTTTTGAGAGTAACAGCATGTAGTCTTTTTCATTTCACTATACACCATTTTTGTCGAGGTCGCTGTAACTAAATTTATTTCCTGAGTTCATGTTATTGGTAAATATTATTAAATTGCATAATAGTTTTTTTTGTTAAAGTGTTTTGCTGCCAAGAATTTAATTGCAGCGCAGGAGGTTAGTTTATATGTCTCACACGTGACGCTTTATTCCTTTTTATAACAGTAATTTTAAAACAAGTCAACTATACAAATTGATATTTGTTGTTCACAGCTAACTTTCACTGATCTCAATCCTAACGAAAACATTTTCATGTAAGCGCTTTACTAATATATAATTCTTGGTAACAAAAAGTGTCTGTAAGTGACACCCAGAAATAAAAAATCTGATATCTTCCGATTTTAATGTTTTTGTAAACTACCAATTTTTAATCATTAAAGATAGACTGATTGATACAATCAATATTATGATGCATCATGTTGTTAATTTAAAACGAATTCAAGCCCATGAGTTTCAGAAAGATAAACTCAATGAAAATGTGCGTATTCTCCAGTTTATTTTGGATTGTTCTTCTGTTGTCAATACCACAACGAAGTTCAAAGCGCACTTTGGTACCGCTGCAACCTTTTACAAAGGCAATTGTCACACATACGTTATATGCTCTGATGCAAATGCTAAATACAAAGATACAGCTTTTGTTTTCTTAAATAAGCTGTACGAGTTGATAAATAAAGAAAGTGATTATATACCTTCAGAGGAAATCATTTGGAGCGATGGCCCTGCATCGGAATTTAAGAACCGTTATATGGTAAAAAGTAATATCAATGTTGAGTGAAAAGTACCAAAAGCCCTTTTTTAAAATATTTTGCTACATCGCAGGGAAAAGGCAAAATAGATGGAATTGGTGGAAACATAAAAAGACTTGTTAGACAGAAATGATGAGCCAAAATTATAGTGTTATCGTCCAATCAGCCAAAGACTTTGCTGATTCGGCTTCTCAATTAGTTTCAAAAAGTTGTGTGAGTTATGTGCCATCCTTGGAAATTTTCGAAAAGATGGTGTCTGCATCAGCATGGGACAATACCAAAGCGATAACCGGAATTTTAAACTTCCACTTTATTAAAACTAAAGAAAAAGTCGTTGAGTCAGTAAACAAAATTGTATTCTATGGATTTTTGTTTATTTTATATAAGTTCAACTATGTCCCGCACATGACGCACATGTCTGTACGTGACAAAATATATAAACGTATTTTTAAATATAAATATTTATTTTATTTATTTATTTTGTTTGCCAACAGCGACCATGGTTTCTATTTATAATTTGATTCTTAAATACTTTTTCCCCATGTGTAATAGTTTCACTGAAATTTTCATTCAAATGTAAAATATCAAATCTTGGTTGACTGTAACTGTCCCACACGTGACGGAATATGTCAACTTTTTTACTTCAATGTCTCATGAATTATTTAAAAACTTCTATGTAAGGTTCAAGACTAGTATGTAGTCTATTAAATAATAAAAAATAGATATCAGCTTTATAAATTAAGATTAATATATGCGCTAACAATAGTTGAATTTGTCGGAACAGGACAGTGGAATGCTTTACATTTATATATGTATATATACATACAAAATAAAAAATCTGTTAATAAATAATAATAATAAAGTTAAATATTAATTGTTTTATCCCAAATGTAATATTTTACATATTTAGTAAAATATTAATTAAAACAGTTTAATTAAAAACAAATTGAAATTGAATATTGAAAGGTGTAAATAGTTCCCATGCTCATTTCACTATTGCTAATACAGATCATCAGGGAACTTTTAATTTGTTTTAATTATTTATTTAAAAATTAGTCAATGGATATAATCCTTACAGACTAATAACAAGGTACAAAAATTATATAAAATAACATGAATTGTAATAAAAATTTATAGGTTATGAATTGAATGATTTTATGCTTTATATTATTAGAATTCAAAGAAAAATCAAGAAGTGCAGACATATAATTATATTGATGACATAATCTCGTAAAAGGATCAGCCATAGCATAATTAGACCTCCAAAACTTAATAAAAAAAGGATTATAATGGCGAGTACTACGGCATGGAATATTAAATTTAACAGAATTTAAAAGAAATTCAGAGCAAATGTTACCATTGATAAGGTTTATCATAAAAGAAACATTTAACATTGTACGACGACTTTTGAGAGTAGGAGAGCTTAATGCTAATCTGCTAGTACATGAAGGCACGTAAACAGATTAACAAGAATTGTTTTTGCACAAATTCAGTACGAATATTATGAATGTTGTAGTATGGATCCCATTTCTAAGATCCGTATTCTAAGATCCGTATTCTAAGATAGGTCTAACTAGAGACAACTAAAGGTATTAGTTATTCTAAGATATATTTGCGTTATATAGTGTCAGAGCTAAAAAGTATTAACCAACGAGAACGCATGTTGTGTGACGTAAGCGTTCCAACCTACGCATAAATGTTTCTTATGTCTGCCTGAAGGCGTAATATTTATTTCTATCATTCTTGGTACTGACTGTCATTTTGTGTTCGTTTCTATAAATTTTTTTTAATGTTTTTAAATTTTTCTCCTCTATGCACACCAGATAAATAATATTGGTTTACTAATTTAGTGCAAACATTGGTTTTTACTCGTTTTACTTTATTATTTATTTGTTAACAAAAATTTTTCTTGCTACGACAACAAAACAAGCGCGAAAAAAATGCATGTTGTGGCCCCTCCAGCAATAAATGCCGTAAAAGTATGTTTCTTTTTGCAGATAGATGTGAACAAGTAATCTTGGAACAAATGTATAAGTATTAAATGAACAGCCGTTATGCAGACGAAAAATTGCAAAAACAAAATAGATAAAATATACTGAAGTATCTATCTTTAACAATCAATACAACAGCCACTCAGAAACAAAACAATTAAAATAAAAAATTAAAATAATGAGATATTAAATCCAAAGGACAAGAACACATACACAAATATAAAATAAAATATATGTTTGAATTATTTATTCCATTTGAAACACTCCTGTAATGTTGCTATGCACATATACTGAAAAAATAACAATTGAAAATTATTTGTTTTTATATGAAAACTGTGCAGAGTTCTGTGTCCTAAAAACTTAAACAAAATGGTATTTCAGTAGTGATTTTTTGCATATGTTTAGGTTTGCTTTTGCCGGGCTGTAGTGTTTATGTTGGAAACTTTGATAAAAGCCATGTGGATTTATTTTACAATGCATTCTTAATAAAGAGGGATCCAAAAACTGACACATGAAAAATTAATACATATCGCTTCATTTCGTAAATTATTAACAAAATATATAACACAAAAAAATATATAAAATAAAAACAGTGTTTCAGCTCGAAATAGTTTTTTTAACTCTGCGTAAAAAACTAGAAAAGTAATCTTAATTTTTTGTTCTTATACAAAATTTGCATTGTTCTTCTACAGTTTTGTGATAAAACGGACGAGTCACAAAATTATTTTTCATGTATGTGTCGTTCATTGTAACAGTGAATTATCTCCTTGTAATTAAATTTCAAGAAAACGAGCCTTTTGAAAATCATAGTGTAGGAAAAAAATTTTTTTCAGGGTTTTTTAATTATTTCTTGGTCAATACAAAACAAGGTTACAATAATTTGTAGTAACTGATAGTAATAAACTTAAACAGATTTAATAAACGAATTTAAAGTTTTTTTATGGAGTTACTTCACTGTTAAAGTGATAAGTTGCTTTTCAATCATATCTAATTTCGTCAACAGATGAACGTTACTCAGTATTACGTGTACTTGAACGAGTTGGTATATGTGTAATAATGGTGTAGGGATGTAGTGTAGAACGTCATGTATATCTCTATTTTTTGCGTTAGTGACTGGTATCCTTGACGTATAGAGTGGCTCTTGCTTGATATTGTACAAGTGAGCGTTGCGTCCTTGCTTTTTATTTACATAAATCTACTTTGTAAAAGCATGTGTCTGTATTTAATGTTTCTATAAAATAAAAGTCTAAAGGACGATTTCTTTAAAATCTAAGCCATCTAATATTCAACCAGTTGGAGTCGTAACCGGAAGTGTTTATATTTCTATTTGTAATAGATGTTTCCAAGGCCGTAGTACTTAAAAATCAACAGTTTTCATTCAGAAGATAAGAATGTCGCGATACCAAGAATTTGTGATCAATGATGATAATGATAGCCTCAGGATATTGCACAAGCTTTAACATTGAAAGGGTTATCTTTATATTACGATTTTGTCCAGTGCAAGAATCGAAATATAAAATTATATGATTTTGCTATACTGCATAAGTTTTTAAATGCTTAAAAAGACATACTGCTATGTCTGGAGCCCTCCCAGACATTAATGTATCCTGTATTATTATTTTAGCAATGTATTCATAAATTATACAAATAAAGATTTATTTTATTTGGAATGAATTTCCGTCATCCCACGTCAAATTTGGTTGATAACTCAGTAACTCTGAGTTACTGAGAGAACACTGAAGATGGCACATAGCCGAAACCGGTCTGTTTATCAACCAAATTTGACGTGGGATGACGGAAATTCATTCCAAATTGCATCAAACCCCGTCGGAAGAAAAACACAACATTTATTTTATAATATGCCTGGACGTTGTTAATTTTGATAAGGTTAGGCAAACAACAAATTCATAAAAACTAATCAGAATCTAATTCAGAACAGTTTTCTTCGGAAGACGGCTGATATTCCGATCCGAAATCACTAAAATCCTCCATATTTATCCAAACAAGTTTGTAATACTGATATAGATGATAACCTGTCAAACATTAGTCACAATAAAAGTGAATCGACTCCGAACTTACTTCACTATTACACAGACATGTGCCTTACTTCTCTCTCATAGTAAATATTTTTCAGTTTTACTTCCGCGAGTAAGCAAGTAACGCCATCTATGGGATTTCGGTACAAATATTGACGTTGCTTCACTGTTACTACGAAAGATATGACTAAATGTGATAATATTCTACAAAAATATATATTTATTAAAAATATCACTTTACAATAAACGACACGTATGTGTTTATATGCCTCTAGCCGTAATTCAGGGGCAAATTACGTCATTTAATATCGGAGGAAATTTTCATACTAATTCATAAAATGTTATATGCAATTTTGTTCGATATCGAATGCCGTAATTTGCCCCCAATTAACATCTATCTGTCTGTCTATCAGACACATTTTCCACTTTGCAATGTTCTAACTTCCTCAAATATGGCTTTTAGTCCCTACTGATTCTTGAATTCTTAAATTTAATTGTTTCATATAAAATTTTCAAGTTTTAAGTTAAAAACTAATTTTTGTTTCTCGTTTATTTCGTTTCAATTAAAACTGTTCCTAATCAAGTCATAATCTGCTTAGCAGCCAAGGCAGACAAATGTTCGATGCAGATATTTTATGTGACCACCGAAGAAATGCAGAATGTGTAATCAGTCTTGCAGTATTTGCCACAAAAATACTTGCAGCGAGCATCGTTCAAAAGTTCTAGTCTGTTTAAGATGTTAAAATAAATACAAAATATTTAGTTTATGTAAATGAGAAAAAAATTAATAAAATAAAAACAAGTTTACAAAATTAATAAAAAAACTTTTTGTATGTGCATCTGAGACACATTTTGCCTGTATGTGTTAAAAGTTTTTCCTCACTATACTAAAGTTAATGTAAAATCGAAAAGCTTTTTGCTTCTACCGAAAATGTTTAAAGTTCCAGTTAATACTAAATCAATGCTCAAATTTATTTTTGTATTCAAAGTTAAAAAGCGTTGTCACCCAAAAAATTTAATTATCATTTATTAAAACAGAAATTATATCTTTGTTCAACAGCTTATATATATATATATATATATATATATTTATAATAGGGCGGGTTAATTTTTTTTTATGAAGCGTATAGCAAAAACGTAATCTATAGGTGATTCTGAAAAAATTTTACCAAGAGATCATAGTTTTAAGTCGGATTTGGAGCCTCCCAAAATTTCAAAATAGATATTTTTCCATATATACATAGAATAATTTAATTAAATTCGTCATAAAATCGGATAGAATTATAGTAGATTTTTCAATCTGGGCTTGTTTAAATGGTATTTTTATCACCTTTCAGAATCTGTATTGATACCAATGCAGAACAATAACTTAATCCTACGGACCAAGGTCCGAATATTCAACCAACATTATATCCGTCCTGTTATATGGATGCGACATGCTTGCAAACCTTTGTAAATCGTTGTCTACGACGAGTTTGACGTATTTTATGTATTTTCGTGTAATAACCGATGTCGAGCTTCTACTCCAAGTAAATCGATATGCTTTTTAAAGTAAGAACTGCTTCTTAAAATATCCATCACCCGTAATTCGAACATTATAAAACATGCTACGTTTTTTCCTTAACTTTATCACTTAAGCACTACAATAAGTTGGCATAATATTCGACGTTGATCAATAGAAATTATCCCATGCACATCCCAAAAGAACATTCGCCATGACCTTGCCGATGAAACTGTATTCGCCTTCCTCGCAAATGGTTCTCAAAATCCAGTCCACTGCTTCTTTATCACAGATATGAAGTGCTGGATCAATGTCGTCTTCACGGTTACCAATCAATGCATCAAGTCAGCTTAACTGCCGCTAAGCGCTCTACTGCAACAACTTCTCATCTTGAATTTTTCATATGCGACTTTTTGAAATACATATCTTATGTTTAGCCGAGGGATATATAGTACCATTTAGTGAATTATCTTAATCGTTTCTAGCGTGGACACTTCATTTGGTCACGTATGGCCTGATTTAAACTCTACTACCCAATATTTTGTAATCGTGAACAAAGGAGCGGCTTCCCCCCAGAGTAGATTATAGTTGGGTTTTAATATTGGTTGGTCTGAGACCTTGCAAATGGCAGATAAAATAACTGTGACAAATTTTTTTCATATTTATAAATTCACAAAGGTCATTTATATTTTGTGGCTAAAAAAAATGCAAAAACACAACGTGGCTTAAAAAGTAAATCTTTTATTGCATGAGGTTGCGCTTTTTCACATAAGTAAATTTTTTCGCGATACACCTCCCATTTATGTATCATGCCTTTAGTTTTATTTGCAGAAACGATCGTCACGAAGGTCATCTCCTCTCTAACCGAACAAAATCACTACAAAGACTTTTGTCCGCATGCAGGAGCTTTCACTGCAATATTCAACACAACCGTACAGTTAACCATGGAGCCATAAAAGAATAATCTTCCATTGACTTTTTGATCACTTTTGCTCCATGCACATTCAGCCTTACACACACATGCATTTCCCTGATATTAACAGCTTTCTGATGGAGGGATTAAAAAGTAGGTGAATGAAAATTATACGGTTTAAGTGGCATACGTTCTGGTGCATAATACTCGTAATAAACACACTTGTATGTATGTTCGAAAAGGTAAAAATATAAGAGCAAATCCCACCCGTTTCAACTTTCAAAAGCAATAAAACGGCCAGAGAGAGGCTAATGCGAAATAAGCATGAAAAATGGTGTCATCCACAGGAACTAAATGCACTCACCCTACAAGCCTTGCATAAAAATATCTAATATTATAGTGGATACCGGGCTTAAGACCCAAGCCTACCGTCTTCTTAACCGTATGACGTTCTGCGCTTACAATCGCAGCATTTGGCCTATAAAAAACACGTGCGTGAATTGCAAGGTCCACGCATAATCCTTAGCATAATGCATAGCACCTTGCTAAGGTATCTGAGCTATCTTAAATCTACAAGAATCTGCAAAGTGAAACACACCCAGCCAGTCATTTACCTCAATTGTGCTACCCCACCAGATGATCATCCTACCGCCTCATCAGCTTCTGCTGATTTAGCAAAAGCATAAACTATCTTATGTGGTGTTTCGAAGTTCAAGCCAGCTACCACGGTTTTATCCACACATACCACGTGAACTCCCGAAGGAGACCTCACCAGGCCCGTAGGCGAGCATGGGCTATTAACCAAGTAGGCTCAAAACGAAGTCCACTGATGGACTGGGTACTTAAAGAAAATGCTAGCAACCATAAACTTTTAAACCCATCCGGAGAATTCATCTACATGGCTACCATATTTCGCGGTACCATTAAGAGGTCGCAGGTGTGGCCTTGGCGATGTTCCGTAGTTTCGACCCTACGGAACATCGCTGTAGAAAGGAGCGTTTCCAAAGAGAATTCCTTTCTACAACTTTGAATAGCTAAACGTTCCGTGTGCTACTAGACCTGTATCCTGGTTAACATAGATCGAAATCTGCTTCCTTAAATTACACGTCATCAAGGTGTTGCACCTCAACAATATTTTTTTACAACCCAGGGATAGCCTTGTCGTTCAGCGATCCCAAAGGGTGCTACCAGTCGGCTCCTCGAGGAGGTAGGACACAGGAATATACCGATCGATTGTCAGCAAGCGGATGCCAATGCACACCTGCATCTGACAGCGCGCTAGCTTACTGTCTACAAGCTCTTGTAGCTGACAAAATGACTACTTGTATTCAATTTTCTTTGTCAAATGGGATTAATGAGTGGGCGCTAAATAACGGTTATTTAGATTCTCCAACATTTTCATTTGTAGGATATCTGTACCACAATATCAAACTGAAAACTCTTTGGAGGCAAAAAAGGCATAAAAAATAAGCCTAAGGTTAGGAAAATTTATCATCATTTGCTTGCTGCCGTTTGAGTCACAAAGAAGGATTTAAATTTTATGGCCAGTTTTTCACTTCGTATTTAAATCTTATTTATCTTTAAGTTATATTTAAGTACGATATTTAGTTTTTCAGTACATGAAACTGAAATAATATTTAAATGACCAACCTTCTGCATTTAAACTCTATTATATCACAAAATCAACAAAAAATATAGATAAGACCTCTTCTTTTTGTTAATTTTATAGATCTATCGATCTGCGCAATTCCCAGGCCTCTACCTCCTATGGTTTTTGAGATATTACAGAGGCATTTTATTGTATATCCACTTTTGATAAAAATTTAACGCGTTATAATACCGTATGTAACATTATTGGGGATATACAAAAAAAGTATAAGAAATTAAAAAAAACATGGGTTATCTTCACGTATGTTTGGGAAAATAAATAATAAGTTACCTTCATGTATGTATGTGATAAAAATGAAAAGTTAAAAATTATTATTATACTATAAATATCCTTTCCTCGACCATTTTATGGAATAGTTATAGAATTTAATTGTTATTTTGTGTTTATATTGATGGAAAGTGGATTCTTAAAGGATGTATGTCCTTTTAGAAGAAATGTACTTTATTGTTATTAAATTAAAGTAAAATTCTACAACTAAAATAAAAAAATATTTAGGTTTCAGCATCTAAAAATACATAAGATTAATGTAAAAAATATTTACAAAATACAATATAAGATATCACTCGAGCATAATTTTTATTTAATTATTATTTCTTATTCTGAAAATTTAGCTAAATGTACTAGTTGCAAACTTAAATGAATAAATCGAAAAAATATCTCTTTATCTTCAGAAATAGTTATTTGTGTGGTTGTTTTTCGAAAATGCTTTGTAAAGTAGTAAACACTCCCTTGCAGGCTTGTTTTGTTTTCTAAGCTTGTTGACTGAAATTCATATTCTGCGAGACTGAATTTGTTGTATAATATTTCTTTTATTTTGGTGGGCGGAATATTTTGGAATTGTAACTGACTTGCTTTGAAATCTGTCGGAAGCATTTCTTTATACTTTGAAGTTCTTCTAGATTAATAGTTCTTTAGGTTTTTTATCAAACCTGGGGGAATTTTGTTTTTAATATTATAACATATAAAAATTTTAAAAACGAAGTGTAAAAGGGAGGGGAGCAGCTGATGGGAGTGAAACACATCATCAGTATTAGCTATGCGCAAAATTCAAAATTGCATAACGAAGACTGAATAAAGCAGGACTGTTAAAGCGCTTACAGAAGGGCTCCGCTCACGTGATTTTCGTTTTAATGCAAATGCAAGTAACGTGAGTGTAAAGTGCTTAGCTTTTTGAGCATCTACGTGAATAAAAGGTTGTTCGCAACCCCATCTATAGTCCTTACTAATTGTAATATGCGTGAAGATAATTTTAGATATTAAACGCTACTGCGTTTTTTTATCAGTTTATTTTCACGTATCTACCATAGAGTAAAAAATATTTTCAAAAAAGTGGCATATACAATAATATGGAAAAAATGGTTATAACTTAAAAACAATTTTCTGTGAATTTGGATATTTTTATATAAATCAATAAAAAACTTCAAATATAATATCTGATAAAAATATTGGAACACTTTTTTCACGTAAATTTTTTGGTATACATAATATGTTGCAACTTTAAGCTCAATACTCCAAAGAAAAATTTTTCTTGGAGATACGTGAAGATATCTTCAGCATGACGATATGGTTTTGCTAGTTTGTTGTTGTTTCGTGCAACAAAGTAAACAAATAATTTGCGCCCATTGAAAAACCAACATATTTCGACCTGGAATTTGGACTTCTTTTATTAATAATATTCTTTTATATGTTTCTTTAAAATTGCTTTAAACTTTAAAAACATTGCAATATGCAACCTATCTTTGTTATTATTTTCAGCCTGAAAAAGAATCTAAATTAGAAATTTTTTTTAATTTTGTTCAACAGATAATTTTTCCAAGATAGATAATTTTATGCTGCTGCCATATATTTTATCGTAATGAAATAAAAGATTCGGGTTTTTTCAATAATGTTTTTAAAGAGTCTTGCAGTAATTTTTTTAAATCTAAAGAATTCTACGGATACTATTATTGGTAAAACCTCACCCGCACAAAAGAACCAAATTCATTGTGGCAACCAAAGTTATTAAAGTTATTGCTTGAACTATTTAAGAATTTAATAGGCAATACTGAAAGAGATAGTTAATCTATTTTAAAAATATTGAGGGTTCATGGTGCAGGGTGCTTTTTCAGTGGGCAGAATTATTATTATAATTATTTAACCTGTTAAAGAGTTGTAAATTCACTAAATTACGAAAATATCAAGTTTAAAAATATCAGATCAATGATTAGCACACCTCCCATCCTAGGGCTCAGAGCTGAAGTCAATCAAGTCATAAAAGACAATGCGAAGATAATATGAGGTTCAGTAAATTAACTGCCATCAAAATTATAGCCATGGACATGGGGTTTTCACAGTAACCTTAGGGACTTTTTTACTTAGTCCTTTACAGAACTAAATAGAGAATTACGCACAATTTTTGAAATTTTTCGTATTTTACGACTTGGTTCACTTTAGCTTTGAGCCCTCCATATATGCTGGATTCAAAAAAATTATTAATTTATTTTTATTTATATTATATATTGCCGTATATCATTTTTATTAAAAATTCTATAAAATTTAAAAAATTTATTAAATTTTAAAACCATTTCAGCAGAAAAATTGCATTAATATCCTAAAAGTGGAAAAAAGTTAAAAAGAAAATTTTTAGTCAAAACAATGCGAGTATGTAATTACATCAATTATACGCACTGTGCATACTTCATTTTTCTCTAAATTCTCTCAACTTATAAAAAACACCAAGGAAAACCGTAAATTTAAAAATGCTCCTATATTTTTTAAACATATATTTATAGGTTTGTTTTTTATAATTTATTTATACTAGGATCCGGTACTATCAAAAGAAAAAACTCGTACAAAATAAGTAACAAAAGATATAATCAAAGTTTTATATTTATTTTTAACCGCAGAGCGAACTTTGTGGTTAAAAAAAGAAAATTATTCTGTATAAGTTTTTGAGAATATTTAAATCAAGGTCCTTCCTAATTATTAACAATTAAATATTAATTTTCTCACAACACTTTTATGATATATTTTGTTCAGTGTACCACTGTGTGAGAAAATCATGCGTGCACTACACGTATGAGTAATATATTTGCACATTATATTTTTTAAGTGACAATTTTCTAAGTGAAAAAAACTATAATGTTTCTGCACCAAATTTAAAAAGATTTTGTGTTGATATGTAAGATATTAATAAAATTTGGTCGCTATGATTTCAATTATATATATAACAATATTTATAACATCTTTTTTAGAAAGGATATATTAAAGAAAAAAATATTATAATAAATTTGTTGTCGCATACAAAGAACTGTTTGTTTATTTATTAAAAACAATTTATTAAAAAAAATTTAATAGAAGAAAGATAAAAAAGAAACAAAACGAGATCAATCAATTAAAAGGTAATAATATCAAAGGTAGATAATTTATAGATATTAAGAATAACTTAAAAACAAAAAATGTGTCCTACTTTTAGACTCAACTTTAATGAACATGCATTATTCTGCCAATTACAAAATGAGTAGAATTGCGTTTGCACGCACCAATTGGTCAATTATAAGCGAGAATACACTGATGAAACTGTGAATACGTTAAGCGAACTTATCACAACTTACTGCTGCTGAATATTTCTTATATGAAAACACTGGGAATAAATTGGGGCATTAGTTTTGCGAAATGTGATCGATAAATTTTCACAATTTTTTAAGCGTGTATTGAACCAATATTGTTAGTTAAACAGATCCTACTTATCATGCATCAACTAGTTATGGCGACTGTTAAAATGCCGGGCTATTGAAAATTAAATTAAAATAATTGGAAACACTGTGAGCTTTTTATTTCGAATTCTATTTCTTCTAAATGTTTTTTATGATCATTAATGCGTTTCAATAATCTTAAATTTCGAATTAAATTGGTCTTCCGTTCTTATTTTCATTCCATACTTTTTATGCTCTAAAATATAACAAAAACTATTAAGTAAAAAATGATAGAGACACGTTTAAATAAAAACATCACAAACAGATACACTCTTTCAAATTAAAAGAAAATTATTGTTTAGGAATGTGTACTAATAATAGAAGAAAGTGTTTAAATATTTTAATATGTATGGGAATGAATTTGTCAGGCATTTCTTTTCACTTTCCTATTATTTTATCTCCCTGGGATTTAATTAAATCTTTTGTTTATTTTGACTCTAACAGAGTCTTTATCATTTGCTCAAAGAAAAAATTTTCCATTTGAATGCCCAGTGCAGAATATTCAAAAAAAGATACATATTCTTCGACTGTGGTGTAACTACGAATGATATTTACATATATTTCAAAATGAAAACATTAAAGAGTTAACTATAGCTTATATTGAAATTTTTTCCTATATTTTTATTAATATTTATTGTTTTAACTCCATTTTTTCTTTTCTTTTTATTTTTAAAGCATATAAAATCATAAATCTTAGTAATATTGCATTGTCTAAAACAGCATAAAGCATCTCTTTGCAACAAAAGAACTGAAAAAATTGCTTATAAATCTCACAGTAAACACCATTTTATTTTATTTTTTGTATATATATTTTAATGTATATATATATAATGTGTATATTAATGTGAACTTTAAAAATAAGCACCCTAAAATCTTTAACAACACCCATAACTTGGGTTATATGACCATATTTCATTTTCATGATTGTTTTATTTTTGGCGATCTTGTACATCCTTAAATTATTTTCTCAAAACTAATCTCACTAAAACTAACGTCAGATCTTACAAATATTTGTTGACAATATCGAGACCACTAAATATGTTATACTCTCTTTTGCTTTAAATAAACTATAATAAAGTTCACTTAAATTAAATTCTATTAAAGTAGAATGGATATAAATCATAACTCGTTAATATGAAATACTTAATAAGTCATATCATTATGTTGGTCCCTTAAAACATCGTTTTGATTCGTAAAAATTCTTGCTACTTCGTATATATTTTCCCGGTACAAGTGCTGTGTAACCTCTTCTTAATATTTTTATTTTTTTTTTTCTTCTTTTAATTCTAACTGAAAATTTTCGTTTGTTTTATTTAAAATTGTGAGGATACAAAAAATCTATGTGTAGAGCAACAATTACTAAATAGAGATCCTGGACACATGGGAATAGGCTAGAAGCAAATGCAGCAGATGTTGAAATCGGTAGATTGCATATTGGATGATGCACGAATAACTCTCTCTGGCCGTAACTCTGAATTCCACCAGACAATTCCGGGTGGTGAAAAACCTCATTTATTAGTTCTAAATAAAAAGGATTTAATATCACCAGAAGATGTCGGCCACGCATCTGCTGCAGTTGGAATCTGTTGAAGGAGGGTGAGGAGCAAAACGTCAAGTCATTTAATAGAACTGACTTAAACAATGCCTTGGTTATGAGTAAGCCTTCAGCAGAGTATTCCAAATTGTTACAATTTTTTAAACCTCAACACCAATTGTAAGTGCGCACTAAAATTTGTTCGTAGCCAAGCCGAATCGGACTTATTCGTAGCTTTCAGACAGGTCGTTCCATAGCTGCTGAACTGAAGCGGCATTCAGCTATGACTTCACGCTTGCGAGCTGCTTTTAGCGGCAATCCACAAAAAATCGAAAGTGAAATAACAAGTAGTTCCGAAACCTTAAAAAAACTATTGCAGAAATATTTTGAAAGTTATAATGGCAGAATGCAGGTATTAGGAATATATCTTTGTAAAAGAATGTATTACTTAGGCCATGAATTTTGTAGGAAAACACCTTGAAAATAGCATTTGCTGGGGGTTAAATTTAATATAATATTTAAAGGTTTCTACGATTTAGGAAGCTAACCAGACATTTATACATCAAAAATGGATTTAAAGTTAGGTCACTCAGCAGTTCTTAATAATATTCATAAAAATCTCTTTATGCTAATCAAACCATTAACCAGCTATTATCCGAAATGCATGGTTTCCATCGAAATGTTGGAGTTGAAGATTTGGGTGCCATCACTAGGCGGGATGATTTGGACCAGGCTCTTTAGAGACCCGGCCCTTTCGATGTTGAAGTGTGTTCTCTTATCCTTATGCGTTTTAATTATATTAATTTTTTTTTATATAACCTTTAATATTTTCAACAAAGGCGAAAAAATAGCTTTTACACTGCAGCCACACGCTCAAGTTTTTCTGTCAAGTTTTTACAGATACTACTTGTCAAAAATAATTTAAATAGATTGCTGTGACGCAATTTTAAAGCATTTTTATTATTCAAAATGTATTTGTCAAGAAAGCAACTTAAAATGATTGCTTCCGTGAAAGTGTTGCAAGAATGTAAGAATCTTCTAGAAAGGAGGGAAAAACGGAGGGTGATAAGAAAATATTGGATGAAACCGTTATTACTAAAAGGTTTGTAAATTGTGCAGAAATTTAGTACATATGTACAATGTAAATTGTACATGTGCTTATATATAACACTTTATATTCAAGGGTGGAACACGATTTGGAAGCGCATTTATTAATGGATATGGTATGGGAAGACGAAGACGATTTGAATAAGTTTGAAGAGCTGTTAAAAATGGTAAATATATAATTGAGCTGTAATCAAATATAACACACACATGTTTTTATCTATAACTGGGTGCACAATCGGCTAAAGAAAAGTGAGAGAGCAATGCGAACAGCTATTACACCACGGGTAAAATTATGTATCACTTTGAATACATAGCTACTGCGGATTCTTAGAAGTCGTTTTAGTTTTTGTCAAGGGTTTCTAGGAACACAATAGGCGTGTTTGTACCTAAAGTCTTGAGGCCTCATTAGTTTTCGTTGC
The DNA here is from genome assembly GCA_956483585.1 of Gymnocheta viridis. NCBI lineage: Eukaryota > Metazoa > Arthropoda > Insecta > Diptera > Tachinidae > Gymnocheta > Gymnocheta viridis. The sequence continues at coordinate 62,837,501 of OY101441.1, read as the reverse complement.
CGTTCTGTGCCGTTCTTTTCTGTAGAAAATATTTCTTACTTGTTCTGTGTCTGAACTTTCGAATGTGGACGATATAATTATAGGATTGAATTTTGTAAATGTTTGCAAAATGTTTCTTACTTGACAAAAATAGATATATAAATCTTTAATGATGTCAGCATCAGATATTGCTTAAAATAAACCATCACTCGATGGTATTGAGGTCGAGCTATGTGATAGAGGCGTAGATGTTCTTGATGGATGATATATTGTTTGGAATGCCCGAATAGGAACTATTTTGTTTACTTTCACCACCAAACTCTTTTTTTAAATTACCATTTTTCTCTCTGACAGCATATATTGTATGTCCGCCATTACTTGGTACGCTTCTTATGCGGGAAAATCTTCTCTAATAAAGAATATATATATATATATTATAGGGTTGCATGAAGGTGGTCATCAATGTTCATTGACTAAAACTTTATTTCGAAGAAAAATAAAAACACCAAACAAACTGCTTCTTTATTCATACCTTGAGTGAGATCATTTTGTTCCACTTCGTTAACACAATTGGCAGTGTTGCCAATTTGGTGAAATCAAATTTAAAACATTTATCTTAAAAGTGCAGGTAGAGAATTGAACCGAAAAAACGATTTTGTACGGGATTTTAAAGAGTAGTGAAAGAAATTAGTAGTTTCAGGCAGTTCAATCAAAATAGCGCTTAAAGAAAAGGCAGTTAAATCAAGTAGTACATTGTAAATTAACCATTCTAAAGTCATTTCATGATAGCGGGAGATACTTTAGAAAAAATATTTTATCTAAATGAGATATTTTACCAAATGAAAGCATATATGTATATGAAATCTTTAAGCTATAAATTCTTTAGAGTTTTTTACCTTCTTTGTTTTTGAGATTTAGTTCATTGTATATGTTTTAATTATTCCTTAAATCATTTTCATATCTCCTACAACTGGCAACACTGATTTTTAAAAGCATATTGTTTTGCAAGAGCTTTATTGATATTAATTCAAAACATGTTCTATTTCCCATTTGTAAATGTTAGTACGCTCTTGTAAAGGGTGTTTTTTAAGCTAGATAGAACTTTAAATTGTAAAAAGTAACACAAAAAATTAAATTTTGATGAAACATTTTTTTTTTATTTGTTTCAGTATACTCTGACAAATCATCATGAATAGACTCACGCTTGAACAACGCTACGAAATTATCCAAATTTACTTTGAAGAGCAGTTGGCAACTGACCCGTTGTTTTATCGCAAAATTGTGTTCAGCGATGAGGCGCATTTTTGGCTTAACTGGTTTGTTAATAAGCAAAATTGCCGCATATGGAGTGAGACCAATCCACAAGAGACCCTACAGACTCCATTACATGCAGAAAAATGCACCGTTTGGTGCGGTTTTCACGCTGGTGGCATCATCGGACCTTATTTCTTCAAAAATGAGGCCGGAGCTCGCGTTACGGTCAATGGAGATCGTTACCGCACCATGATCAATGATTTTTTGTTTGAAAATATGGATGACATTGATCCGGAGGAGATGTGGTTTCAACAGGATGGCGCTACGTGCCATACGGCGAACGCAACCATCGACTTATTGAAATCAAAATTTGGCGATAAGTTGATTTCGAGAAATGGACCTGTCAATTGGCCTCCAAGGTCGTGCGATTTGACACCTCTCGATTATTTCCTGTGGGGCTACGTGAAGTCACTGGTTTATGCTGATAAACCAGCAACAATTGACGCCTTGGAGGCCAGCATTGTTCGTGTTATTCGTGATATACGGCCAGCAGTGCTCGAAAAAGTGGCCCAAAATTGGACGTCCAGAATGCGCTTCGTCAAGAACAGCCGCGGTGCCCATATGCCCGAAATCATTTTCAAATGTTATTCGGTCAACTGTCTAATAGGTTTCGCATATTCCACAGATCTGTCGAAGTACAACCAAAAACCATACACGCTATTGTGAAGGCTTTTTGTGCCCTTTACAATTACTTAACAAAGCCTAAAACGGCAACAGGGGCAACAGAACCGGCAGAAAACCGGAAAATAAAACCGCAAAATATATAAGTATTAGTGCAGAACTAGGGATAACCTGTCATGATAATTGACTTCTATTTACTATTTGCATCCACTATTAAACAATATGTCTGTTTCAGTTATCCACTTACCTGGTTGGAATTGCCAACGGTTTTCCTACGAATTAAATATCCATCTCATTATACCAAAACACACTTGGCACTTGGCTTTATTTCAAGCTTATTTGGTGACCTAATTTTTGGTTTGGTGATATGTCGATTTATTGCAGAAAAATGAAGTAGTTCCAATAATGTTGACTAATTTTAAAGATTTTATTTACTTTTGCAGCGTTTTGTCAACATTTGAAACTGCTTTAAGCAAAATGTTGAATGCTTCAATGTATTTATCATACACATTGAAGAACATAGAGAAAATTATTTTTCATATATAAATATACCTTTTAAATTTTAATTAAGCCGATTGCATAAATTTGTGAAAGTATTTAAGTTTTTAAATGTGAGAGTTCATTATTGCAAGCGAAACTATTTGTTGTGTAAAACTCTTAAAAGAATTTCTTTCTAAAATTCGTCTTCCACATAAGAAGGAAATATAAATTTATATTAAGAAGCTCCCTTGTACTTTCTCAAGAACTGTTGAATAATTTCCACTTCCAGACAATTGTTTGAAGCAAAGAAGCAATGACAAATGCCTTGAAATGCAAAAAATTATAGACTCATTTATTTATTTAGCGTTTTAATTTTCTTTTAAATAAAACTAAACATAATTTACCTTTACGACTTGTATTCTGTTGTTGGAAAATTTCGGAGAATTCTTTTATATTTGTTTTTCTTCATTTCTAACAAAAAATTGTAGATAAAAATGGAAACTACAAGGTAATAATCAGGCGCGTATCTAGTTCAAGCTTTTGAAAGGAGAAATTTTAAATAGAATACTCAATATTTAAAACTCATTTAGGAATGCAATATAAACAAGGTATAAAATACTTCCTTTACCCTTCCCCGAATTCTACAGGGTTCTTAGAAGATCGAGCAAATGAAAAAAATGAATGAATAATGAATTTTTGATTCCAAACTATTCCCTGTGATGCACTTTTCCTATGGTATGAATTTCTAATCAATTGTTGATTGACTTGCGACTTATTCACATTTTTTGTTTGGTTTATCTACATACACACTTTTCTTTAAGGCAAAATGGTTTATCTACAATTTTACTTGCGATATTTTCATAGCAGTTGTATATTAAAAATCAGTAACGTAATTTTTTGAAACGAATTCAACTTTTGTGATGATTATTAATACGCTGATTTGAAATATGTTTTCAAAATGTTTCTATCTTCACACAGTTTAAGTGGGAAAAAGTTTGATAACTGTCATGGGAGATTATTACTTTAGGCAAAATTTTTTTTAAATTTATTAATCGAGATTGCTTCGATATCTTTTTTCAGAGATTTTCACAAGCTTATGCTTATTTATACTTTCTAATTTTTTGAAATTCTCATTGGTTTTTTAAAAGTTTTTGTATAAGATAAGAGGTATAAAACTTTTCAAAAATATAGTTTAACGTCTACTGATGATTTGGCATTACCATCAACAAACAAAAGTTTTTGAAAATCTTTAGCGAAAAATATTATAAGTGATATATATATATACATATATATATTGGTTTCTAAGTTAAACAGATTTGAGCTGAATGATATAATGAAAAATAAAGCTTCACAAAACCTGTGTCATCTTTTTCAAATGTCCCAAATATCTGAAAAAGGCTACACTCAAAATTGATAATATCAATATAACGAAAGATATGCGGAAAAGTGTAATAGTTAGTATCAAAAAAATACGCAAACCATTTGATACCAAATACTTAGAATACAGTGTTTTTAAAAACTTCAACGTTGGAAATATTATACAACTTTCCAGTAGTCGTCCTGGACGAACTGAGAATGACACAACTGTTGCAAAACTGAAATCACTTTAATATTTACCGAATGGTAGTGTCAAAAACAAAGTCTGTTTTAATGATGAGTACAAAGATCTTCCAACACGAATGAAGAAATACCCAGGGTATACAGAACCATAATCACTTCATCAATAATATCTTCCAATATCCACAAGTAAATGGAAATATCTACAGGAATTGAAATATATGATACCTAATGAATATCATTCATTTTGCTTTGATAATCATCATTCAAAATAAATGTAATTCATTTAATAAATAATAATAAAAATCCTAACATTAATCATACAGATATTTATCTGGACCTGAAGTAAGTGTCCTTCATTATTTTTCTTAATCCTAAAATTATTTAAAATTGAAAAACAACCGTATTTAAACTTAAAATTTTATTTCATACTATTAAACTTTGTTTTCAAACAAAATGGTTTATCTACTCATTTTAATATTTACATCGAAAATTTTCTAAAACAAAATGGTTTATTTGCCGTAAAAATGGGAATAATGGATTTTATTTTATAATTATTATTTTAGGGAATTACGAGTGGTAGAGCATATCAATCATATTGTAGAAGATGAGCTTGAGAGGCAAGGAATTAGACAGTTTTTTTCTTCTGCTAAACAATCAGGGTTTTGCAGATAAACCATTTTGGATAAATGCCATCAATATACATACATACACAAATGACTGTACAGTTCTTGTAATATTTCTGTATTCATAAGTTCTCTAAACACTTTTTATAACTTTAATTGTTGCTTCATCTCACTTTATGTATTTCGTGATACAAATAATTCTAATTATTTTGCAACTTCTATGTACATATATAAAGCAGCAGCAACTATAACCGTTTTGAATTCTAATAGTTGCAAAATTACTAAATTCTTATGATCAATTATTTTGCTGTCATATAGAAACAATGTACATGAAAATGGGTAATAAATACATTTTTGTCTAATATTGCATTTATAAATGACTTATATATGCAAATGATTCCAACAGTTGCAAATTTTTTGCTGTTGCTGTTTCAGCTGTTGAAATTTAGAACAACTATTTTCGAATCGGGTTTTGTGATGTTTGCATTTGGTATTTTGGCAATAATACAAAATTTATACGTGTCGTGTTCGTGTTGTTTGGTATGCATTTAACTGCTTGAAAAGTAGAGAAACAAAAATGAACATTTTTAAAATGTGTGCTAAAAATGATTGGTTTTTATCGAGACTGAAATTAAATCAGAGTGCAATTTCCGACTGCGGTGACTTAAATATGCACTGCATTTAAGTTGGACTTTTTAATAAGTTCTGAAAAAGAAGATGGTTATGTATCGGACAGAATGAAGTACCTCGACATCATCTTTAACGAGAATTTGGAGTGTTATCGGCATATTGATGATGTGTTGGAAAGGACGAAGAGTTCTTGTAATGCGTACCAGGGTATACTAAAGCATATGGGTGATCTTGTCAAGAGAGTGCGCCTCTTGGTGTTTCTCCAAATCATTCGTCCACTCGCCTGCTTTCCAAGCTTGGCTTACAGTTTCTGCATCCCAAATGGAAAGGCTTAGTTCCTTGCCTTTGGTTTAGACCTTACGAAGTGCCGATCGGTGAATTTCGAAGGCCATCGTGTAAGTCTATTTACAGGACAATTGAGGGAGGTGCTTCAGTTGAAATAGAAATCTGAGATATGTCTAGATATTTTCCACCCATAAACTAGTTGACTCTCATATATATACCTATACCATTCAATAATCAATTACAATTTGTTTTTAATAAAATTATTAATGTTTTACTAAATATGTAAAATATTAATTTAGGGAATAAGTGCGAATAAAAATTTAAAAGACTCTCAGGGAAGTTAGACTCTTTTACAAAGGTGCTGTGTAAATTATTCTTCCGCTCAATTCCGACACTAGTAATGAAGCAGTAAATTATATGCGTATCTAATCCATTATTTATTTGTTGTTAGACATTATTCTTATTGTAAAATTAATATTCTATGATTCATGAACTTATTTTGCAATTCAGATTTTCTTCTTAATGTGAAATTATTAAAATACTTTATAATTCTTGAATTTATTTTAATATTTTTAGAGATTATTAATCTCGCTATGCGAGCTTGAGTTAAGTGCCGAAATTTAACTAAAAAGTTTAATGAAGATAAAGATCTCCACAACTTCTTGAAAAAGTAAAGACGACGACAATTATGCTTGTCAGCAAAATGGATTTCCATTTCATGTGAACGGAATGTTAAATAAAATGCAAGTTAGCGTTTGCTACAAATTTAATATTTTAGTTTTAATATTTTTTTGTTGTGCGTGCAAATAGTCTATTTTTGCAAAAAATTTCACATGGTTGCATTTCCGTATCTTAACTTGTGTAACAATGCTTAATATTTTTTTTTAATTTTTCCCTTTTTAATGTGAACTAAAATCTATTTTTTTCATTATTTTGTTTCGTAGTTGTAAGTTAGTTACTAGTGAGTAATTCTCTTAAATTATTTAGTTTAGTAATATCCTAAGACCCTATTTCTTTTTATTTATTTTTTTTTCATGAAGGATGTATTTTTAAATTTACAGGTTTTAATTGCCATAGTACTATATAGTCTTTGATAAGCACGGTAGTATGTAAGGAAAGTTATATATATTAATATATCAAACAAATAAATAAAAAAAAAATCAACTTAATAAATTATCTAAATTACTTAAATGAAAAATGTTGAGATATTTATGCTTTGATTTTTCTTTCAATATGCAACCATTTATTAGAACATAAAATGTAAGCTAGAGTTCGGTTTTTTAATATCTATAAAGATTTCGTGTACTTTTAATTTTTATTCATTTCATGTAAATACTTATTGCCTTACTGACATACTTATTCGTACTAATTTGCATATTCATTCTTGTTGTAGTCATTTATATGTAAATTGTTTGTAATGGCATTTATCTCCAAGTACACAAATGTAACTGTGTGTAATTCTTTGTATTGTACTTGACATAATACACTTATATTCGCACGTACATATACATCTAAAAGCACTTAATAAGTAATTTGAAGAACTTATCATGAACAATATTTTGTACTCGTAAAACAAAATCTATTTGGCTAAATATACCAGATTATGAATAAGCAGCATTCTTTAGGAGAGGATGTGGCAGGCTCTGAAAGCAACGTTGTTATTACTTTGAATTAATTTACTTTTCCTGTATTCCTTGGAATATTGCTTCTATCTAAATAAAATGTTATAAACCATAGTTTAAAATAAATAAATTTAAATTAAAAATTAGTATAGCTCAAAATAACAACCACATTAAATAAATAAATTTATATATTCATTCAAATAACAACGATATCCTGAACTCATTTTCCCGTTCTTTTTTTCTTCCAACACTTGCACACACTGTGTTGGAAACAGAACAATCGGCACAGACAATATAATTGTTTTGTTTTAACACCCAGTAAAAGGTTCTGAATTGTGTTCATTGAAGTCATCAAAAATAATATTAGAATTTGTAATTTTTATTCCCATGTTAGTATCTTCACTTGCTTCCTATTATCATTATTATTAATATTAACATTAGGTGTCACAAGACATTAAATAATAATTACTTAAATAATGCTAAGTATGAAGGTTAAATAGAAAAAAATGGTGCAGTTCAATAAAAACATGTACAATTATTTCTGAATGTATTGAGAATTGCGAAATAAGGCCACATGGCATACAAAAAATTACTGATGTTATAGGTTTTGGAGTCATGAAAATATCTCTAGGGACTTAATTCATGTTGAAGCTTCTATAGATCTCTCTTCCGACCACTCCCCCACTACCGTTACAATCTGTAACCCACTAAGAAGTGAAAATGAATAGCCGTGTTAATTGGTTGGGATTCAAAAAAAGATCTTCGTAGTCATTGTACAAAAAACATTAAGCTAAGAACAGCCGAAAATGTTAAATCTAACATTGCCAACCTTACTGATAAGATTAAACAGGCTGCGGAAAAAAGAAGATCTAGAAGGGAATGGCAACAGCACAGATCACCCCAACATAAAATCAGATTTAAAGAGTGCACTAAACGACTACAAGAGTTGCAGGCATGTCAAAAAACTACATCTCTTAAAAACTATCTGGAAGGTCTGGATGTCACATCAGTATCTAATTAATCTTTGTGGTGCGCTGCTAGAAAGCTTAAAAGTCCCATTGAGTTTAAACCACCTCAGCGCACTTCGACCGGAGGTTGGGCAAGAAGAGATTCTGGAAAAAGTAACATATTTGCTGAGCATTTAAAATCCGTATTCACCCCAAACACATGTACTGGGGTTGTCGATTTGGCGAGTGTAGTCCGCTCTAATGGCGGAACTCAACCCGAAGAAAGCTCCGGGTATTGATGGAATTAGTAACAAGATGCTGATAAAGTTGCCTCGTATTGCAATTAGAATCCTGTTATTATCCTGGAGTATTATCTACACATTTAGAAGTTGGCCAAAGTCAAAATTATTCCAAAGCCGGCCAAGATCTTACCAAGGTTGAGTCATATAGGCCAATAATTTTACTGTCCATAATGTCAAAGCGTTTTGAAAAGCTGCTGATGACGAAATTGTCCCCAATTCTAACTGATAATTGGTGCATCCCGGAGCATCAATTTGGTTTTAGAAGTCAGTTTGGCGCTATAAAAAAAGACATACCTTGGTTCAATATATAAAAAGAACATTTGAGGAATAGAAGTATTGTTCTTCCCCCTTTATTGATGTTTCTCAGGCATTTAATAAAGTGTGACATGAAGGCCTAATTTTGAAATTGCATACGTATCGTTGTTGTGGAAGGAGACTTCGTGACTGTGCTCGAATCTATATCTTCCAGTGTACCACAGAAAAGTATACTGGTTCTATTTTTGTATTTATAATATGTCTTTTAGCAGCAATATCTAAATTTGCCGATGATACAACTGCATTAGTATGCACGAAAATCCTCACGAGGCATCCCGATATCTTCAGAAATATATAACCCAGCTGGAACTATGAATAAACTCATGGGGAATTTCAATAAACGAAAAAAGTTTATTCAGGTAACATTTTCCCTACGAAGAGATACTTGTCCCTCTATTAGAATGAACAACCAAATTGTTCCTCAACATTCGCAAGTGAAATACCTTGGTATACACATCGATGGCTTACATGGAAACACAACACTGACTCAAAGCTAACAGAAATGAAACTTAAATTAACTCAGATATATTGGCTGATTGGTACAAATTAAACCCTCAGTCTAGATTGTAAATTTTTAATATAAAAGTCGCTTTTGAAACCTATATGCTGCTACGTAATTCAGCTATATGGGGCACTGTTTCAGCTTTCAATATAGAGAAAATCCAACGAAACCAAAACTAAATTTTCAAGTTAATAACATCGGTGCCATGGTACATCAAAATTCAAATTTACATCGCGATCTAAATATGCCAATTGTGACTGCTGAAATTGCAAAATGCGCAGGCAAATATTTATCGAGAATCGAGTCCGATCCTAATCCCATTGCTCTTAACATTTTTAACTTTACTGGACACATCCACTCAAGAGAGAAACACTAGGGTTCTAATATGAAACACTCCAGATGAAACTTCTTAATACGACATTTTTGTATTATTTATTAATATCACTAAGTTTAGGTCCGTCAGTGGTTGGGCCTAATTATTATATCTAGACTTCAGATTTGAATACTTATTGTTAGTTCATTTTTGAAGATACAATAAATAATAATTAGTGGGCAAAAAAAGGCATTATTTATCACTTCCATTGCGAAATAAAGCAATAATGTCGATTTTGTAAAATTGTTTATATAATTTAAAGAATTTTTAATCTGCGTATATTGAAAAGAGCATTCTCTAAGTTTGACAAAGTTGAAGTGTTATCTGCTATCTAACTGCCGAATAGTGGCCTGTAGTGAGCGTACAGCATGTTTTATGGCTAAGTGTCCTAACATCGACATTTAGGCAGTAGGGTATATTCTCATATTGCATTTATGTTTGTTTCACACAATGAAACTAGAGTATACGAATGGTGCTGAGTTAGTCATTCTCACGGTTTGTATGTGCATTGCACATTATGTTTGTTTAAGTTACCTTTGTATTAGTTAAGTTAGATAAGCTCGATATATATGTTATAATAAATAAACATCAGTCTGATAGAAGACACAAAATAAAACTTTTGATTCATTTTGAAAATCGTAAATGGCCTCTCTAGGTAATTGTTTTTTCCTACCAGTCCTTCAAGCGCACTTAATGTTTTCCTATCCTATGATTGTCACGCAAATCAAATGTTTGTCAACTGCCGAAAGGCCAATTAATTTGTATGTAAGCCCGGCCGAACGCTTGCTAGGTAAGAAATCATTGTTCAGCAAAGCTACTAATTGATGTACAGAGAGGTGTAATGTTTAAATAAATAAATATGTTAAACACAGGCGCAAAGTTAATTGATGATTTATTCAAATATTTTGGTTTTTATATACCGCTCCCTTTTTTGTTTATTGAGTGACTTTAATATGCGTCACTCAATAACTTCTCCTTAAATTTAATACTTAGACACACATTCCTACATTTATAATTATTACCCATTCATATATTTATACTTAATATTATTAATCCATATATTTATTTTACATCAGCATTTTTGAATGACTATAAAATTTATCATAAACAAAATAGTATTTCCTCAGCGTCTGGTATCCATAGTGAAATACCGTTAATTCAGCATAATTTTAATTCTAGTGAGCAAGAAACTGTTTAGCAACATGTAAGAAAGCGTGCAATGACCGCTGTTACAAAAAAAATATTACAATACAATAAGGAACTCCAAAGTTTTATGACTAACGCGTGTTGGCAATTAATTTTGTTACTAAACTATCTCAAACAAGCCATTGACTTTAACGTATGGTATTGTTGCTTGTTTACTCTCTTGAATATTTCAGTTTCATTTATACAATTATTGTCGAATTTATGGATACACCATAGAGGAGAAAACCGATACGACCTGACTAAGAGCCGATAGCTAAACATATAGAAGACAGCGCCTGCGAATCCATAAAACTTTAAGTGCCGTTAGCTTCATTTGTCGCTGTGTAGTCGCCTACTTAGTTCCAATAAAAAGGACGCTAAAATCTATCTGTTGTGGAAATTTATTTTTCACTGGTGCAACTTACAAATTATTCATTTTCATAAAAATACACTCACAATATTATTACAGTAATGGACTGTACGTTATTCAAGAAGTAATCCGTTCAGTCATTTTTAAAAGAATAAACATTTAAAATTGTAATTTAAAATAAAATTATCACACTTTAAAACCTTTTATTTTGACAAGGTTTCTCTATTTTACTATTATATTTTACGGAATTAAATTTTTGTGCATCTTTGATGATACACAAACAGGATGAAAAAATTTATGCAAATTCGGGGCTCGGCAAAAACTTCTCCGACCTCTGAACATCAACCGAAGGTAGGTTTTTTTTAAAGAAGGATAACACTCAGACAATTAATATGCCTACCAACCAGTCGCTGGGAAAGATATATTGAGAGAGCGTAGTGGTGAAAATCGAAAGCTTAATTGTTTTACAATTCCGAAAGAGAACCCGAACGTTCAGTCGGATCCTATAAAAGGGGTGTGAAAAATGCCTTAATACGAGTACACCTTCTGTCTTATTATCAAGCACTAGACAAAATAATGTAAGTAGACATAAATAATACTTGTCTACTTACGCGGAGAAAGCGAAGACAAAAACTTCGAGTAAATGCACATATAAGTACGAGCCATATTTCTCAACACGTTTGAACACACTCTGAAACTAAGCCATAGGTTTTTAATTCATAGAAAAATAAGCCCTGCAACATTGATGTGAACACAATATGTACTCTTCCATAAGAAATTAGAGCAAATTTCTTTGAACTCTCTAAAATTATACATTCCTTATAAGAAGGGAACGAAGCCACTAGATAATTTCATTATCTAAGTTTAAGCAATTTTGAGACAAAGTTTTCCTAAGCTATGACAACCTAGTTAATAAAAACATGACATAGATTCTTACCCGCTAATGCATTAGTATAGATCCGCTCGACCGATTTTAACTAAATTTTTAAATGTATACTTAGTGGCACGTAGAAGTTGTTTGGTGTAAATTAAATTGTACCTCGTTACATATACGAGATAGAACATGGGTATTTAAATACCCAACAGGGCTTAGTGTGATATTTCTCAAATATTAATTTTCATTTTCGCTTAAACAATAACATTATTTATTCTGTAATTTCCATTCAAACGGCGAAATATGTTTCCGGCTTCGAGTTGTACAGCTTTTTAATTTAATTATAAAATGGGGATTCACCGTTTTTTCTCAATGCTGTTTGAAGTTTTCATTGTTTAATTAAGCAAAGTGTAAAATTGAATCTCTGAACACAAAAGCAAAACTTAACTTTAAAAAGTGCAAACTTTAACTGTAAAAAGTGAAGAATTTAACTTTGAAAAGTAAAAACTTTAATTATAAAAAGTAAAAAAATCAACATATAAATTTGATATAAATTTGAAATAATGATTATATTATAAAAGTGATTCGTCGTATGAAAACCCTTACTACTGCTGAATCGTAAGACATTAGCTGGATATTTTGCGATAGAACGTACAGAAACTTGAATGAGGAAATGCAGTCGCGTAAAAAATACAATGATGATGTACCAGTGGCTATACGTCAGAAAGGAGCTGCAGTAAGAGTTCAAAGTGACCTAAGATCGACAAGGGAACCACATTAAAATGGTCTCGGAGAGAAAATCACCAGTTTGACAATGTGCCTTTTGATAATACAGCAACTTTATATAAGACTATGTATGAAAATATCGGTTAAATACGAGTATTATCGGAAAATATTAATTAAAAATAATTATTATATATTTTATAATTTACAATTATTATTAAAATTTCAGTTTATATGAGTCTTCGACGAGAATGTGTTGGCCAAGAAAGCTGTACTTTTGTATTTTCTTCTTCGTTGCTTATCTTATTAAATACATATTTTTTGTTTCCTAATGTTATTCTCTCAGGTATTGTTCATTAGATAACTTAATTTAATATTATTCTAAGAAAAAACTAAATTAAAAGGGTCCAAAGATTCTCCATTTGAGACCCGTCATAGACCAGGATAGCAGGAGGATTGCAGATTCGCTGCCTGCATGATGAAAACAAAGGGCTTCACTGTTTTTGAACTTTTTTCTTAATTTTTTTTAAAGATTCTTCCAGAAAAGCTCCCTTTCTTTAAGTTGATAGATGTTTAGGATATCAGTTTTTTTAATAGCTCCAACATAATAATCGACTTTAAGTGAATTTTAAAATACGTATAATATATCTGAGCATTTTTGGCAGACTTAAACTGAAAATTAATAAAATTTGGCGTAAAAGATAAGATAAGATACAGGGTATCGCACCCCAATCCATTAACAGCAACAAACGGTTACTTCGTATGGATGGTGTTTTGCAGTGTCTCTTGATTTATTATCGTTCCATACACGAGTATATTCAAATTGTTCTGATTAGCTTGGCTATTTTCAAACTCCATAGAAATTGCCACTAAATATATCAGGTACGAGTACGTCGATATAAAATTATAAAATATATAAAATTTTGCAAATCTTTCTACTTTTTAAATTAAATTTTAATATCTTTGCAATTTAAACTGAATTGGCTTATGTAGATAATAAAGTAACAACAAAAACTTGTATGATTTTGCAATATCTACAGTTTATAATTTTTTAATTTTAATTCATAAGAATTTTAAAATCATTCATATAGAATTTTTTCATCTCTGCTACAGATATTTAGGGATTTAGTGCAACTTAAAATATAATAGCTACTATTATACATTTACTTTTATTTTTTGTTACAGACAAAATTTAAAAAAACATAATGCAGGTCATTATTTTGCATTGTTATAAATTAAATAAGGAGATATTGAAAATTATTTAAGCAACAAAGGACTAAATAGTAATATCATGGACTGTAATATATTTATTGCAATTGCAATAAATGCACATTTAAGGACTTTAAAGAGAAAAAAAATATCCTATAAATTTTAATAAAAATATTTGTTCAATCATTCAGCTACCTCTTTCAGTCAGAAACGCAATTCTTGGACAGCAATTCAACAAACTTTACCTTAAAATTCAGTTATGGCCCTCTGAATTAAAAAAAGCGTTTTCTTCTAGAACAGTTAATTAATAGACATTTTATGAAATTCTGTGACGCTAAGTTTTGAGTCACTATAATTCTTTGTAAGACAAGGCTTCCGGCAGGCTTTTATAAATCAACTAGTTGATTTAAAATAAATAATAATATTTGAAAGAAATTGCATTTATAAATTCGAATCCAATTATATGTAGGGGCAGCGTTGCGATTATGATGATTTTATTATATTTTTAATGATTTTTATATATTGAAACGATTAATTTTGGCTCAAGTTCAAACCCGAATTTACCCATTTATTTATTCTAATTTTTTTATTTTTTAATTTTTATTATAAAATTTTTTTTGGATAAATTCATTATTATTTTTTTATTAAGAGAGTACTATATATAGAACAATTTTTATTATTCATCATACTAGCAGAACGGATCAGTACTGATTTCGAGGTCGCTACACCATCTCATCAGCGTTCTTTGTTCAATTTTACCACTTTTGACGGTGGATACTAGTGATCAGGAATATCAACTATTTAACCGTATTATTTAACAAATTAGGATACGAAAAGTACAAACTTATTCATTTTCACATGTCAAATCAATTTTGGTTAGTACGAAATCCCATCTATGATGAACTTGAACGGGTTTGAACTTGAGCCAAAATTAATCGTTTCAATATATAAAAATATTAATAAAAAGTTCGACTAATTACTTATAAACATTTTTAATGATTTTTAAATCAAAATATGATTTGATAATTTTTTTTCTCAAATTATGATTTCTAATTTATAGAAACTATGATTTTTATTTTTATTTAGTGTAATTGTACTGCAATGTGAAGTTATGTTTTGTGTCAGCTTGTTGTTGGTTGCTATTAATTACTTTACCAATCTTACCCTGTAACAAACACATACACAGTATTTGCATCCAGTTTAATTTTTATTTTAGTAGTTGCAAAGTATTTAAAATATTCAATCGGTAAAACACTTTTTTGTTGTAAGATTCGTTTGAAATATTAATGTCTCTTTAGAAAAAACGTGTATTAGTCTTTTGGAAGATATATTGATTCGCAATATCTGCTGTTAAAATTATTTACAACAAAGTAAAGACGCTTAATGAAGTGAAATAACACAAATAATAAAAAGCGCTTCAAGTAGGCGATCGTACCAACATAGCCCTCATTTATCATAGATTAATTACTTGTTTATTTTGCTTCTGGCATTGAAGACTAACGAAATGGTTAAAATTTTTTGTAAGAAAAAAATGCAGCATTTATAAGCAATTCTTGACAGGAATTCTTTTTAAAAAGCAATAAAGGAATTTTCACTGTCATTGGCAAAATGCAGTTTCTTCACTCTAAGGCCCACTACCTAAATATTAACACTCGTAAAATAACTTCCATTGCTTACAACATTTTTTATGCAGGAAATATATTATTCTATTTTTTGCTCCTCTTAAATAAATTCGCAAAAATTACAAGATTATTTTTGCCACACATGTTGTTCTTTATATTAAGTGAGTGTAGATGCAGCAAAACGTACAAGTTTTCCTTAGTTTGTTTTATTCTTAATTTATACGTATGAATACATTTTAGAGTTGTATAAAGATTTATTTTTAATGTTTGGTTTTCTTCTTTTTGCTAAGTCTACGAACAATTCTTTACAAACAAAGTTTTACTTAACAATTGATTTATCTTATTATAGTCACAAAACAATACTTTGCGTTATATTTTCAGGGTCTACAATAAAAATATCTTCGAAATAGTGTTTGATAAATCTTTAAGGGAGAACCAATTAAATACTAATGCTCTATGGAAGTTAGTCCCAAAAATCATCTTAGTTGAAGTGTCTGTAAATATTGTCCGATACTCATGGAACTTAGCAACTAAATCAAAAAATATTTTACAAATTTGTGTTTTAAATTTTAATCTTTGAAATTATATTATTTGATATTATATTAATAAAAAAGCGTTAATGTGAAATTTTTAAATTTGAAATGAATTTTAATAATTTGTGGCTAAAAATGGTCATACATATTTCTTAATTAATTGTGTTTTTTACCTTGTTGTGTAGATCCTTTATATGTATACCGCTCCTTTATAGCAACGCAGTGATATCTCAAAAAACGTGATTTTTGAGTTAAGAATGCAGAAATATTCTTCATATCGCTTTTAATTTTGTGTGAAAAATGTACGCAAATATCGTGTTTACTCACCTCTTAAGGGGAGAATATATTTTTATTTTTCCATTAATGTGTGTGTAAATTAAAAACTTTAAACTCATTTTCTGACGAGCGAGTTATTTTGAGATATGACTATGTTGCAATAAATTAGCGATATTTTTTAATTTAAGTTCTCCTTTCAATTGAAAGTTATCAACAGAAAAGATATTTTCCATCTTTATCGACAAAATGATTTTTATATTTATTTGTAAGTTATTTCTGTAGCGATTTTAAAGTTATTAATTTGTAAAATATGTTAAATGGTAATTGAAATTAGCCTTTTTTTGTACTAATTAGCTGCTGGAGCTATAAAAACAGACAAGCAAGGGAGCGCTATACTCAGCAAGAGCATGATGTATTTGATCCGATGTTTTTACCGATAATGGATCGGTGGTGTTAGTGCAGTGTAAATTTCGACGTCGATTTTCTAATCGTGTTGCGCCAACTTGTTTAACGTTCCTCCCCTTTACCAGCAACAATCGAAAAGACGCGAACCACAGAACACCTTGCAGGGCGTGACCGCTACCAGACTTGTTATTCTGTCGAGAATATACATAATAAACGATTCTTACAGCCGGAGTTGAATGAGTGGGGCTTGGTGAACATGTGCTTTCAACAAGACGGAATCACAGTGGATATTGTATATGAAAGTTGAATTTTTGTGCCATCCTGTGTATAATTATTTTGTAATATCTTAATGTTAAATAAATAAACGAGAGCTACATAGTTTGGAAGGTAGCATGAAGTATCGCTACAATAAAATTTTTCCAAAATTACAAAATTCGAAACGACTTTTGCTTAGATGGTATTTTGCGGGTCTGAAAGGTTTTCCTCCCTGACTTTTTTAAAAAGCGGGTTTGCTGAGCATATTATTGTACCTGTCTGGCCTGTGGTCCATTTCAAGCATGTTTTCCACTATTATGGCGACTACCAGCTTTGCCAATAAAAGATTGGCCTCGCAGCTGGTCTTCAGCCGAACTTAAAAAGTTTTTGCCTTGGGTTTGTCAAAAAGACGCGGATTTATCAAGTGCAGAAAAGAAACTTGTATAAACACAAAACGATTTATTCTCTTTTGTAGGATAAGTTCGCATTACTAAGACGGTATGACACAGAAATAGGTCATTATATTATGGCAGTGGACATTACGTCATGTAACTTATTTCCGCACTAATATAAAATTCCTCATAACACAACCGATCATAAATTTATAACACAAGTTCCCAATTGGCGGCGAGCGGTTCAAATTCGGAAACTTCACAGTGAAAGGACCTGTTACTTTTACACACCGTTGTCATTGGCTGAAATCAATTAGAAAGTCAATAACGATGTATTTTTTTAAGCTTTCACGTTAATAGAGCCTTATTTAAATTTTTTGTTTCAATAAATGTTTCACAATTAAGGAATGTGTACAACCTTTTGTTTGGGGAGATCAAGACCAATTAGTTGAAAAAAATTCTTTATATTTCGAGTTGTGTTGTGAAAAACTCGAAATTGTTTGGCCCTTTATTGAAATTCTTAAGATTCAACACGAAGAAAAAATTACTTAACTTTTGTGTCACCGGTTTTAGTACGTTCAGAACAATTGACGCAAAATTTCCCATAGAATCAGTGTCATAAAACTGTTGAACTCAATATGAAATTCGTATTTTTAATTGAGATATTACTTTGCTATAAGTATAAAAGTTGTAAATATGTTATTTACACGCTCTTTGGTGCACTATATGCGAGAGATTTTTTAGTTCATTTAAAAGAGATTATCTTTCTTGTTCTAAAATGCATTCAAGCTCAAATAAAAGAAGTACAAAGCGCATACAAACCTATTTTCAACGGTTATAAAAAACGTTTCCTGACTTTCAGGGCAATTGACACTAAATTTGATGCAGGGAAAGTATTATCAAATACATAAATTCAGCACTCAGCATTTTCATTCATGTTCTAATTAAGATATTTCCTTGCTCTAAAGTTATTTTGCAAAGTATGTATGAAAGTAGTTAAAATTTTATTTAAATACTCTCATGCGCACTATATTACGAGTGTTTTGTTTTTAGTTTACTTTTCGAAAAGATTATCTTTCTGGTTTTAAAGTACACAAAATGCATACAGGACATATTTTACAATCAAACATATCCTTGCTTATTTGTATATAATTCACATATATTTAGTAGCAATACCAAAAAGGATTTTCCATGTGCCTTCTGTTTTATACATTTTTATTTCAAGTATAAAAGTATATATTTTTTATTCAAGTATAAACTCAAAAAATTCCAAACAAATTTAATATATTTGCTATTTATGTTCCTAAGCGCAGGGTGGAACAAGAATAACGCAGTGATGTTTTATCATCCTCTTCACCACTGGTGGTTAGGGTATGCCTTTCCGTGCAGTATTCATTAGCAACCCAATAAAAAAAAACTCTATATGAGTTATAGGTCCTTTAAGCAGGCAACACGATTTAACGATATTCAACTGTTTAAAGTTAAAATATTGTTTCCGAAGCTGAAAGAAATATGGTCTTAGATTTTAGATCCTTACATTCGATATTCTTTCAGGATTCTTGGTATTGACAATCAACAAAATTTTCTTATAAGTATCTCAGTCTCTTATTTAAAAATTATTGTTTTTCTCTCTGTGTTGCAATTTCTCACTGTTCATTTAACCCATGAACCAATTTTTTCTAACAATATGTAAAATATTTTTCTGTTTATTGTGCTGTTGAAATTTTTGGCGTAGTATAGAGTGTAAGCAGCCAATCGTTAAGTTTTCTCCCTAGAGTTTCTTAGAATAGACGTAGACTTTAACCTTCCAAAGAGTTCAAATGTTTGAAAATATATTTTTTACCGGTACTTTAGTATTCATCGTAAGCACCACATACATTTTATTGCTCATATTGTTTCCATTTTTCCCATATTATCCAAGAAATAATACAATATTTTAAATAAAATATGAGGCAATTTTATTCGCAATAAAAAATTATACATAACATCGGCCATTATATTGTATCACCTGATAATGTGGAATGCATAGTTGGTTGGTTTACGTGGCTGCCGTTTACACGTACGCATCAACCTATATAGAACCGTATCTAAGTACTCGGGTACGGTGATTTGTACCAGATCTAACCCGTCCAATCTCTGATAAATCTGAAAGGTCTTCTAGCACATGACTGCCTAAAAACTTTTGTCGCGAGAGATGGAAAGCTGAACATTCACAGAGAAAATGGAAGATTGTCTCTTCTTTGCCTTCTACTCGACAACTACGACAGAACTCATTATAGGACAGGCCAATCCTACTAGCATATCTGCCAA
This sequence comes from Gymnocheta viridis, assembly GCA_956483585.1. Lineage (NCBI taxonomy): Eukaryota > Metazoa > Arthropoda > Insecta > Diptera > Tachinidae > Gymnocheta > Gymnocheta viridis. Next base: position 62,817,794 of record OY101441.1, on the reverse strand, counting down.
CAGTCCAGTGTCACGTCATTGTATTGAGCGCTTATAATTGTAGCAAGGTTACATTTCCTTTGCATTTATTTATTGGACCAAAAGAAAAATGGCACAATTATATTGCGAGTATATGGGCCGCTGTAAGAACGAAGCAAGAACATTCTAAACGCAAGGTTTAAGATGATCATGATGATGTCGAAAGATGTCAAATCAAGGCCAGAATCTTTAAAATTCGGAAGAGTTAGTATCTGAGCTCAGATTTTATTACATCATAACTTTTTGATATTGTTAAAAGGGGCGTAGATCCCAGTAATCACTGATATTATTTTCTTACTGAAAGAAGCCTTCTAGATTAATGTTTCGGTCTATAATGACTCCCATAAAAATTCAGATTATACACAATCACATTTAAAGTATATTTCAATGTGTTGCCAGTGGAATGACAAAACCCAGCCAATAAATTTAGTGTTTTTATTTTGATTAAAGGTTAAAAAATAACACAAAGAAATGCAGTATAAATATTTTATTTTTATAGTTTTTGGTTATTACAAGCAGAAGATGAAAAAAAATATAATAATATTTATTTCTTTTGTTCTGGTGTTAAAATCGTTCTGTTTTGTTTTCGTATCTTGTTTAAATTAAAATGGAAATAAGAATAATTAAAATTTACAATATTATATAAAAAAAACTGTGACAAAATGATTGTAATAGAAAAACATACAACTTAAAAATGTTAAGAACTATTAAATATACTTTTATTATTTCTGTAAATAAGGATATAGCAAGAAGAAACTCTTTTTTTATTAACTTTTTTGTACTTTGTACAGTTTTACGAAAACAAATGCTTATCAAAGGACCCCTAAAAAAGTTGCTAAGTGTATTAAAAGCTAAGAAGTACTTATCCGCCTCATATCACGCATGCAAGATTTTTTTTTGTTTTCTTCATTTATTTTTCAATGTTGGTTACATCGGTATTGTTTAATATTTAAAAACAAAGTTTTTTTCTTCAGTTTATTTTAAGACTCTAAGTACCACATAATACTTAAGCAAAGCCATAAACATATTTTAGCATCTAGATATATACATATGTACATACGATGGTAAGATAAAAAACATTATCGGTTATAAATATATTTCAAGTAGTTTCTATGCAAACAATTTATGGCCATGAACAGGAATTATGTCTAGACAATTATTTATTAACATGAGGTCATGTGTAATTTATTGTTTTAACTTTCAACATTTCAACCACATTATTAAAGTGCTTACATATGTAAATAATATTACTGTTTATATATTCGGAACAGATAGTTTAAGCGTTTTTATGCAATTTTTTTAGCACTAAAAACCCCTATGTCTGCGACCTCCAGACTAATAGTCTAGTACACTATCAACTAGTCTAATGGGCTGCTTTGTTTCTTTATTCTTCAAGCTTAAAGTTTGAAGAAGTTATTTAATAAAATTTATTTTATGCTACCAATTTTGATGATTTAAATTTTTTTTATTAAGAAAGTTTTTTATTAGAAAGATATTATTGCACAAATTTAAGAACTTTTAATTACGAAAAGTATTTTTTAAGTTATTCGCGAGAACAGAGGTTTTTGGTGGTTATTGTAAAAAGTCTCAAGAATAACTCATCTCAGCATTAATGATATTTATTAACTAATTCAACAATATTTCTTAATTTTTTTTATGATAAATATTGTCTCTGATCAACATTTACTGAGTTACATATATTAAAACCTAAAAAAATAATTTGTAGATGCTTTATTTAAATTTAACTATTTTCTTGTGGCCCGGTGAATAAAAAATTACTTTAAAAGTTTTTTGTCTTAATGGTAAATAATAACTTCATATCGAACAGATCAAGCAATGCAATCGATTAGACTCCTAGAAAAATAAAACACTTATCAGACATTAACACGTTGAGTGCCACCATATAGGAAAAAAATATATTAGAAAACCGCAATATGTGATAAAAATTAGTTTGTGAAAAGCCTTTTTGGCATAAGTGTGTTATTTTTACCGTTATTATGTGTGACAGCCGGCGGTACACGTGGCACACAGTTAATATAATTTTATTCAGGTGCCATGTGTACCGCCGGGAGTCACACATTATTATTTTTATTATTTCGTCAATATTTTACATTTCTTTGAATTTTTGATTTATTTTGTAGTTCGTACTAGTATAAAATGGATGTTAATTCTTTTTATGGGAAGCGTCTACGGACTGATGACAGTGAAAGTGATGAAGCTGATTTTGAGCCGTCAGATTCAGACGAATATATTCCAGGTAGTGATTTCACATCGAGCGATGCTGCCGAAGATGAAGATGCAGACGATCCTAATGCTCTTTCAGAAAATACTGCATCTTCTAGTGAAGAGGAGGGAGATATTGTCCCAAGAAATGTCTGGAGAACGGTTAGTGGAAGTTCGCTAAAACAGTTATATTTACTGACGCCGCTGCTTCACCAGGAATAAGCGATATGGACTTCAGTTCAATAAAGCCAGCAGATATTTTCAAACTTATGGTTACGGAAGAAGTTTACGAGCTAATAGTGGAGCAAACAAACTTGAATGCCACTAAAAAAATTGAAGCTTCTCGTGTGACTCGCACGTCTCGCATGAAGAAATGGGAAGCCACGAATGTTTCCGAAATAAAACAATTTCTGGGACTTGTATTGTATATGGGAATTGTAAAGCTTCCTTCAATCCACTTGTATTGGCACAAGGATAATTTTTACAAAAATTGCTTTGTCCCAAAAATTATGTCAAGGAACAGATTTCAGTTATTGCTAAAATTCATTCATTTTTCTGCGGAAACCGGGGGAAATAATCGCCTGCATAAAGTTAATCAATTACTAGAAATACTGGAACGAAACTTTACTGCAGCCAGAAAACCTGCTGAAATGTTGGTGGTGGATGAAAGTATGATTCCGTGGCGCGGTAGACTTCAATTCCGGCAATATAATCCGGGAAAATCACATAAGTATGGAGTCAAATTATACAAACTTTGTGACCCACTTGGTTATACTTATACCAGTTCCGTATATTGTGGTAAAACAGATGATTTTGCCAGAAGAGGAAAACCAACGCCTGGTGTTTCTCATAGTACGCAAATCGTCTTGGATCTTGCTGAGCCTTATCTTGATAAGGGACGATCAATGGTCACGGATAACTTTTATACTTCTATTTCTTTAGCGAATGCATTGTTGGCTCGCAAAACGCATTTACTTGGAACCCTAAGAAAGAACAGAGTTGGAAACCCTAAAGATGTTACTGGAGCAAAACTAAAGAAGGGTGATGTTATCGGACGTGAGTGTTCAGGGATTGTGGTAATGAAATGGAGAGATAAGAGAGAAGTACTCATGCTAAGTACCAGACATGATTTGACTGTAGTTTCCACTGGGAAAAAGAATAGGAACAATGAGGAGATCAAGAAGCTTCAAATGATTATTGATTACAATTCAGCAAAACAAGGAATCGATTTATCAGACCAAATGGCTAGTTATTTCTCTCCTTTACGTAAAACTATTCGATGGTACCACAAGATAGCTTTCGAGTTCCTTTTGAGCACTGCCGCACAGTGGCTGAAAATCGTTTTTCATTGGCCAAAATTCTGTAACTTTTGAACCGATCAAAATATTGAAGTAATGTTTATTTTATTGGATAGATATTTAGTTCAGCTTGACTCAGTTTAAATTTCATTAAAATTGATTAAGGACTTTTTAAGGAATTCTAGGTCAAAGTTGAACTTTTGAATTTTTTTTACTTTTAGAGTGAAATATGGGTTTATTATTTTTTTATTTATTAAAAAATTGAATATTTGGAAATTAATAATAATTATAAATATTTTTTGTAATAATGGAATTTTTTTAATGTTACACTTAAAAAAAATTTTACACTGAAAAAAATAGTAAAATCAACTGGAGATTTTGCTATTACAGAAAAATTGAAAATTTTTTGCTGACAAATTTGCGAATTTGTTTACACTCAAAGAATAGTTACACTTAAAAAAACACGTTAATAATATTATCTAAAAATATTACTATTACTACAGAAATATTTATTATTTTTTGCTGTCAAATTTGATAATTTTAAAAACATTTTAAAAATAAAAACTGCAATAAATTTTAATAGCATTTGCAACAATGGTAGGTTCTGTTTATTATTATTTTTTACTAATATTATGTTTTTCGTACTTAAATAACAATGAAAGGCAATTATAATTATTATTCATTTGACTCAAATATTGATTGCAAATATTCCATATTTTGTTCTGTGCTATTTCTGTTCTTTAGTAGTTTTTTGGCTTCTTCATCTAAATCCCGATGTTCCACTTTCCATTGATTTCGAATACTGGAGATGAACGGATCTGACGTTGCCAATAATATATTAAATAGATCTTCATTTGTTGAATTTCTTGAAATTTTTCTAGTATTGTGCTCTCTATAAAATCTGTAATCCTTGTTCCTTTTTTCCTGAGCCTCCTCTGATAGATCTCCAAGTGGCACCAAATGATATTTAATGACATCTTCTCCATGATAAAGGATTTTGTGAACTGTTGCAGACATATTTCTCCATGGGTAGTTGGTTGTATATATTTTTGCAGTTTCCTTAGCATAATCTCCAAATTTTCTAGAGTCAATTTCTTCATTGCACGCAAGTACTTCTAGGATTATTTTAAATCTGAAAATAAGGTTAAAATCCACTCCTGTTATTTCAGATGCTGTTTCTGGATCTGAAAAGAATCTTCTTGCGGTATTGCCATCATTTGTATTGCCTGACCCTTGTTTTGGCTGATCTATAATCAATCCTAATTTGCGATACTCATCTTCAACATGTTTCTTTTTTGCACTTCTTAACTCTTTTTTGGTTTCGTTGTTTCTTATTGATCCTGAAGACCCGAAATCCAAATCATAGCTGATTTTTAGTATGTGTTCCATAAGTCGTATTCTTGCATGTAGTGGTGATAATCCAAATTCATATGCATCGGTATTATCTAATGATTTTGTCGGGACTTGGTTTAATTGGGTTGATGTTGCTTAGCATATAATGCAGCTGGATGCAGCCTTCGTGCTAGTCAAAGCCTGACCTACTTTTCCATCTATCATTGTCAGCACTAATTGGTAGCTTACTTCAATTTGCTGCCCATCCAACTGTAATTGTAATGGCTGTAGTGTTGCAATTTGGGTCTTGATATCACTAACTTCTTTGTTAATGGCATCATGAGTTTCTTTTTTGAATTCAAATTTGATTGGCCTGCAGTATTTCGTAGAAGATGGTGTCTCATTTTTCCAAATATTCATTGTTTGCGTTGTACTAGTCGAAGGCTCTGAATCTTCCAAAATCTTTTTCAATCGCAATGGTACAAATGATACCATGAACATATCTGAGTCCGATATATTTTCACATACAGCTTGTTTGTATTGTTTTTGTCCCGAAGAACCATCACATCCCCATTTACAAAAAAGAATTAACTTTGTGTTTCCACATTTCTTTAACTCATTTCCTGTTATTGATTGTAGCAAGCGTTCGGCTGTGTGATCAAGTAGAGATTGTAGTTGTACCTCTGCCGAAATTGGTGTGATTGTAATAGTGTCCTTTGATGGCAAACAGTCCATTTTAGTAGCGGTTATGTGATGATATGCTGGATACATATTTGAGCCTTTTTCAATCGCACGCAGTCTGAGCTTAATATATTGCTGTTTTGTTAATTTCAAATCCAGAAATAATGCTAATGCCTCCTCATTTGTGTACTGTATTGCATCACTCGGAGTTAGTATATTTTTAAGAATCCGTTTTGTTCTCACTGGACTAGCTTTAACAACTTTTTCAATGATATCCACTTTTGTTAATTGGTTCTGTGATCGTAATTGATGTAGGAAAGATTCTTTTATATTTGTACAACCAATTGCATCGTTAATATCTTTAAGTTTCCGCCTCTTAGATCTATCGCTGCAGTTGTCCAATGCTTTGCGTGGTCTTCCAGCCTTATCTTGCTTTGCTGTTTCTGCAGCGACAGTAAGTTGGCCCTCTAACCAGTTTGCACTTTTTATATAAAAGTTTTCTTTACTGTGGCGTTTTTTTAGTGCTTTGACGAAATTAGATAATTCCTCTTCCATTTCGGTGCTACACGAATTTAAGTTTAATTTTATTTTAACGTAACTAAGAACATCTTCCTGGTTTTTGTTTCTAAAATACTCTTCCGCCAGTTCTTTATAACTGAAGCTCTTCATATTTTTCTGAATATTTTTATTTGCGTCTGTTATGTTTTATCCGTACACTTAGAGGATTAACTTATTACTGAGTAATCCCTTATCGAATCCGTAGTTTTATACATTTTTAGATACATGTTATTCACACATTGATCTTTAATTTCATAGCAGGTATGCTTAAATTGAACAAAACTGCACATGTTGTCCAGACCTTAATATCAGGTAAAACTGATTAGTATCTCGCCAATATTTGTTGTTGTTGTTGGGTTGTTTTTTTTTCTTTAGTGGTTTAATGTCCCGATTATTGTTATAAAATTGTTTATGACTTTGGTTGACCCTAACATTTGATAACAGGTAAATTTAGAAAGAGATCATATGTTTACTGTAGAATTTTGTGATAATTTGTGATAATTTTATTACCAATTTTTGGCTGATCAAAACAAAGCCATTAAACCCTTTCGCAGGTATTATATTTAATTTTTTTAGTTTTACGTAGTCTAAAGTAAAAAAAACATAAACTTTTAGGCAAAAAAGTGAAAATTATATACACCATTGTATACGAGTACTTTGGAGTAATTTCATTAAAATGAAAAAAGCGTTCTACACACGGCTCGTCACGGGTGCAAAAGTATATATAGCGGTAAAGAGGACACTTTCACCTTTCTCCGGGTGGTATACATTTCTTGTTCCCTTTTGTTCCCTAGAAGTTCTATTCCACTAAAGTTTAAATTTGAGAAAAATATAGTAGTTTCATAAATATTCCGTAACGCCCTTAATATTAAACGCTAGAGCTCTGACCACTTACAAAAACTAAAGACTATAATCCTACCAACATTATAAAAAAGACCGCAGGACATTATCGATGATAGCTTGCGAGTAGTAATCATTTATTTTTGATAAAAAACAACAGAAAAACACCTTTTTCTGAAATTACAAAAAACCGTTGAGTTTGACAGCATGCCACGCTCACAATTATCAATAGTTTAACCTAATTTTTTGGCTACCTTAATCTGGATATATTAGCTGCAAAAGGGCGTAAAAATTTTAAAAATCGGTGACAAAAAAAAATTTGACTTTTGGCCAATGAAAAATGATTTTCAGCCACAGTGTGCCGTTGTAAACAGTTTGGTAATATATAAACAATACAAGCCCAATACAAAAGTAGCTGATTTTAGAAAAAGTATTTGCGAGTTTCTATGTGAAGCAACAGATCAAGCATCAGGATCCTCCCGCTCTAAAACTCATACTTTACAAATTTATGATGTCAGAGATAGCAGAAATAGGATTATCAGAAAACGGTGCACCAAATGTTATGGTAAAATAAAACAGACAGACGGCCAAAAAGAAGCAATAAAAAAACCAAAAGGGTTACAACATTTTGCAATGGCTGTAAGGATAATCCAGCTCTTTGCCTGGATTGTTTCAATGAAAATCATTAGTTCCTTTTTATTTATGAAACTTGAAGTTCCTTTTTTTTATTATTTATAAGCTAAAAGTGAAGTTATATTTTATTTTCTTATTTTATTTAATGAATTAAAGTACTGAAGTTGTAATAAAATTATAATTTTTTGTTCCTTTCCAATTCATTTAAAATAAAAGATACGGTGAAAATTCCCAAAGTTAAAAAAAAATGTCTTTTTCTCGGTGCCATAACATAATATTTATTTACTTTACTGTGGTGCCGCAGAAAATATATTGAATTGAATTCTAAAGTACCTGTGCACCGCCGGCGGTACACGTGGCACTCTAATAAAAGAAAAGTGTGCACCGCCGGCGGTGCACGTGGCACTCAACTCTAAGAATATAATTTGGATTTGCTCACTGAATGTCTTATAACTTTTTTATTTATTTTTATTTGATTAAATATTGTTTTAATTAATATTGTGAACTGCATCATATAAGATTCGCACCATAACTGTTCATGCTTATAGGCCAACGTGATTACCAATCAGCTTAACATAATCATTTGTTTAATTGCAAATTAAACTTAAAATATTGTTGCCTGTCTTGTCATAAACAAAGTTTAATAGTTGGCAACATAAAAGCAATGGTCTGCCATAATGCCGCTAAGCGAATTTTATTAATGATAATATTTAAGACATTGTAGTTGAATGTTCTTTAGTAGAAGACGATATAAAAGACAATGTTGCTAATACTCGCATTTGGTTTCCATAGGAGACAATATTTAATGCTAAGAAACTTATCTGCTATGTTTTGGGATAAAACGTGTTATCTTTAAGCAATTTCATCTTGCCATAAACTAACACGTACTCCACAATCTTTCAATTTAAACAAACTGTTTCATAAAATTTAAACTGCTATTGAACTTTCTTCTGCTGTCTTATTTTGTTGTTTATTTTCCTTATTACTAGAACTTTTTTGAAAATAGTATATCTACGCTTTGAAACTTTTTACTTATTTCAAATTTTCGTTTTGTCTTTGTTCTACGATTCTATGTCTCCCGCATATATGAAATTCCGATAACAAAGTACTTTATTACGGTCTCACAATGTAACATGTTCTTTCATATCAAAATTAACTACATCCTGCTAAGAAGTTAGAAAAGTTTAACATGTTTGAAAAAAGTTTTCTTTTAATGCATATAAGATTTGCGAAACGTTAAAAAGTTTTTTGTTTAAAAAACAATTGCATGAATTGTTGAATTTCTTTAGAAAACAAACAATGCAAAATGGTCTCATATACAGGATGATTTTTTTACTTTTGCAAATACATTTTTGTATTACTTTTGTATAAAGATGAGACGGTCGTAGTTGCAATTAAATAATTGTGCCATGCTTAGCGATAAAGGTGTTACCAATTATAAAACTAGTCACAAGTTATAATATTTAAAATTAAAAACAACAAAATAATCAAAGGATTCTTATGTCTTGCACTCTTTTATCTGATCAACCATTTTAATTGCCCTTATCGTGTGTAATGGTAATAAAATTGCGGACTATTATATTTTACCCTCCATTATTCGCGACTGATCTGGTTGATGCAAGCAGCAAGTTTTTTTTTGTAAATTTTTCCCGTTAACTGCAATTTGTTTAAACTTCATGTTTATTAAAATTTTCGCTTCGTTCACCTCTTTTATACCAAAATACGCCTAGTGGTCGCAATTAGACCGCCAGTTTAAACGTACACCTATTTTAGTTGCATTCATTTAAAGAGCAAAAGCTACCTAATTACTTATTCTCTTCCCCATGGAAAAACAATAAATGAAATAAAATTGCATACAAACACGAAAATTTATAAAACATTCTCATGGTTATGTTTTAATTTGAACCAATACTTACACAAGTGCGTGTACGTGTGTATTTTTACCATTTTTAGTGGTGTCAATTTTATGAGCCTTTTATTCCTTTAATACTAAGCCGATTCAAATAATATATAGTCGGGTTACTAAGGCTTGACAATGTTTACCATTCGGTAAAGCAATAAAGTGGTTGCCTATTTATATTTTTGCTCTATAATTTTAAGCATTTCTTTTATATAAATAGTTGAAATTGAATGTTACTACTACGACTTTAATTAACATATACACTTATAGCAACTATTATGGCCCATGAATTTCCGCTTCTAAGAACAACAACAGCACTTAACTGCCGATCACTTTTGAACGAGATGGCAGAGCAGTTTGATATTAAGATCATCTTGATCGCGGGGCATAGAGGCTTTCAAGGTAACTCTAGGGCTGATAAGCTTGCTAGAACTAGGACAACCTTACAGGTTCCACCGGAATTGGTATGTGTGGGTTTACCCCTACTCTCTTGCAAAGTCAGACTTAGGCGCAAGACAGAAAATTAAACAAATAAAAGATGGGTCACAAGAAATGATTGCATGATTACCAGGCAGTTACGGACTCATATAAAGAGGGAAAATACAGATTTTTTGCTTTTAAGAAATAGGAAACAAATCTCGATTTCAGTGTCCGTACTAACCGAACTATGTCTCATAGGAAGTCATGCACATAGGTTAAAAGTCGAACACAATGCCGCAGCTGCCAATATATCGATGAGGAGGAGAAAGTTGGAAATTTTCTGTGTCACTGTACCGCACTGGCAAGAAAGAAAATGGCCACAATTGGAGCTCCTGAGTTCAAGGATCTTTCTGATATCACGAGCACTGAACTGCAACGTATTAGTAGCTTTATGTAGAGCTCTGGTTGGTTCGACACTGGTGACTCTGCATAAATAGAGTCTCCGTGGCATCACAATGAACCAAAACGGTGTAAGTGAGTCCAGGATTCTGGCTGCCACCCTTACCTAACTTAACCTTTACATAAAAATATATGCATATTTTTCAAGCAGTTTTTTTATTACTGTTTAGAATTCTTTGAATTTACTTTTGTTGTAATTGTTTACTTCTATCAATTACTCCCAGCTAGCATTTTCAATCGTGAAAGAGCATACTGAGAATCTCGTGAAGAATGTTTTTGATCGTCGAAGAGCGCATTTTTTAATCGTAGAACATCCATCCACGGGAGAAACTGTTACACGAACTGATTCTTCTGTGAGAGTCTTCCATAACACAGCGAAAGACGCTAATGTTAATCATAGAGGGAATCGTTTGAGATTTGTGTTGTTAAACAAAGTGTAACATTGTTGTTTTCGTACTCTTCAAAGTATCATTAGATTATTTTTTTACGACTTGCCTATAAATCATTTGCAAGATTAAAAGATGAGCGTGTCAGAAAATTAGTAAAAAAAGTAATAATCAAGAAAAAAATAAATGTTTGTATTATTGTTACTGGGCAGATCATTATCAGAAGATTTTTTAAGAAGTCCTATATTAAACACAATCGTCTAACAAACATCCTATGCTAGCTGGGCTTTTTTGTTGTCTGAATCTGCTTAATGCAAAAATTACAATTATTAAACAAAAGCAACATACAATTTTATATTGTTTTGTTACCATAGATTGTAAATTATATATAATTAATATTTTTTTAAACTAAAAATGTTACGAACTTTAGCTAAAATAATAAACACTTTGGATCAAAAACCACTAAAAACCAATTTGTTCGAAAAATAATCACATTAACATAAAGAACTAGCTGCTGGCTTGAGCCTTGCAATGTTTGCTGTTCTTATTGATCAAATAAATCAAAAACTCAATAAGATCACAAAGAACCAAAAGGCAATAATATATAAGTAGTAATCAAACCAAAAAATTTTGTGTTAAGTAAAAACCAAAATTAAAAAAGAAAAGTTGTACAACAGGTAGAAAAAATAACGTGTGCAGTTACTAGGGTGATCGACTCGGGTTTTGAACCGGTTTTTAAAACCGATTTTTTAAAATACTCTTGTCGGTTTTTTCAAAATGTATATTTTTTCGAACAAAATTAGACGAACGTTTTCTGTTGATTTTGCAAATATTTTTTTTCAGTGTAAAAGTTCTACGTGTTTTTGGCTATGCCGATAATTTTATGAGGTTGTAGCAGGAGCGAGTGAAATTGTGATGTCAAACTCCATACGTAGAATATGTTTTTGATTTTGTTAACAAAAAATCAAAAATCAATAGTATTACGAGTACATTATTAATCAAACCAAAAAATATTGTTTCTGCTCTGCCGTGTAAGTAGAAATTAATTAGTGTCAAAATTTTCACTTGTTCCTCTAGAATATTGTCTCATATCCAAGTCTTTCTGACTAAAAAAAGTATCTTTAGCCAAAATAATAATCACTGTGAATTAAATACCTCTAATAAGTAAATAAGTTTTTTTATATACAGTTTTAACTTAATTAATAAATTTCGATATAATGTAAATAAATGAATTATAACTTTATACAGCCGTTTAATACTAAAAACGCTAGAGGCCAAATTAGAGTTCACAAGTAATAAATGAAAGGTATATTCAATAATTAGCATGCAATAATATACATGGATAATAATTCCTTTTCAAAATCGGAATAATGTGCACCAAAAATTAAGAAGAATGTATTTTTACATTGTTTCCATTTTAAAATAGAAATAATGTGCAGTACACTCTTCAGAGTAATGATTTGTAGCTACCCTATCGGTATACAGATTTCGATATGACGATTTCGGTATGCGAAGAGGAGAAAATCTTTAAGCCCTGCGGAAGGTAAATAGTGTATAACAACTTAAACACAATAAATTGTTTATAATACAATTAAAGTTTATGGACTTTCTTCCTTAAAAGGAAACCATTATCTGGAACGTGCTTGAATGCCACTATTCTATACATTACGTTATTTTTACAAGCGTCTTTGTAATTCAAAACGTCTATCCAAAGCAATTGTATTTTGTATATAATTGTATTTTTTTATTTTGGGTATTGTATTTACAAACATTCAGTATAATTAAATTTGTTTAAATGTACTACTTTTTTAAAAAAACTTGATTCTATAATATTTATCAGATTTTTTCTTTTATTGCGATTTTTAACAACTTAAAAGGAAAATTCCGTAACATTTTATAAAAAAAATATTAAAAAATCTAACTTAACATTACCCGAGCGATTAAAGTTCGCTCAAATCAACAATCAACAATAAACAACATAAGATACAAAGTTGGGGTTACGCAACTTCCTTCAGGTAATCATTTTATCAGGATTTTTATCATTTTAATCTTTCCTAAATTTTTTTAGGGTGGCTGTATAAGTTAAAGCATTTTGTATAGAAAAAGGAAAGTTAAGATTATATGTTGTTTTTTATTTAATTGAGAATTAAGGGCTCAATATCATTATAATAAATATTAACTTAAGATACTTTTTACAGCCTGTATGTGGCATGACTGGTTTTTTATTTATGTTTGTTTTTTTAATTTGCCAAATTGTCATTATCAGTTTATTTTAAGATTAAAAGTTTTTCCAATTCATTAAAAAAATCGCCAAAAGCAGCTTTATATTTTTAAATCTAAAATTTTTTAATCAAGTTTTTTGTCGGAAATTACATGCCATATTTTAGAATATTTGCTATACAAAAATTCTTGCCCCATTTTCTATGATTATGATTTATAGAAAAATCAATGTCAAGTGATAGTTAACATCTCTAATATAAGTACATGTTAAGGGAGTAAAAAATACTGGTGGTCATGCTATATTAAATTTCTTTTACAACTAACATTAGAAAAAAATTAAGATTTTTCTTTAATTAATGCTAAACTAGCAACAAGTCTCTGTAAATAAAATAGTTTAGAAGTCGTAATTCACATTATGCAAGTTATATTGATAAGCTTATGAGTTTTTTGCGAGAGAAACAACAGGAAAAGAAATAAATACAGAATTATATGTACTTTGTGTTCACTTTCATATATAAAAAGGAAACATTTCAGTCAATAGACTTGTATTCTGAAAGAAACACAAATAATATGGTACAATGGTATAAAACACCTGAAACAAAAACTAATTTTAGCGGATTATAGTTGCATATGACATTTGTATAAATATTTTTATTCAACACACTTTGGATTGCCAAATAAAACGTCAAGCAAAAAATTAAGAAAAACAAAATATGTTAATGACGACAAACTTAAAAGTTCTGTAGACTTGATACTGATATTATTATGATATTAAATTATGAAGGCCAGGCGCGAATTCAAGTCAAGTTTTTGGTAGGAGAAATTTTAAGTAAAATAACAATTTTAAAGACTTCTTTAACACCGCAATAGAAATTATAAATATTTTATTCTTTTGGGCAGAAAATCCTCATTTTCCCCACGCCTGCTTGTCGTATTATAAATACCGATAGTAGTGAAAAAATTTGTTCAATAGTTGTTATTAAAGCGAAGAATGTTTTCAATCGTATTTGGGAATTCTTAAATAATTATATTCCTACTTTCTAATATCTTCCGCGACAAGTGGTAACATAAAACAAAAAACGCTGATGATGTTGACACTACAGTTTTATTTTGCTAATCTTATGATTAAAATTTTACATTTTTACTTTTTCAATAAAAATAATTTATTTTTATCAAAGAATTTAGAAACCCAAAAAAATTATTTGTAAATTTAATGTTTGAACTCAATGTAAAAGAATTCATATAGGATATCTCCACTATCAGCAAAATTATTAACCCTTCTGGGACATCCTTGGTACAGTAGTACCAATTCGTATTTTAAAGGTGAATTTTTGATATTATTAATGAACCTTCAGAGCTAACTCTTAAGGATTGCCCCAAACAACGTCGGGGATGGGCAAACTTATGTTTATACGGCGTTGCCATCCTTGGTACGCTTGTACCATGAACATATTTGCATGAAAAATGTCTTTTTGTGTTTTTTCTTTTGCATTTCTTTAGAGGCCGTTGCTGTCCAACTAGAGTTCAGCAGCAAATAAATATTGGAGAAAATGTAGTAAAGTGTTTAGTTTAAAAATATTACAATACAGGTCGAACAGTTATGGGTAATAATTTCATTATATCACTTCCTCTGTGCAAAGAACTTATAGCCAATCGCCTGGCGTATATGAAACATTACGAAAACATAAGACTTACAGAAGATTTTCGAACCAATGAAGGACGAGGTGTTCAGCCATCCATATTTGGGTTTCAAAATGCTGACAACAACGAGACGTCGTTGGTATGTTAGGTTAGGTTGCTTGTGAATAAAAGTTAGAGTACTAGCTTACTTTGCTCCAAAAGTCATTGTGGTCCCTTTGTCTTCAACTGAGGAAAGAAGGAACAGTGGAAGATGGATGTTACAGAAGGGTTAATACATTTTATTTATTGTTTTAAGTTTATTGATAAGAATTAAAAAACACAATTTGTCCTCGATTTTTTAAACCTTAATTTTTTATTAATCGAACTCTTGAAAACTCCTTTAATATGGAGACTCTACTAAAACGAACGATTCAATTATAACCATTTCCACGTTTTTGGTTTTGAAACCAGATATACTAGTTTGAAATCTTACATTGACCTCCACTATTATTGTCTTATTGAAAATAACTTTCTAGAGTAGCAGCTTATATATTAAAACCAATGATGTCAAAATCGTTAACCCAATTGAGGTCTGTAGCAGCCTTATTATAAAAGCTGCAGCAATTACGAGGGCTACTATTTATATTTCGGGAATAGCTAATAATAACACACATTTCTAAATGTAAATGGCTTTATTGTTTTTAAAAAATATTATTTTCGAAGTTTCATACATTTTTTCATTCGTTCGAACCATTTGTCATTGCAGTTTTTCCATTCGTCTAGAGACACCTCCAAAACATGGTTTTTTGAACGCTTCAATTTCTTTTTCGGCGCTCGTAAATCGTTGACCACGCAGCTTACCTTTCATATTCGGGAACAAGAAAAAGTCATTGGGTACCAACTCAGGACTGTTCGGAGGATAAGACATAAATTCATTTGTGAGAGGTCACATTGTCATGATGAAGAATGATTCGTCTTTGGGTGTTAGTTTTACGAATTTCTCCGAAGAATTATGGCAAACAAATGATCGTGAACCTCTCCGAATTGACAGTTCTGTGTTGCTCAAGCGGAAAATTTCCTCATGACCCATTCGTCCGAGGAAACAGGTGGTCATTTACTTCGCTGTGCTTTTTCCATGAACAACTTTCGTCGTCTTGGAATATACACAAGGTCGATTTCTGTTTTGCTTCCGGCTCATAAGCATTTATCCATGATTTGTCACAAGTCACAATTTTATACCAACGAGAACAATTTTTTTTTTAAACTAAGTATTCATGCAAAATCGAATATACTGAAGTGGAAGTGATTCAATCGTTGAATTTACTTTTTAATTAGTAAGTCGACTTAAATGGTTATCGATTCTGGCCACAGATTTAATAAAAGATATATAATAATATTCTGAAAAGCCTGTGTTCCTAACTTTTTATTTTGATGATACATATACACAGTGATGCCATCAGAAATTTAACAAAAACCCTACATGTCTCGAAAAAATCCCCCTTTTTCTCTACATACACAAAAAAAAGTTCCCTACATTTTTTCCTACTTTAAAAATTCATTGATTTTAACAACCAACCAACCAACAAACCAACATTTTATTTGCATTTTTAAGCTTTTGTACATTTATATCGCCAGGTACAAAATAGTAGTTCTCACAAGGTTAAACAAATCTTAATTCTAAATGCTTAATAAAATTTTGACCACGTTAAAAAAATGGGACCCCGGTAAGATAGAATAATCGAAGGGTTTTTTTGTGTCGAAGAACGCATTTGAATAATTAAAATAGCTTAATATATAATTTTAAAAAGTCTTAATTTGTATATTAAACATAACAAAAATCAAATATGTTTTTGTGTCTTCATACAAAATCTATTCCCAGGAAAATCAGACATTTCTTTGCCTTTCGTTGTCTCTAGTTATTATTTACAGAAAGATGTTTTCTGTCTGTATGAAATATCTCGCGTAATACTGTAACAAAATTATAAATTTAAATTTTTATGCATATTATATTTAAAATTTGTTGTGATGTTTTACGCAATTACACCGTAATAAAAAGGAAAGAAACAAAGTATTAAAAATTCCCTACATTTTCCTCAAAATTAAAAATCTGTCGCTTGAAATTTTCCAATAAATTCCCTACAAAAATAGTTTTTTCCACTGCTTTCAAAAATCGCTAGATTTGACGGAAAAATACCAAATCCCCATCACCGCTCGGCAGAAGGGCCTTTCACCACCCTGAATAGGTCAAAAAACTTAATGCTCTCGCATCATTGTCTATAGAAGACGTAAAAAATAGGCACATTTTGAACTTTGAGGTGCCATAACTCAGCCATTTCTTGTCAGATAGAAATTTGCAGCATAGCGACGGAAAGGCATTCAATTACCTTTCCAACGATATGCCATTTATCACGATCGGACTTTTCGGTTGGGCTCCATAAGGATTTGAGTGGGACCATACACCGAAAAACACAAAAGTACCCTTATCTAATAAACGGTACTTAGAAAAAAAATACAGCGTTTTTCGTGTTCAGGAGGTCCCAATTAATTTATCTAGGCATGTGGCGTTCCTGGTATTATTCCAAATAAAAAATTTGTGAAGCTGAGTTATTAATGGAGCCAACTTGACAAAACAAATGATGCAGAAGTTCTTATTTTTGGGGCTTTTTTCACGTGAAATTCTCAAAATTGATTACCAAATCAATGAGCTGAACAATGTTTTACTGTGTTGTATAAAGGTGACCTCAGGCTCATTAAATAACAAAAAAAATTGTTTATAGAAGATTTTATATTTTTTACTTATTTAATTGTTTTCTTTTAACACAATTTTATGAAATCTTAGTCCCTAATTTTACTTTGCTAATCACAATATTTCAAAACGACAAACATAAAATGGGAAATGTTTAATTATTTTGTTTGCATTTTATGCTGCATCAAATTATTTGTCTTTTTCTAAAGCGGTCATGTGAAAAATACCCAAAAGGAATTTAAAAGTTTGTATTATAAAAGTTTTTGGCATGTTGTTGTATTGTTCACACAGGTCAGAGGTTTTAACTAATGTAGAATTTCGTTTAAAAAAATCTTTTAGTAATGAGAGTAGTAAAAGTAAATAAGCTGATTACAAATTTAAAACGAAATTTAAAAATGTAAGAATTTGTAAATACTTATGAATGTTACATGGGGAGAAAAGCATTTCGTGGTTATTCTGTGTTTCATTAAAATCAAAATTTGCATAACACCAAACTTTAAAATTAGCTCGTATAATTCTAAGTTGATATCCTAGAGTAACATCAGTAATCAGGAGATTTATTTTAACAAACGTCGACATAATAATAGTAATCATATCAGTTACTTTTTATTACAATAACTTTTTCTCCCAAACATGTCAGTCATCAAATGAAGTTGTTTTTGTTCTTGAAATTTACATTTTATTTTGTGTTAAAACCCATAAATTTAATTTAAATAATTTGATTTTTATGCAGTCTTGCAGGATAGCTTTATTTAAAACTTTGTAAATTAGGAATTTTAAAAATTTATTAATTGTGATTGCCGCGATATCTTTTTTCAAAGAATTTCAAAAACTAAAAACCCTCAACAAACAAAAAAACTTAAATTAAGCTCAAATATTTCCAAAGTGATTCAATTATATAGAAGCGTATAAATGACTTTATAAATACACATTGAAAAATACTGTAATTCAATTCCTTATAATATTTTAACGATTTTTGTCTTTAGCAAACATTCATCTGTTTTTAATACTGTGATGAAAAACAAAACAAATTTACTTCAAACTTAAACTGAAGAACGTTCAAATAAAAAAAAGCAATGCGTTTAATTATGCTGCCTATTTTCAAATGTATTACAAACAATATTATTGAAGCTGTTATAACTTTAGCTGCTCGTTGATATTATTATCACAAAAAATTGTATTGATTATAATTAAATTTAAGAAAATCCAGTAGAAATACTAGGAAACAAAAGTTTTCCGTTAGTCCTTTTCTCCTTTTTTTCGCACACACTTTTTACTTTTATTTTTATTTTTTGACAGCAACACAAAAACCACAAATGTAATTTGCACCAAACACTTTAAGCGGCAGGATAAAAACAAACCAATTTATAACAAAAAACAATTAAGAAACAGCAAAGAAATATACCGATTTGTGAAATACCTTAACACTCTACCAATTCTTGAGAGAAAAATTACCATTAATTAATTAGTTAATAAAGTCGGTCTGGTTGAATGACGGCATTGCTGTGGAATATTGATAATTTTAATTTAGTTTAAGGGAATTAAACGAAATGAAATCGTCAGAGTATAGCAACATAATAATCAGCGAGATTTCGATACTATCCAACATTCAATGGTTTACCGGACAAAGTGATGCACTTTTTCTCTTGGACCTTTACCAGAATATCCAATGTAAAAACTTTATTTTGCTTCAGAATCAACTAGTTGCAGGAGAAAAATATTCTTTCAAGATTTTTCTACTTCGAATTAAAACCCAGTTAGTTTACTTTGCAATAATTTCCATGGATATCCTCTTGTGCTTGATGATAATTTTCATCGATCAGTGCCTTCTATTCTGAGTTCCATTTTTTTATATCGATAGCAAAGCCTGTGATGCACAGTGGCATC
Source organism: Gymnocheta viridis (assembly GCA_956483585.1). Taxonomy (NCBI): domain Eukaryota; kingdom Metazoa; phylum Arthropoda; class Insecta; order Diptera; family Tachinidae; genus Gymnocheta; species Gymnocheta viridis. Next base: position 62,798,573 of record OY101441.1, on the reverse strand, counting down.
ATCATTCGTAAATCTGAATCAACTATGTTGTATGTATATTTCTGTTAAACAAGAAACTATACAAACTCCCCCGTAAAAGCTGGAAACAAGGGATTGTTGACAGACATCTTAGATTTCACTAATTTACATCGACTGGACATTCCATGAAAAAGATAAAAACAACTGTAGGAGAAAACAAAGTAGGAGAAATGCTAAACCAAATTGGAAAAGCATATGAAAAGACTAGTGTAACAGTTTTAAATAAAGGAAGTTTTGTTTTCATTGAAAACTTTAAGGTATGTTAATTAAATTTCAAATGATTACTAACATTAATTCCAAGGTATTTAATTTCGCTTTTTATTGGAATCTCTACCCCATCAAGATAAAGACGAAGCATTTGCTTTTCGGAACTACAAAACCTCTGCATTTTCCAGAAGCGTTTCGGATACAAATTGATTCACTCTTTGATGTTGATGCAATACGTTATATACATACATCGAATTCACATTTTTTTAATTGTTTGTAATACGTCAATAAGTTGTTTCATTTTCAATAGCCCGCCATTTCAACCATTGTCATGATCATATCAACCTGTGATTACTTGACAAATGACAAAGAAAAACTTCGCCAGTAATAAAAAGCAAACCATATACGGTTCAACAACGCCCTGAAATTATTAAAATGCACTACAAAAATGGGAAAATTTTGCGAAACACTAAAGCATTTTTCGACCTTCGTAAATCATTCCTTTAGTCAGCAGCTGGAGGGACAATTTAAAATTTTTAACTCTGAACTATAATCTCCTTAGAAATTACATAGCAGGAGCCAATATAACAATTGATGAGCAATTGTACCCTTTCCGTGGTGGAATTGGCTTTACTCAATATATTCCATCAAAACACGCCAAATATCGAATAAAAGCATGGTGGGTATATGATTTCGTCTCTTTTTATCCCATTAAAGCATAAATTTATATTGGTCTAGCAGCATCCGGTGAACGAGAGAAAAACATAGTCGAGAGAGTAGTAAAAGATTTGTGCGTCAATCTTTTTTGTGAAAATGGATGGAATGGATGGTGTTTGAGATAATTTCGTTACCAGCTACAATTTAGACAAAAGTTTGATTGTAAAAAGTGATTTATCGATGTTAGGTACAGTAATAATTATATAAGCGACGTGTTTTTGTACGAGTAACACTGCATTTAGTTATTCCAAGACGACGTGATGCAGAATCAACTATTTTTGTTTACAGCAACAATATTTCCATGTGTTCCTACATCCCAAAGAAAAATAAATCATTTCTACAACGCATAATACAAGCGAAATAGAAGGTCCAAAGAGGACGCCACTTACAATATTGAACTACAGCAAATAAAAAGGCGGCATTGATAACATGGATAAATCTTTAGCGAAATATTCCACAAGCTACAAACAAATAGATGGCCTTCGGCGTTCTTCTTCAATATCCTAGATGTTTTTGACTTTGCATCGTACGTTATTTATGTTAAGAATAATCCACCGTTGAATACTACCACAAGTCATCGTGAGGTATTCTTACGCAATATCTGCGAACAACTGGCGAAACCTGAAATAGAAAACAAAACCAGGAATAGCTAACAAGAGTATTCTCTACCGGGAGTGCAATTGAAGACATAAATGGAGGTCATTTCGGTATTACAGATGCTGCAGAAGGTGTGGATGAACGGGACAGCTTTTGCAGAATCGGAATCATACTGCTATATATGTGCTTAACGTCGATCAATTAGGAAATTTGGCTCATAAACACCATATACATATACAGTTTTATATGGCATTTGACGTTTTGTTAAACATTCATATGTGTTGACAGTGCCTCTCAGTTTTGTATTTTTACAGTACTTGTATTAATTACCTGCACCAATGGGATGAATCTTTTAAAGAAATTGAGGGACTTGCTTGGGTACTTTTAAATATAGTTCCATCTTGGCAGGCAGTTGGTTTTCTGAAGTAAGAGAATTTTAAAATGACTTAAATATAAATAAAAACGACATCTTTGTTGAATTTACATAAATAAAAAATGAAACACACGCCGAAATAGTAGAAATATGTAAAAAAAATACTAAGTAAGTCCCCATAAAAAGTGAATTGAAATGTTTATATTTTTTTAAAACGAAAAGATTCATATAAAAACATATAGATATTAGTAGATTTTTCATTAGCTCTGTCTTCTTCTAATGCACCAACAGAAAATATTTTTTCTATATCTAACAATATTTGGTCATCGAAAAATCTCAAATGAGATTGGAAACTTTGAACTCCCCCATAAGCATAAGATACAATGTTGAAATGGAGTTATCTGAATTTAAAAAATGATTAACAAAATGGCTTGATGTATTGAAAAAATACATTCAATAGATAAATATCAGAAGTAAATTGAAAAAATACATTCAATAGAGAAATATCAAATATCATGTATATCAACATATGAACGTATGTTTATATCAATGTATTTTTAATACCTCTCTGTAATATAATAGTTTTAATATATAAATTTGGTTACGTTCTTTAATCCAGAAAATATGTACACTTTTTTCCATGGAATTGATGGTCACCGTAGATATACTTCTTGTTGGTGCTTATGCGGCGTCAATGCATGTATACAGACTATTTCACCTACAACAATACCAAACAAATTTTAAATTAAAAAAAATCTTTTTTTCATCATTCAGATTCAAACGAAATACAGATTCTTTCTAGATTTGTAGGCATCGTATACTTATTCTTTTTTCAATGTTATTGAACTTAAAATTGCTCATACGCCCAATGTTACATTAAGAAGAAAATAAGATTACATTCCTTAAGGCAAACCAAAAATAGCTAAAAAAATAAAATATTTAATAAGAAATAAATAATTATCATAAAAATAAATACGCATCGGCATGTTCGAGAACAGCGAACGAAGGGATGGAAGTTCCCGTTATTTCGAGTTTTAGCATTTGGGTCTCTCTTGCCCTTACGTGGGTGACAAAAGAAAAACACATTTAAGATGGTGACAAGGAACGCGCGTACCACTGCTTCATTATACTTCGTTATATTGAATTTATAAAAAATATCAGTATTTTCAAATATTTTTATAGTCTTTGCTTAAATTTACTAGAAATATGGGGATTTTAATTTATCTAACGTGTTTGTATGAATGCTTTTTTGAACCGATTCAGTAAATTTAAAACATAAACTGATTCAAAAACTCAAAATGAGTCAGATTTTGAAATTTTGAGCCGGTGTTCACAATAATTGTTCTGACTGAGAAATTATGTTTTAATTCGATCAGAACTGTTCACAGCCAGATGTTCATGTGCCAGCAAGATAACGCACGTGCTGAAATACAAGCATCGCAGCCACATATAATTGTATGCGATCTTTTTTATTTTATTCTGAATATTTAGAAGTCTTTCTGTTACGTCTTCTATGACGAATAAACTTTCATGTAAAGGAAGTCCTTTAGTTTCCAATTTGATGTACTGTGGCAAAAACATTCAAAATGCTAAACCTGTTTTTACCGATTATTTCTTTGCCTTTGCACTACAAATCGACTCTGCCTCATCATCAAAGTGCTCATTTAAAACGCTGCTTATTTCTATAAAGTTGTTAACCAAGATCCCCATCTAGTGGGTGGTACAGGGCTTTTTAGGGGATTGTTTGGGTACATAGAATGCATTAAATTGATACGAGAGGGCGCCTGTAAATTATGTATGTATTTGCTTTGCAATTTGCAATAAGTGACTTAATATTGCAAATTCTAAGCGAGTAAAATCCGCAATTCCATGCAACCCATGAACCAGACATGTAACTTACAACATTTTCAGGAAAGAATTTTTAATGATCTCTGTGTCAGTTAGCACAAGTATTTTTTGTTAAAGAGAGTTAACACTTAATCACTGTCCCTCCAGATTCTAGCAACCAGTTTTGTCAGATCTTAAGCTTGATCCTTCCAGCGGAACTTGGGTCTTCCCCTCCTACGTCTTTCTACGGAAACGAATCATAATAATTTCTTCACAAGAGCGTTGTCATCCATAAGTATTCCATGCCCTAGCCAGCACAACCGTTACACTTTTATGCTTTTAAATAAAGAAAGTTACATAAGTATATGAAATAAAAAAAAAAATATTTGTCTTTTGATTTATTTATATGTCATATGAATCAATCAATTAAGGTGGTGTTGTACCATGCTGTATGTAAATAGCAATGCCCGTTTTATTTCATATTGTTTCGACATTCCGAAAATTTCATAAAATTTTTTTAATAATCTGATCTTATTTCAGTAAAAAAATTCGTAATAGTTTTGAAAATGAAAAAGAAAAATTATGATTTTTTCTACATATGCGTATGAAAGTACTAAAAAACTTTTGTTTGTTGAGGGTTTTTAGCTAGTCTATATACATGCATTTCATTGGTGCTTAAGCCAAATCATCAGTAGACCTTAAACCTAATTTTTAAATGTTTCAAACCTCTTTACTTATACAAAAACTTTTAAAAACTCAATAAGAGTTATAAAAATTACAATAGTATAAGCATAGTATGCTTTGAAACTTATTCAAAAATCCCAACAAACAAATTATTATATTCGATATGAATCTATTTTATTTTCTTTGAAAAAAGATATCGAGGCAATCTCGATTAATATAAATTTCGTATGAAAGTACACTAATTTTTATATGGGGTACTTAAATAAGAGTTAATTATAAGCGGAAATTCACCATAACTATAAAATAATGCGAACGGCGAAGTTGTTCGTTATAAGCAATCTCCATTGCATATCAACATATCTTATGTAGTAAATCTGCTTGATAATGTTTTCATAATCACGACTTTTAATGATTAAATAATTTTCAATGTTTAGTATATTCACATATTGTAATGTCCGTATTATTATTTATATATATTTTTATTTTATCATTGATTAATTTTAATGTAAGGCAGAGTTTTTTAGCTTTTCTGTACCATTTAGTTTGCCCACTGAATGAGCACACGGAGTTGCATTGATGTTTTTTCTGTATCTGAATACCTTAAAATATTTGCTACACTTAGATAAATAAATTTCTTTGTGCCCGTAACACACAATAGAAAAATGGCGATAATCTGATTGTAGCAATACCCATTAATATTTTAAGCATTTCGCAATATTATTTTTTGTATGATGTGTGTACTGAAGATATAATGAACAACTCACTGACTTACTTGAAATGAAATAAAAAGAAGAAAATAAAGAAAAAGGACAAAAATAAATTAATAAATATGACAACAGCAATAAACCAGTAACTTCCATATTAGACTGTTTCAAAAACAACTATTAATCTTTTAACTGGTGGTCACTTGTGAACAACTTTAATCATCATTCCGCTTTTGAGGTTGAGAAAGGGGAGACATTTTATAGATTGTTTGACATCTATAAAACACGTTTGTCATCAGGACTTTTCTTTTATTATGTTACTTTTTTGGATCATATCGATAATAAGCCGTTGCAAAATAAAACATGTATAACCTAAGCTTCTTTGCAAGATGTACATATATCATCTGGGTCAAGTGCTAAAAGTAGTGACGGGCAGGATGATTATTAGTTATGTATACATATAGACATGTTTATAAAAACGTACGCATGTCGACACAGAAAGTGTGCCGAGAAAGTTTTTAAGCTTTTTAAGCAAGCTTCTGGCAGCAAAAAAAGTACAGGAGGATGCAAGGGGATACCCGACCCACGGAATGTAATAAACACGCTGGAGGAGGCAAGGGGAAACCTGAGCTCACCTAAGGCAACGTTACAGAATCTAAGAAGGGCTCAACTAACAATCCACCGCACTTCTAAATCTGCCAATGCCCAAATCTCCAAAAAGGTGACCAAAACCCCTTTTTGGACCCTTTTGTCAAACACACTACAGTAAGCCCAGTCCCTATTGTGAGAAATGGTACTGCGACCACGAATTCGGTTTCCAACGCTCGGCATCACGCCACCCATGGTATACCCCTTCTTAGTAGAAGGGCCTTCAGAAGCAGCTAGTCAAATGGCCAGCTGAGTCCCACGGACGAACGGGCAAAACTAAAATGATCTCTTGAAAATAATGCGAACAGTGTAATGGAATCTTTAATGGTAAGTTATTAATTGAAAATTAAAAACAAAAGTTATAAATAAATAAAACCAAATGGCCGAAATAATCGAAAGCAAACAAATAAATTTTTTTAAATAAACTATAATTTTTGTTACCCCTGTTGTGCTAATGGAAGTGTTTTGGACTAAAGCTGTTCTCATTTTTGCGTTAAGCTCTTTTATTATATTTCAAATACCGCCGACGTTCTTATTGTAATCCCAGATTGAGGTTTGATAATGCTGTAAAATATCAAATTGCTGTTGTACGTGTTTGCTATTCATAAGTTTTTGAAGTCATGTTAGATGAATAAACTAACAATTATCACCTGTGTAAATATCTCTTAGAACAACTAGGGATATTTTGTTTACACTTTCATCAAAGTTGAGAAGGATTCAGTATTTGTAGTAATGGTAAAGTAGAAAAGTCAAAACAATTGATTTATTATAATCAATCAATAATTATTGACTTCTTATTCCAAATTTAATATTATTTAAATATTTCATTTGTTTTGATGAAAGTTTAATAGTACAGGAAGATTAAGAATTTTAATTGAACAGTATTTACGTTGTACATACAATTAAAAAGTATACATATTACACTGCAGCCCGACACCAAGTGTCTTTTTGCCAACACTCTTTTCTTCAGCTAAAACTGTACTAGCGAAACTGTAGACAACTTTCCTTCTACGCACCAGTAAAAATTAACTACAGACAACAGATCAGGTATATTTCTAGCGACACTATCAAAAAATGTGTCTAGAGGTTTTTTATTATGAGCTCTGAAATATTGAAAACAGACTGGTTTGAATAATTTATAGTTGTTTAAGGTTCTACTTTAAACTCTGTAATTTAAGGTTTTCTTTAATAAAAAATCTCCTTGATACAAAAATATATGTTTTTTAGTATGTTGCTTCAACCGCTATAATAAAAACAACTTCGTTTTGATGAATTTTGTTAAACACAATAATTGTAATTATTTTACCGATGGTTTTTTTATTAACAAACTATAACACTATAATAAAACTTGGTTTATTTAAAGTGGCTATTTTATTCAAATAAATTGGTTCTTAGTAGTTTTTAATACGAAGTGATTATTATTTTGGCTAATGTTCGTTACATTTTTAGTCAAAAAGAGTCGGACATGAGACAATATTCAATAGGAACAAGGGAAAATTTTAAAATCAATTAATTTCTATTTACTTGGTTTTATATATTTATTTATGGTTTATGGTTTATTTATGTTTAGTTTATATACAAGAATTATAAGTCATCGAATTAATTTCCGATAAATTCGACTAATTTTGAACAATAAAAATTACTCGAATAAGTCGAACGAAATTAAATCTTTATTCGGTTGTTCGAGTAAGGCAAAACACTTATTAATTAATCGATCCATTCAAAAGTCTTGAAATTGAAAACGCTACTATTTTTCCATAATTTGAGATTAGCCTTTACTTTCGTTTAAAATTTTGTATAAACATACAAACGATTTGTTAAAAAAAATTTGACTAGAATTCTCCTGGTTTACAGAACCGATTATGTGATTCATAATTTCTCCTTGACAATTTTGTTTTAATTTAATAACCTCTAGCATCTTCATCGTAAAGTTTAAAGAGGAATTGAAGAAAAACAAACCAAATTAAATTATTCCTTCCGAAATATGTTTTAAATTATAAATTAATCTAATTTATTTTGAGCTCAAGTTCAATTTTTTTATTAAAAATTTTGTTAACGTTTTTTAAAGAAATTTACTTAGAGCTCAAAATAAATTAGATGAATTTAAAAAAATCAGAAGGTCGAGTATTATATAAAAATAGTTTACAATTATATTTACAACAGTTTTATTAGTTTTGTGCAATAAAAGTGAAATAAAATGTTAAGCTAATATAAATATTTATTATTCACATAAATGATATCATAAGTTAAGATTTTCGTACCTGATACGATTAAAAAATATATTTAAGACTCGACCAATTGCGCCTATCAAATGAAAAACTAAAGTTTTATTGGAATTGACTTATTTATTAATTATTATATTATATTAAAGGAAATGATTTTGTTCTCACTCGAGTTTTATATCCGTAGTTAACGAACCAGTAGCATAGACTGACTTCAAATTCAGCTACAATTTGATATGGTACCCCTAGCTTAAATTTGGTTGGCGGAAAGCTGTAAAATTTTGTTAATATAAAAATGCTATAAATATTTCATAACATTTAGTTTTTTAAGTTATGCTAAATTGCAACCTTACAATTTATTATTAAATTAAAATATTATTGTTGTACAAATAAAGGTCCTTAACTGACTCGAGTTGCAACATAATTTTATGCTGATTTCGCATACTTTTGGCACTGTTGACACTGTTGCTAACTCATATTCATGCATATTGTTCTAAAACTACAACGTAAGCTTTCGACAACGTGCTTCTACATAACAGCCGACTTTTGTTGATTATAAAATATTGCAGTTTACTTAACAGCAGTGAGAATATCGATAAATATGCTACTAAAAACCGCATTCGTAAAATTTTCGTTATATTTATTTTAAAGATTCGATCATCGTTGTAAAAATCACAATTTCGAATCAGATGATTTCAACAGGTAAATTGGGACTTATTGCTTGTACAATACTCGTATAAGATATTATTCGATTCTCTAAAGCTAAAATTAAAGCCATCTACAAAACAGTTACTTGATCGTTATTAATTTTTTAATATCATGTGTTTTGAACTTCAATAGCTTATAGAAGAGACCCATATTACAATATCATGATTAAGCGTGTCGTTCATATTTAGCAGACAGGATTTAATGAATTGCAAACTCTTTTAAAAGTAAGTTAAGAAATAAAGAAATAGAATAGAAAGAACGAAGCCTTACATAATCTACCTTGTACTTATGTTATGACTCAACCTGAAGGTACTTCATAGATGGCAAGTAAAATTACTCCATTAATAAAACTTGAACGATGTACGCTTCAACAAAGCATTGAAATTATTAAAATTTCAATTCAAAAGTAGTGAAAACTTTGCACTCACATTGTTGAAAATTGTTGAAAATTCTTGTTACAGCTCATAGTGTTGAGAGAAAAAATAGATTTGTCAATTTTTTGACAATCTTTGCCAGAATCTTGTCGAACTTGAAGATATTGATGTAGACTGGTCCACTTTTATTCTCAAGAAAACGCGCTATATGCCACAAATATAACGATACCATCAATCTTTTGTGTGATGTGATTTAACACTTTTAAAATTTTCTCTTTAAGGCTACGTAAAAGATAAGGCCTTTGCCAATGGCCCACAATCAAATAAATACCTCAAAAATGAAATTCGTGTACTAATCCGCAAGTAAGCAAATCGGTGATGGAAAATTTCCTGAAAAGAATAAAGCAATTTGACTGATATTGTTTGCCATTATTAATGGTAGACCCACATTATTACAATTAAACAAATAAACGATGATTTCACATAAAAATACTACTTTTTTACAAATAAAAATTATACAGAAGGATCTGGAAGTTTATTTTTTGATAAATTCAGTTTAACGGTGCTAAAGTTAACTTTAGTCGACTTTAGTTATCTAGATCATTAATAAGCAAACACTTTTTTTAGATCCATTTTATGGCCGTAATACAAAACCGATTTTGAAACGATTTGTATGTTTTTAAACGGGTTTTTATATAAATTTGCAGAATCTTAATTTTCTTTGAATTGATTTGGTTTAGGAAGCTATAAGCGTTTTAAATTGCTAATAACAATGCACACTTATTATTACACATGCATGTATGTATCAGCTTCAATCTGTAAAATAAACAAAGTGTGCATTTGTGTTTTGCATAGAAATGAGACAGAGTTTTAAGCTCTTTATTTATAATGTTTTTTTTTGCTTTTGTATATTATGGTATGTTTTGATTTAAGTGGTTAATATTAATTTCTAGGATGCGGTCGATTGAGTCGAGCTTTATTTTAATTTAATCCGAAAGCTCTTAAAATTCAAACCTTATCTATTATCAATAAATTCTTCTTTTTGGCATTTGAAATACAATATGCGTTGAACCTTTGAGTACAGCATCAATCCTTAATAATTAAAGACCTGCAGAGTATATCCCAATAAGTACATATTTTTTAGACACAATATTTATGTCGACAAATATCTTCGCAACAGTTGCTTTTCAACAAAAATATACTAGAAAGCGAAAGCTTAACTTTTAATGATATTTCTTTTGATGTTATTTTTATTTATTGCTTATTTTTTTCACATGACAAAATGAAAATTGGTTAGCAGTAGTGAATAGTAGAAAAAAACTTCTAATGAGGTATACATTTTTGAGGAAATTTTTTATAAGCCGAACAAAACCGCACCGCTTTCATTTTTTGTTTTTTTACAATATATCGTATGGTATTTCCATGGCATATTTTACACATTAAATCTAACATATCATATATAAGTTCGAAAAATAATAATGTGATATTACAAGGACAACCTGAAAAACCGTTAACAATAATTGTTATTTTTTAATAAACACCGCAGTGTGATTAAATTCCTATAAACTTTTATCTTTGGTAAATACACATTCAAAGATTGTTATTTGACGTCGTTGTTATTTGATTTGACAGTCACTGAAATATGCTGGAACCAAAAAAAAAAATTCTTACATATTTTTTAAAAGAAACATTAAGTACTAAGTCTAAGATATAATCGTTAACGTTTGGAATGTCACTCCTGGGACAAATTCCTTAACACAATGTCAGTTATTTCTTTTGTCTCTATTTCATTTTTAATTTTGTTCGTCTTGTTGAAAGAATTTTACGTCCTTTTTGCTGTTTGGTTGGTTTGACTTGTTTAAAACGCGGTATGTTGTAATTTTGTTGAACAACATACTGATAACGAAATGTATTTAGAGAATACATTTATAAATAAAGTGTAAAATTTAAATTTATTTATTCAGTTAAAAATTTTCCAGCGGCATAGAAAAATTTTTAAGAAATTTAAAAAGTGTACTAGTGTTTGTTGTATATACTAAAGAGTATAAAATTTTTTAAAATTATAATGTAGTCTATGCCTTGATTATATCAAATCGGCCAGAAGACAATGAAAAAATAATTATTTTATTACTTGATACTTCAACGCCACTATTTTTATTATAAATAACCGTTTCAACACATTTTTACATAGGGTTTTCAGGCAGAAAATATTTCCCTAGAATTGCCGGGGTTGTTTTTATTTTGTTGAAAATCCGGAATATTTTTATTTGAAATTATAGAGAATAAAAATTTTATTTTCAATATATTTCATGCACCAAATCAAAGGGAAGTTTTTCTATATCTACAATTTTAAAAGAAAATCTAAGAAAATTGATTCCTACTTAAGCCAAAAATATTTAATTAGTAGCAGAATAGCAAAAACCGTAAAAAATAAAATTATGTAAACAATAATATTGGACTGAAAACCCAATGTGGGCAGTGCCACGGTAAAAATAAAAGTAAAGAGACTTTATTAAGAAGAGGCAACATTTATTTCATTTCGCTTGGATCTTAAAAGGCCTGGTTAAGACTGAAACTTTAATATAAAAATTTAAATCCTTTTCAATAGAGATCAAGATGAGAAGAAAACCTTCGAATAAAAGCCTAATAAAAGGCTTCTAGATAAAGATCTACTAAAAGTTCTTTGAACTTAGGTTTGCCAAGAGGTCTTGTGGCTTTTTATCTAGAAATACATAATTTTTCACTTGCAACTTTTACTTGCTAAAACCTCAACCGATCGCTTTAAAACTTCAACCCAAGCCAAAATATCTTAATTTCTTATTATTTCTGCTGGGAGTTTTTCATTATCAAGCTGTTTTGTAACAAAATGAAAAATTCTAATTTAAATAAAACAGCCGTCCTCTCCAAAAGAATGAGATCTTATATATCGATGGCATTTATCCAAAATGATTTATCTGCAAAACACTAATTGTTCAGAAAAAGCAAACAACTGTTTAATTCCTTAACTAAAGAGTATTTAACTAAATCGATCGATTTATATATAGGCGTCTACTAATTTTCCAAAATATTAATTATAAAATAAAACCCATTATCCGCATTTTTACGGTAGGTAAACCATTTTGTTCTAGAAAATTGTCAATGGTCGCGTTCTTAAGACGTAGCTGTTGAGCTCAACTGTTGTGAAACTGTTGTCAACTGTTGAGCTCAACAGTTACGTCTTAGACACGGCATGATAAATAATTAAATAATGAACAGCTGTATAAAGTAAACAATTGAAAAGAAATAAAAATGCTGCTAAATTGATTAATTTGGCTTATACTAAAAAGTATGGACAGCACAGAATTTGCAATGAAGTTTTCCTTGGCAGGAAATTTCCAATTTAATGTAAAATCTGCACCACAAATTTAATATTCACAACATAAAAATGAATAGCAAAATACTCCAATAAAATGATAATCCTGCGCCGATAGTATTTATATTTCAACGCTAAGCCGGCACCGTGCTCAAAAAATCTTTAAACCTTATATTGAACTAATATGGTAATTAATATAAATAGGCACCATATTAAACAAACGTGTATTTAATGAAATTAGTATTTTAATTTTATTTCTTTATTTTCGTTACTTTATCGCATTTGGAAAGCAAAATTTAACAAATCAATTTTCGGTCGCCACCTAACAAAACGGCATTGCATTATAATATAAAAGCGCAGAACTCTCAGCTGTGGAGCTAAACACAACATGTTGACTAAATGTAGCGAAAAAAGTTTGTGATGGAAAAAATGGCAGCAAATACTCAACTGTTGTGTGGAGCGGAACTACTCAACTCAGCGTTTCTAAGACAAACATTTTGTTTAAAAAAAAATTCAAATAGTATGAAGTAAAATTTTAAGTTTAAATACGGCTGTTTTTCACTTTTAAATAACTTTAGGATTAAGAAAATTAGTAGAAGATACTTAGTTCAGGTCCAAATAATTATCTGTATGGTTAATGTTAGGATTTTTATTATTATTTATTAAATAAATTACATTTATTTCAATTCCTGTAGATATTTCCATTTACTGGTGGATATATGAAGATATTCTTGATGAAGTGATTGTCATTCTATATATTCTGGGTATTTTTTCATTCGCGTTGGACTCTTTGTACTCATCATTAAAACAGACTTTGTTTTTGACACTACCATTCGGTAAATATAAAAGTGATTTCAGTTTTGCAACAGTTGGGTCATTCTTAGATCGTCCAGGACGAATACTGCAAAAGTGTATAATATTTTCATCGTTGAAGTTTTTGAAAAAATTGTATTCTAAGTATCCAGTATCAAACGGTTTGCATATTTTTTGCCAGCAACTATTACACTTTTTCTCACATCTTTCGTTATATTGCTATAATCATGAGGTATACGAGGGCGGATTGATAATGAAGCTACATAGCGCTAGATGGCAGCGATCTGTCAAACGTCAGCTGTTAAAATTTTACCCAAAATTATCGATTACCTTATTTGTTGTAGTCGTTTGAAGTAAGCAACTTTTGTGTTTCTTGAAAAATGGAAGTAAATTTCGTGCAGTGATTAAACACTATTATTTGAAAGGGAAAACGGCAAAAGAGACAAAAGAAAAACACGCTAAACATTACGGTGAGTCTGCTCTGTCGGATTACATGGTAAAATATTGGATTGCTGAATTTAAACGCGGCGGAACAAGCACTGCAACAATACCATCAACAGGAAGGCCAAAAGAGGTGGTTACTGAAGAAAATATCAAGAATATCCTCGATATCGCTATGAATGATCGCCGAGTCAAGTTACGTGAGATTGTTGAAATAGTAAACATGAACATTTGCATAAAAAGCTATCGGAAAGATGGGTGCCGCGTTTGCTCGGTGCCGAACAAAAACGAGTTCGACAGACCGCTTCACAGCGGTGTTTGGACATGATAAAATAAAGCGTAATCCTGGTGAATTTAGGCGTCGATTAATAACTGTTGATGAAACGTGGGTCCACCACTAAACATCTAAAACCAAAAATCGATCGAAACAATGGGTGTAAAAGGTGGTGGAAGTGCTCCGAAGATGGCGAAGACAGTGAAATCGGCTGGCAAGGTTATGGCCACTGTATTTTGAGATGCACATGGAATATTGCACATCGATAATCTTTAAAAAGGATCCACAATCACAGGAAAGTATTATCGTGCATTATTGGATCAATTGATTGATGTAATCAAGAAAAAAACGACCACATTTAAAGAAGAAAAAAGTGCTCTTTCTTCAAGACATCGCACCGGTTTAAACAGCATTAGATACGATGCTAAAATTACGTGAAATACACTTCGAATTGGTCCACCTTATAGTCCAAATTTAGCTCCTAGTGACTTTTTCCTGTCTACAAACTTGAAAAATGGCTCGCAGGAAAAAGGTTCATCTCAATCGAAGAAGTGATTACAGAGGGGTTCCCAAAATCGTATTATTCAGATGGTATAAAAAAGTTGGATTTTCGTCTTACTAAGTGTATTGAGCTAAAAGAAGACTATGTTGCGAAATAAATGGTTTTTGAAAAAAAATGTTTTTTCCTACTTAGGTAGCTTCAATATCAATCCGCTCTCGTATATGTATATGGATTGGTTCTTCAAACTTTTTTTTAAGTTTTGCATGTGCACTGTCAAATTCCAGATATTTTTGCTCAATAATTTTTTTGTTTTCCATTGGGAAATTAGACAAAGCATTGGCGAGAAAATGGTTCGGTAGCCACAACCATCAGAATAAATAACTATAGGCAAATCATCCTTTAGGCAGTGTGTCTTAAGAAATAAATATGGATGTTGCACCAATAATTAGTTTCGCTTTATCAATAGTTAGTGCACTGATGCGATGTAAGATTATACACTCTGAAATTGTGAACCTGCAAGCATTCGGCAGATGCGTTTATATTCGGACATTGTTTGTTGATGACATAGTAATAAGATGACACAGGTTTTAGCTTTATTTTTATAATTTTGTTTCTCATGTCGAGCTTTTTTTCCAATGTGTTCATTATATAATTCAGCTGAAATCTGTTTAACTTTGAAACCAATATACGAGTATATATATCACTTATTATATTTTTGGCTAAAGTAATAAACTCACATCCCAATTAGCGAACTTTTTCCCCGTTAAACTGTGTGAAGATAGAAACATTTTGAAAACATATTTCAAATCAGCGTATTAATTAATATTCATTACAAAAGTTGAATTCGTTTTAAAATAATTTTACAGATTTTTAATATACAACTGCTATGAAAATATCGCAAATAAATTGTAAATAAACCATTTTGCCTTCAAAAAAAGTGTATTTGCAAATAAATTAACATTTTGATCAGAAATTCATACCATAGAAAAAGTGTGTCACAAGGAATAGTTTGGCATCAAAAATTCAATTTTAAAAAATCTTCAGAAAAACCACTTTGGATAAACGCCGTCGATATATAGCAACTTGTGTCTAACTCCACTGAAGAGCAGAATCAATCTTTCCGTACTTAAATCAGTCCAAAATGGTGTTAAAGGACAGTAATCCCAGATTTACTTAAATAAAGTACTGAAAGATTAATTTAAGTACGGAATATTAAGTGCTAAATTTAATTGTTTTAGTTGATTTAAAATTTTTCATGTGCTTCAAGAATTTCGAACTTAGTTTCAGAATTTGTTATCTAAAGTAATCTCATTTTCGGCCCGATTAAAGTACATTTTATTGTTAATTTTACTCAAAAGAGAACGACTCAAAGTAAGTAAAAAATACTTAAATTTAGTATGGCGTTTTTCTTTCTGTGTACATAAGTTAAAAACAAGCAGCTGTTTTGTAGCCTAAAATAGAGCAGCGAAATTAAAAACAAAGTTTTACACTTAATTTTTGAAAGAATTTTTTCTTAAATTCAGTTTAATAAAATTTTAGGAATAAAATTGTGTTTTGCGTGTTAATAGATTTATTTTATAATACTTTTTTCCTCCAGGGAATTCCCAAAAATCAATATAAATTTTTCAGCTCTCACAAGAATGGCAAAAGTCCAACAATTTAAGAACCCTATTCACAACATGTATTTTCATGGTTGCTGAAAATTTATTGTTTTTGCATTCGCTTTTTAATGTATAAATATACTTTTTATAATTGTGTCTTGTAGTTAGCAAATTACAAATCCTATAAAGCGATGAGTTGATTTCAAGCAAGGCACTTTTGAGGCACCCCTTCAAATCTTTGGACAGGAAAATCTGAAAACTCTTATGTTTTCAAGTCTCAAGTATTCCATCCCTTTTTCTTATTTCTGCCTTTATATGAAACAGCAATTTCTTTATAAAATAAGTATGTAAGTTATACTTCAACATAAATGATTACTGCTTACATACACACTCAAAAAAAAAATCCTATATTTAGTGATGTAGCTTATCATGTTGATGCACATGAATGATGGGGTTTTCGACAGATTCGTCTTAACATTGATAAGGTTTTTATAAACAATTTATACACGATTACTTTTAGGTTTCCTTGAATAAAGTATGACATGCAAATGCTTTTTTCAAGTTAAAGCTCAAGCATTGTTAATTTGAAAATAAATTCTGAATACTTTCAACTGTAGTGACGATAGAAAATAAAACAAAAAATACAGCTGTACAGTTTGAATTGAAATAGGTGGACCGTTAGATTTTTTTACAGGTTGCCGCTAAAAAACAAAACTCTGTTCCCTAAGGGTGAAAAAACAATAAGTGTTACACCACTTGACGCGAGCCTTTTTTTGAGCGATTGATAAGTTATGGGGTAACCAACGAGATCAATTTTTTTTACATCTAAGTGTTCATGAAAAATCGAATGTATTGTGCAAGGATGCCTGTATCTCACAATATGTCACATGATGATCTTGCGTTATCAGTTTACGCATTGCATCAATGTTTTGTGGCACAACAACTGATTGTGGACGATCTTCACGGAGTTCGTCGGCGACGTAACTAAAACCAGGATTGAATTAACTATACCACCGATATGCTGTGGTTTTTGCCGGTGTTTTATCGCCATATAAAGAACTGAGTTCATCGACACATTCTTGTTGTGATAGTCCTCGTGAAAAGTTGTGAAAAATTTATTTTATGTCGCTTAAAGAAATATCTTTACGTTGTTATTGTTTTAATCAGGAAATACATATATATGTAACATAAAATAAAAAATAAATTAAAAAAATTATCAAGTAAATTAATTATTCGTGATATTTCCCAATTTAATTTCAAAAAGTTTTGTTTGTTGCTCAACCGTAACAATCAAAACTTTTTATAGATTGGGAAATATACTTTATTTTGAAATACAAGCAATATTGATATAATATCGATGGTAAAATGTTGAGTTTTTATGACTTTTTACAAATAGAAAATAAATGAAATACATTAATTACCGGGGTTTTAATGATTAGTAACATTTTTAATTATATTCAAAGTGATGTCAACAATTCTTAAAACATTGAAAAAACATATCTGATATTTCTTATGTTTCAAATGACCTTCCATGTTATTATTTTGCAAATGATAGCAGCATTTGCCATTCATGTTCATTCAGTCACAGGCCTGAGATTGGAATAACGAATTTGAATATGAATGATCCACTCAATCACGATGTTGTAACAGTCTCTGAATGGGGTCATGCAAATAGGATCGATTTTAATGCTCGTAAGACCCAGTGTTGCATGTTCGCAAATAGACATATGACTGACATGCTGATCTACCTGTAATTAAGGGTGGTATGGATATTAAGGAATCAGACGCTCTTGATGCTCTTTGCATGAAGATCCAGTGTGATGTTTGATGGACAGACCATATCTTCCAGGTCTCAAAAAAGCATTCAAGTGCCTTCACACCATATGACCTCCTTGCTATTTATGCCACCTATATACGACCGAAAATGAAATACAGCCCTCATGTATGGGTCGGTGCTTTTCAGTCTGTTTTGTACTCGACCGCGTGCAGGAGATGGCGAAGAAGCTCATCGGTGACAATAGAGTAACCAACTCTATTGACTCACTGAAATATCGTCGCAACGTGGGGTGTGTTTTGCTGTTTTATCGTTACTACAATTTAATGTGCTCCAATGAAATCAGAGAAGCACACACGTTTTTCACTACGAGCCCCACCCATTTGTAATCAATTAGCATTATAGAGTACATTCAGTTTTGGACGAACAGTTCGTATGTGAGGTCTTTCCCTTCGCTTTCATATCGAATGTTCACAAACACTACTGTCTCTATCCTCCTTCCCATAATCCATTTTCCTAGTTCCAACATAGCGCGTTGCATATGAAAGGATCATTCCCTGAATACTGGTCGTAGCAAAAAAATAATACTTTATAATAAGTATTATATTAGAAAATCTACCAATTTTTGTCTTACTACGGAATTATCACACTTTTAATATAAAAAATTCATTTCGGAATTTTTCGGGAATAACTTTTTTATCACAAAGTGTTTGTTGGTTCTTCAAATAAATTTTCAACCATGTTCATATATGTAATTGAATAGACTGGCAGGTAATTATTTGTTTCATAGCAAAAAAAATTTGCTATATTTAAAACTTATTGTATATTAATGAGAGTTTGGAAACAACGCCATAAAAATATTTTACAATTTTTAAAACTTGAGTATTTTAATTCAAGCCAATTTTTTAGACTAGATCTTGCGTTAGATGTTATTAATACTTTTTACCTAAAGAGTTCTATCACGAATAAAATAATCAATGGTTCTATGAATTGATTCAACGGGCATCATCTAATAAAGTACATTTTTTCACTTGTTCTATTTTGGCGTTTTAACTCATTATTTTATTGTGGCGATATTGATAGAAAGAAGTACATACCACCTCGGATTAGAAATAACAACTTCAAAGTGCCAAAAACTTGAAGTCATTGCAAACACAAAAAATAAAAAAATTCTGTTAGTATTTGTTCTGCTTTTGAAGGAGTTTTTGTGTTTGATGTGAAATTTTTTTTGTTAAACGATTTTTCACGAACACAAATGTAATAATTTAACTTATTATAAGGCTATTCAGGAGGACTCTGAGCAGCATTTTAGCTAACGTATAAATAGTTATCTTTTTCTAATTTTTGTCGTGTTTGAGAACGAACTAATATATAATATTAGCTTTAATCATTAACAACCTACAAAAGAAACTTGTCACTGGATACGTCACGTGGCTGGTTCCCAGGGACTTGCAACCAGTTCGAGTTCTGTAACTTTATATGAGAGGTACCAGTAACTTTTGCATGGCGTTGTCAATGGAGGGGGTCAATTGACATAATTAAGACACTCGGTGACAGGTTTTAGACCTAACCTTTACATACTTTTGTATATGGCTGGAATTAGCTTTTCTGTGGGTTTAACTTTGGTTTAGATTAAGATAAGTTGATAAAAATTTGTTTTGTCCAAATCAACAAATGCATTATTATTTTAACCAGATTATAATAAACATAATTAATGTAATCTATAACCATATATAATAAAAAAATAAAAAAAAACACACGTACTTTTTTTGAATGAGGGAATTCTGTAAGCACTTTTGTTCTAGTTTTGTGAAACGTCCTCTTATTACCAGTCACGATTCAGGAACTTTTTGTGCCGTTCCCATTTTTACCAGTCATAAGATAGGCAGGATGAGGACAATTTGTACAACATTTCCCGTAGGAATATGTCACGCACTCATTAGTTGGTTTTTTCTCTCTTTTTGGCTTAGAAGTTCTATTCACTCTTTGGGCAATCATTTATTTCATAAATATTAAGATCTATTTTGATATCTCGTCCCAGTAGTCATCTTTAACTGAATTTAACTTAGAGCAGAAGTTATAATCGTGATACTGCCAAATACAGGTAATTAATAAGTTACTAAAAATCTATTGTGCTTGCGACATTTTAAAACCTTTTTATGTGACTTGCATTTTGTCTTAAGTATGCATCAACTGATTAAAAATGTTACCATGTTTACTCTAAAAGAATAAAAATAAAGCAATAAAAATAAAAGTTGTTTACATATTTTTATGAATTCTTTATAAAAGGGGAGAAATGTATGAAATTTATTTTGTACGACCGTAAAAAGTAGTCCGTTAAAAGCAAGGAGTCGTTAAAAGCGTGTCCGCTATAATGAAGGATTTTTTATAAAAACACATACCAAAACGTCCCACAGAGGAGTATTTGTGCCAAAAATCTGGCCAAAAAGGCAAAAATGAATTTAAAGAAATCTTTAAAACTACGTAAACAAATCGATACACAACAAAATTTTACATCATATTTTAAATTTTCAGGACTTTATGTTGCGATTTGTAGCTCTGAGACACTCCTGAAGTCAGGAAAGTGAAGAAAAATATTTGCGTTTTTAATGTTTTTTTCGGTTTCAAGATGTTTATGTGATATTATTCACAGAAAGATTTATTCAAAAGCTACTTTTGATATTTGACAAATAATATCTAAAACATTAATGTTAAAACAATTCGTTTAAAAATTAAAAAATGAATTAACTTCATACACTTTTTTAAAAAAAACGGTCTTTTAGAAGTGAAGGTAGCAAACGCACAAATTATGTTTTATACCGCAATAAAATTTGGAATCTCTAATTTTAGAACAAAAAAAGTTTGCACCATTAATTTTAAAGGGTTTTTTTTTAATTTTTAAATTTAATTATTTTTTGCTCATCAGTCACGTCTTTTTACGTCATAATCTTTTGTGTCTGTTGAATTATTAATGTTAAATGTTATTCACGTCACTTTTAGCGTTTCACAATGTGATTACCTTCCTTTAAAAATGAATTCACAAAATGCTTATCATCGCTAATAGTTATAAGGGAATGCCCCTCACCCCATTAAAACGGTTTTTTATTTACCTGCGCTATATATAACAATATTTTTTACAAAATATATGTAAATACCTAACTAAAGTAATTTTTATTAATCACCGAAATTATATTGAAAAAATATGTAAATACCTAACTAAAGTAATTTTTATTAATCACCGAAATTATATTGAAAAAGTAAATACAGGTACACAAAAATACATTGGTCACACCGGTAACAGACTACTCACTAACTATACGTATAAAAATACAAATATGGGTTATTGCATACAATTTTTATCAGAACCGCTTTGTAACTTCGAAAGAAAGTTTAGACAAGATTACAGTAATTCCAAATAGTAAAGGAATGTCATGATAAAACTATTGAAATTGAAATTGCACTTCTTAGTTAGAAAATTATACGAAATTTCAAGGCATAATATTAGGGCAATGATTTCGACGTTCTTAATTACTATAACTTTTTCGTATATTATGTATTAAGACTTATTTATTTTATTTTAAATGCGGTGAAATTCAGGTATTTTTAATTTCCTTATTACTGCACAACTACAACAATGTGACTCTAAATTTAATTTATGTTGGCTCTTAGAATAAAGTGAAGCTTCAAACTAATTATTTGTGGAATTCTATGGGAGAGATGAATATCGCCCATATATAGTTATTAATATCGCTACATTTGCACAATAATAGGGTAGCGAAGCACACCGGGTGTGGCTTATTAATAAGTAAATATGAAAAAATTTAAAAATTTTACAAAAATAATTTTTTTTGTGGTGTAGTGACGGAGAGTGGTGGATGGTTGAGAGAGAGGTTGTTGTAAAAGCAGCCAAAAATCTGCCACTAGATTTTTTATATCAAACTACACCGAAAACTAACAAAAAAAAACTTGATCTTTCAATCCAAAAAAACACGTTTAACACTTTTGGCCAGCTTTTTGGCTCAAATACTTCTCTGTGCGTCCGGACTTTGAAATCAACCGAGGATTCTTAATAATGAAGTTTGGTATACTGTTTTACTGTTTTAATTTAATTAAAAGCTACATAAAGAAATTGAAAAACAAAAATCATCCGCTAGTACATTCTCCAAGAAGTGAGGGGATTCAAATGGTCATAAAATTATACGTTTTAAAAACGAAAAAATTTTACGGGGAAAAACAAGCACTATGTGATTTCTCTCAAATTTCGAATGTTTGGATATGACAAAACAATAAACATAATTAAAAAATATTTGTTATATTATGACTTTTTTGTTTGAAGCACAACAAAATTTTTTTTAAATAAAATGTTAAGACATTTAGACAATTTGATTTAATAGGACACCGTTTGAATCCCCCAATTATGTTGCAAAAATCCCAAGTATCAGTAAAAGTTCTTGACTTTGCCATATCATGGGTTGTGTACCATGATTACTTTCAACAGTAATAGAGCTAACCTCCAAGGCGAACTCTTCAATTGTCTGGGTTTTTAAATAAAAAATTGGCTGCTCACACCAATTTATCTTGTTTATTTTGTTATTTCTACTATAAATCGCATATACGTAATTTTGTTGAGAAGGAGCTAAAATGACAATAGCAATACAGTTTATGTTTGGCTTGTTTGAGTTTACTGACTACGAGGTAGTTAAGGCCAAAACTGTAGACCCTAACTGCTATAATTCTCTAGATATTCAAAAATTTCTATTGGCTTTGTATCGTTTGTATCCCATTTATAGAACTACGGAATGTAGTATTTTTTAACAATGAATAAGTAATGTCTTTTGCTTTTTTTTTTTGTTTAAAGATGAACAAATTTTTTATGTTTTTCAGATTTATGTACGTGTTTGCGATAAATGTTTCATTTCATTTGCCATCAACTGTGAGCAAAAGTGTAAGTATTAAATATAGGTTTTGTTTATTTGATATATGACTGCAAACAGTAAATAAACAAGCAAAAAAGAGGAACTAAAACAAAACAAAAATGGCAAAAAAGGTTTATATCACAAGGAAGCGTTCACAACTGCATTTGCATTATCAATAAGTGAAAAAAGAAAGTAAGTTTAAATATAAAAATGTACGTACATATTTATTATTATGCTCACAGTAACACAGTGAATGAAGAAATATTGCTTTATTTACAAACATACATATGATGAATAAAATGTTCAATAGGAAAATATTTATGTTTAGATATTCGCTGCTGTTGCGTAAATGGCAATTATTTATTTATTACAATTATTATTGTCAGCTGTTTAGCAGAAACACGTTTTCATTTGACAAAAACTTAAGTTGTGGTTTTAGAACAATTAAAATACATTTGTGATCATTTATGTAAAAATAATAATATTTATTTTAATAAAAAAATAATTGAAAAAAAAAAAAAATAATTTGAAAGGAGATTTCATTTGTTTTTTTTTTTTTTTTTGTAATTCTTCTTTGAGATTTTTTGGAAATATATGATAGGTATTAAATTCAGAAGTAATTGTTAGGAAAAGTTTAGTGAATTATATTATCATTAGTGCAAATTATACTATCTAATTGTAGACAAATTTCGCTTTTAATTGCTCGTACAAAAAATAATTAAAGGTCTCAAGTTTATATTTCGTTGAAAGCGTGTTTGGAATTTTTTTATAATAATAACTTAAAAAAAGGTGCCAAAAATAATAATGGTTATCATGACCTCCCTTAGCTTACTCACACATTATAAGGATATTATATTTAAACAAATTAAAATGATTTAAATTTTTTTAATTCACAGCTTAAAAATAACAATATTTTCCCAAAAATGTTATAATTTTGAATTGAGTTAAATACTCGATCTTAAGAAAATACTTGTTTGGTGAAACATTTTTGAAAGTTATTTTTTTATACATGATTAGCTGAAGTGTTTTATTTATAAGTTGAAAGCTATTGTTTGTCTCAAGTCATAATCTGACTCTACCAATTTCTTTTTAATTTAATGATACGAAGGCTAGTATTGATATTTTTGGAATAGCAAATAATAACAAAAAATTTTAAAAGAATATTTATTGCTTTTCAAAAAAATTTCTTGATGATCAACATACTTTTGTATTCGTTCAAACTATTTGACATTGCAGCTTTCCCATTTCCCTTGAGACACCTCCAAAACATGGGTTTTGAAGACTTCTACTGCTTCTTCGGCGCTCGTAAATCGATGACCACGCAGCTTACCTTTGATATTCGGGAACAAGAAAAAGTCATTGGGTGCCATGTCAGGACTGTACGGAGGATGAGTCATCAATTTGATGTTTTGACTGGATAAAAATTCAGTTGTTTGACGAGATGTTGGAAAGCTCGCATTTTCTAGACGAAGAATGAGTCGTCTTCGGGGTTAGGTTTACGAATTTCTCCGACGACTTCTGGCCGTTCTGTGTTGCACAAGCGGAACTGTGCCATTTGCTTTGCTGTGCTTATGTCTATAGACTATGTATAAAGGAGCTAAAACCCCTCAACAAACAAAAGTTTTTCAAATCTTTGAAAAATGATCTCGATTAATATAAATTTAATAAAAGGGTTAAATGCATTAATTTTATTAAAAAAAATAAAAACAAATACAGATTTAAAATAAATAAGAAGTACACATTCTAATGTATGTACGTAAATTTGTATTGATGGTTGTTATTAAGTTGAACGGAAAAAGTGTAAAATTTTCGACTGTTATCGTACTGTAAGAACCACTCATAAGCAAAAAATTTCTTAAAATACGTTGGTTTCGAAAACAGAAGCACAACGCAAAAATTCTTTGTCATTTCTAGAACAATGGTAAATTAATATGGTTTTTGTACGTAAGCATAATATTTTATGCAAAATGGTCTATAGTTTTGAATTTATTTATATAAAAATAAGGTAAAAAACAAAACGAAAATAAATTAATAGCGTCAACAATGTTAACAATTTGGGTGTTGCGAATATCGAGGTATTGCTCTTATCGAGAGTTGCATTAACTGAATCTGCACTGTACAAGTATATGTATAAAAAATCAAAATACAATATTTTACAGAAAAAAATTACAAATGGTTTTCGAACCTTTTATAAAATTGTGATATGTACGAAATATTTGCATATTTTTTACTTTGGCATTTTTTAGTAAACAAAAAGTTTTATACGGGAATTCAGTAGAATTTATGTTTTCTTTAAAAATGTTGAAAATTATACTTAAGCTGTTATGTCAAAAATACCGCAATATGTATGTTTAAACAACCGATTAAATTTTCCTTATAAATATATAAATATATGCCAAATATTTATTTATCCTCTGTATACTTAAATACTTAGAAACATAAATATTCCTACATATTCCTTTGTTCATATACACGTACACATACAAATTTGCACATACTTTTACGTATCAATAACATACTTGTGCATTGAGGATTAAAATGGTATTTTAAATATTGCATTGAAAGATTATTTATTTCCTTTATTAATGCTATAATAAAATAAAAAAGACTTTATAAAACTCAAAAAGACTTTATGAAAATATTTATAATGCCGAAACATATCATGAAGAAATATATTTAATGTGGCTAAGCCTTACACAGTATAAAATATGGAAATTAATACTTACTGAAGTTGATTCAAATAATATGTTTTGTTAAAAACACAACTAATTAAAATATTAATTGATACAAAAGAATAAATTGAACAAGAATATATTGTTTGTAGTAAATATCCAAAATATTGTCATGGCAGAAAATCTTAAAATATAGTTCTGTGTTATACTATGTTCAGACAAGCATTCTTAATTGAGTCAAAATTAATTTAGTGTTCAGACATATACAATTCAGCGTACTCAATAAACATTTGACAGCTGGAAGGAACAACAGCTTTTGCAATATTAGAGAAAAATACAAATCAAAGGTCTTTATGGAAATTTGTAAATGAAATATGAACAATATTATTTATATCAATTATTATTTTTCAACATTCTGGGAATTCAGTTAACATTGCAATGATGACTAGTATTTTGAAAAACATTTTTGTCTCCATATTGCTTGGACACATACCAAGAAGGGCTGCTTTCTTCAGCTCATTCTCTATTTCTTTATTTTTAAGCCTATTATTTAAAAATTGGTTTTTTTCTACTAAATAGCTTAATAATGACACAAAAGAGAGAGACATACATTTAAGCCAGAAGCTGGAGATTAACGCTTTCATAGTCAGGAAAACAACAAATTTTAGATTGATGATCAAAAATCAAAAATTAAATCTAAATTGTTTTTTGTGAACAACTAACTTTTTATATGTGTACAGAGTGTCAAAGCTTGTAGAACTCATTTGAGGAAAAAAAAATTTAAATAAAAATCCTGCTGATTACATCAGTTCAACAGATTTTGTCTGTTAAATTTACACTTTAACTTTAATAAAGTAAATAAGAAATGCTGCAAAGAAATTTATATTTTGAATTCACGTGCTTTTGCACATTAATTTAGGGTTCAATGAATTTTACTAATAAGCTACTTTTTAGGAAAAGATAAAATTCATCAAAAATAAAGTTAATAATTCTTAAGTTTGTAAAACAGTGATGTCAGTTCATCCTTTTAAGGCCAGATTAAGTTTTTTTTGCTTTTTAGCCTCAAAAGTTACGTTTTAGCTTCGTGTTTTTTTTTTGGCTTTTTCTTATTTAAAATTTATGCAGTAAAAGATAATTTTAATTTAAATTTTCATTTTATAATGATGCAAGAAATTCATTTTGAAACATAAAAAGAAATTAATCCGATATACAAACGTAAGAACATTGATAGCAAAATTACATTGATTGATATAACATGGCGTAAAATTTTAAATTACAGCTGGACAAATGCTGAGTCTACATTTGAGTTTTGGGTGGAGGTGGGATAATTCAAGAAATTCGCTGTAAGAAAGTTCATTTCTTGATTTGGTTAATCTAGTATTTAGCTATATTTGTGGTCTTGCAATCGGAGTTTTTATTTATATGTATATGCAAAAATTCAAGTACTCTTAAGCAAAATAACCACATGTTTAATTAATTGTAAAGAGTAGGGTTAGTAATGGAAAACAATCTAAAAGTATTAAGTCACGATCGCGGTGGTCTATTGTGATCAATTTCTTCATACAATTCTGACCATACAAAATCATTGATTATCGTTCGATTCAAGGATCGACGAGAATTGGGCAATCGCTGGTTTTCCTCAACACTATTGGCTACAACAGCAACATTTTTTGTTAAGTTGCTAGCCGAGAGGGAGCTTCACGGCGATCTAAAAATGTTTTAGTTTTGCGAACTATGACTGCAAAATTTCCATTTAGTTTTAAGTGAATTTTAACGTTTTCAGTGTCTTGTTGAAAATTATTCAGTTCAATTTTTACTATTGGCAAAGTTTTTACTTTGCATCTGTGAAGTAGTTACAGGTTGAGGTTAAAATGGCTGCCTGTTGGAATTGAAACATCTTATTGGTGCACCCTGTGGTGTGAACTTTCAGTAATGCTGAGGTAGAAAAACTTTTTAGTACCAATTTAATCTGGGCAAGTTTAAATATGCACAAAAATTATTCAAATATACATGCAAATATTCCTAAAAAATCTTTCATTTTATTTTTAAATGTAAATCATTAATTAAGACTACCAAGTATTTTAATATATGTAAAATATTTGAATGATATGTAAGGATATTATTTCATTGACCGTAATAAATAAATAATTAAGAACTTATAAAACATCGAATCAGATAACTCAGTTCGATCTGCCTACAAAATTTGCGTCGTCTAAACACTAATTTAAAACTCTGATGATAATATTCTAAAGAAAGTAAACAAAGAGTCTGTTATATGAACACACATATTTGCATCTCGATTAGTGCTGACACTGCTGTTGAGAATATACACAATTATATTGTACAAAAATTAAACTCAAATGAAGACTTGTTAACTTACAAGTTATTCTATTCTCAACTAAGAAAAAAAAAATAAACCATATTCCTGGCTTGCTAATACGTTGGGAAGGGAATATATACCAAATCTGAACCAACGTTATTATGGCATCGCACGCCGTACTTTATATGTGTCATTGTTTCTAAAAAACTAAAAATCTGCATTGATAATAAATAAAATATTTATTAAATATTAAAATATTTGTGATGCGAATAGAGAAAATATTGAGGCTTTATATGAATAATTTAATCATCACATTACACATCAATATGGCAAGTTTAAATATGTAAAACAATTATTAAAATATGCATTCAAATATTCCTAAAAAAAAAAACCTAAAAAAAATTGTACAAAATTATGCACCCGCAAAAAGCGGACTAATAACTTTTAATCCGTATATTTTTTCAGGTTTTCAAATTGAAAGCATCTTCGGTTGTCGCACAAAACGATTGACGTTACTGTATATAATGTTTTTAATCTTGGACAATGTTTGAAGGCCAACATTTCGATTAAAAACTTTGTTAAGTTTTTCAATAAATATTTTATTTTTAATATTTTGAAGTTTTTCGTGAATGAGCCAGAAAGCTCATTTAAATCGCAGATTATTTCTATAAAGTTGTCGTAGCATTTAAGCAAGATACCTATCCAGTGGAACAGGGCTTTGGGGATTGATTATACTTGAGTACATAAGATGAATTAAGTGGGAAAGAGAGGGCTTAATTTTGAAATTAATTAAGCATCATATTTTTTCAATTTTATGTTACGTATACGCGTAGTTGTCCTCGTACACACTAAAATATAAATTCAAAATTTTTTAAAATATATCTAAATGGATTATATAGAAACATAATACTCGTAAATTTATAAATCGGTATGAATATATCTCGCTCACATTTTAGATCTGTTGAGAAGAAAAAAATGTCCTCGACTGAAAAAACTATTATATGCTATTTTTTTTTGTATACAAATTTATTGAAACTCACTTTTTTAGGATTTTGAAAATCAGTTTTTTATTGAATCTAAAAAACTAATCTTAATAGTGTTTGGGTTTCAGACAGTAAAATGATTCTAATAATTTTAGAAGAATAGTTTACTGGTTACTTTAAAGAGCTGTATATGAAATTAGTTGAGATATATATTTTTTTTAGTGTTATTTCTTATTTAATGAAAAACGCAAGGATTTTCTTTTTTCGCTTTGCTTACTTAGGCATTTCTCCGTTGCCGGCCTTTGGTAGCACGCAAAGATTTACACTTCTGAAGTATGTTGAAAACCGAGTGCGTTTACTGAAACATATCTGCATTTTTGGCCGTTGCAGGGGTGCAAGAATTTTCTACTTTGAGGCATGTTCAAAACAATCTTTTGGCTATAAATCGATTTCTGTAATACCAACTTTTGGCCGAGAGCAAGGATTTCTTTCTCCGCGCTATGTTGAAAAGATGTGCTCAATTAAAATGTTTCTTAGTTGCAGCTGGACATTATCCCAACTAAAACGCACGGTAAAACATTTTCAAATATGATAATGTAATACAAATCTTTATTCACAATCCTTTTTGAAACAGAGCGAATACAATTTGAATTAAAATTGATGTTTAATTGATATCAAGTGCTAAAACTAATATTAAATTAAATAGAATGCTACATTGGTCTTAAAGTTTTTGCTTTTATGAAACCTCTACAAAAACCATAGAGTAAATATTTTTTAAATTGTCATTTTATATCCTTTGGCTTATACCTTTTTTTAAAATTTAACCTTAAGCACTCAATTCATAAAGATTTTTAAAACAGTATTATTTTTTTTATGAATTAGTCCTATAATTTCCAAAGAATAGTAGATTTCTCAAATAAAACTTCAATAGTTTCAGATAATTTCTTGACAGAATTATTGCCACAAGAATATACTAAACTGACTAAAAGTCAGTACAAGAAAATTTATCAGTGTTGAAATAACAGATCATTTAAAAATATATACTTATAAGTGGACCGGCATGTTTAAATCTAAAGATAAGTAATAATTAAATTTTGGTAATTTTCTCGTTCATAAATCAATTCATCAAAATGAATGCCTGAACGCCCACAATAGGCAAAATAAGTCACATGGTTTAATTAATCACAATGAATTTAAATATTGATACATAATATATCAGTTGAAAACAAATAGTGAAAGCGTTTTTCAAGAAAAACTAAGCTGGAGAAGTTGTTTAAATGACAAAATAATTTTGACTTCGTTTACATTTGTCTGATCTACATTTCTCTACTTGCATTTCCTTTCTAAAATTCATGTTATTATGTGACGTTATCATTTTATTCTCTTTTCTATTTCCATGTTCAAGTATTTCTATCTTTTGCATTACACTCAATATTGTACAAATCTATGTAAAGACTTTTTTCTGACACACGGTTGTGTTATTTTGTTTCTATTACAATTTTTTTTATAACAAAATGTTCTTCGTTCGGTTTTCATTTTAGTAGGTCATTTTAAATAAATGGCTTTTTCCTCTTTAACTTATAATTTCGTTCGCTAAGAGTTTGTTTTACATATTTTTTTGTTAAATTGCTTTTTCATTCTGTTCATGTACAATTCTCTTTAATTTTTAAAAGATTTTATCTTCTTTAAAAGAAGACATATTAAAAACGAATTTAGTGCTTTATTCAGCTGTTCCGAATCAAATTTAGATACTATCATCAATACGTGCATGAGCCCGAAGACTTCATAGGAAAAGATGCACGAAAAATGATTGCAATTTGTTTTATAGGTTATTTCTACAATATAATAATAATTTTAATATTGGTTTTTTGTAATTTTTAATTTTAAAAATTGTTAATAAAGGGTTATCCATTTCGTGGTTTCAAAAGTATAGGACTGGAATTCGAGATCTGTCAAACTAAGTTGTTAAACCAATTTTTTTCTTTTCAGTTGAAAGTCTGACATTGACGAAAATGGATCGCTTAACTATCACACAACGCATAAAATTATCAAAACATACTACAAAAATGGTGATTCTGACACAGCCACATATCGTGCTTTAAGAGGAGATTATGGTTTACATAATCGTCCAACTACGCAAGCAATTGGCAAAATTGTGAAGTAATTTGAAGAGACTGGAGCGGTTACAAATATTGTAAGGCCTGTGCATCATCGTTTCGCTCGTTCCGCTGAAAATATCGCTGCTGCAAGTGAAAGTGTTGCCGAAGACCCGAATGTGTCGATATGAGCGTTATGGTCATATGATAACCGACTTTTTTTGCCTGCTATTGCAGAATACGACTTCGAGAATATGTGGTTTCAACAAGACGGTGCCACATGCCACACAACTCGAGTGAATATGGCTTTATTAGAAGATACATTTCCTGGCCGCGTAATTTCTCGTCGTGGCGATATCAACTGGCCACCAAGATCATGCGATTTGACACCTTTAGACTTTTTATTTTGTGGAGCTACGCGAAAGACCGTGTTTATGCAGATAAACCTTTAACTCTTGAGCACTTAAAAACCAACATTCGTCAAGTTATGGCTGAGATACCACCCAATATGTGTCAAAAAGTAGTCGAAAATTACCTCAAACGAATCAATGCTTGCAACACTTCGCGTGGTGGTCATTTAAATGATGTAGTGTTTCACACATAATGTCAACGTTCAAACTTTATAATAAAAAAGAAATATCATGAAAAAAAATATTTTATATGTGTTTTATTTACGTTTACTTTTGAAACCGCAAAATGGATAACCCTTTACAACACAAGTGTTTAATATATATTCAAATATTTGTTCAAATCGCAACCGTGCTAATCTGCCGCAACGTATCAAATAATGCTATGAAACTTGTGTAGAGTCACTTGCGTGTTGACGTTGCTGTGCACCAAAACATCAAACTTTATAGGGAAAAGTGATTATTTAATTAAAAGTTACTTATTTTAGCTATTATTTTAAATTTTATCCAAAAATCAGCAATTTTAATTGAATAATTTATTGTTTGGATAATATATAGATAGTCTAAGCCAAAAGCACTAGCAACAAGGTATCGGGCAATTTTTAATTTTTGTTTTTTCCAACTAAGTTACATTTTGTTGTTTGTGAATAGAAAACCAATTTAAAATAAATCAAATAATTTTTGTAAATACATAAACCAACAGTTTGCAAATTAATAACGAACCTAAAATCTATAATATCATCAATTGATATGCTTTAATTTCATCAACAATTATTGAGTTCTGCTCTTATTCCATTCAAGACATAATATATAATATTTTATACGTTGAAATCAATGCAGAATTTAATTTTGCTAGAAACATTCATTTATTTGTATTTACAAAGATATTGAAAATTAAAAACATCTAAGAGTTATTTAAACGAACTTTTACTGATTCATAAATAAGAAATGGAATTATTATGCATTAATTTCAATATTCTGCATTAATTTCAATAACATCATAAGTCATTTCCTTAACGACATGATAACCTTTTTTTCGTTCCTTGATTTGTGGTCAGATCAGTGTAGGTAAGTAGAAAAAACACCCATATGCAGGTCTTTTTTTTGCATAAAAATTACATAGTTTATATTTTTAATTCTTATAAAAATACTGAAGTATGTTCATATGAAAAAGAAATGCGAATATTTGGAATTCAAAAACTTTTTTCTTCTAAAATATCATTCTGTGCAGCGAAATATTTTAAGCAAAAACAATTAATTAATATGCAAATAAATATTCCTGCCATCACTAATATATTGAATTTCATAAAACGACTAAGAACTTGTAGAACGTTGGTTTGATGAGAAATGATGCATTTTTCAAAGCTAAATTAGGCAATTTATTTCGAATTTCACTCTACATATTTTTTGTTGTCGATTAATGGCGTTTTGTGGCTTTTTTCGTTTTGGATTTAGTTTTAAAAAGTTTACCTATATTTTTTTTTAAGTCACACCTATTTCTTATGCTTTCGCATAAATTTCCAGACTCAAAAAGAAAAATTATTAACAAATTTTTTTGGTAAAATTCTTGCCTTGCCTTCTCAAATATTTTTATTTCTTACGGTGAACTAAAATAGAATTGAATATGCAATTTCGAAAAGGCTACATCTCTTCATAATTTAAAATGTTTATTAAATGATCAACTGCCGTTCTCACGATGACACACGTATTCGTTCCTTCGTGCAATAACATTTAAAACAAAAACAAAATTTTATAATTTGTTTTTGGCTTTGTTATAAAAGAAAGAATTCGCTCTAACTTTAAATATTTTTCAAAGAATAAAATTTTTCTCTGAGTTGTTTTTATTCAGGGCTAAATAGAAAACCACAAATGCTTTTTAATGACGTTCAAGTTTGTTTTATGCTTAAGAAAGAAAATATATTTTATATTAATTCAATAGGTCCTTTTCGAAAATAATTGTATTGAGCACAAAAAAACTAAAAGAATCGTATAAAGTTCGAGAAACGTTATAAAATTGTTTACTATAATACGGGTTTTCTAATAAGAAAATTTAATTTTTTGTAAAAAAAGAGGGTATATCATTGATATTAGAAAACAATATTAGCCAAATATTTTTGCATTTAATTTTTCATCACCAATTCACACCTTTGTGAGAACATCGTTGATAAC
This sequence comes from Gymnocheta viridis, assembly GCA_956483585.1. Classification (NCBI taxonomy): domain Eukaryota; kingdom Metazoa; phylum Arthropoda; class Insecta; order Diptera; family Tachinidae; genus Gymnocheta; species Gymnocheta viridis. The sequence continues at coordinate 62,765,174 of OY101441.1, read as the reverse complement.
TTCTATCACGTATAAGGTGTTAGGTCGATTATGGGCCTTTAGCATAAAGGTTTTAAATCACAAAACAGAGTCTTTCATATCAATATAATCCAAATCTGGCCAAAAAATATCATTATTCAATCATATTTGTATTTGACAACTAGCTGCAGTATACAAACACTCCGCTTACTGACTAAATATGACTATCAAATATAGTACTATATATAAATATAATTGGTTCAACAACAAGTAATTTTTCTCTTCAGTATCTCATTACTCTCAGATAAGTCCATAATATGGTAGCATTTATTGAAGTTAACACATGCGCGACGAAAAGAATCATTATTACCATATACAGAACGGTATTATTTTAATGCTAAGAGTTCAAAATTGCGGGTAGGTCTTACAGGAACATTGAAGTTTAGTTGACTAAGTAGGAACTCTGAATCAACATCACCATGAATCAGACCCAGAACAAATAAAGCACTCATCAACAATCGTCGAATTTTTAGAGTAGGCAATTTTATCAGAGCAAGTCTGCTATGATACAGCGGCAAGCCATAAGAATTCCAACCAAGACCACGGAGACAGAAAATTAAAAATTGTTTTTGTACCGATTCAATACTATTATTATGAATAGAATAACAAGGATCCCAAACAATTAATCCATAATCAAGAATTGGTCGAACAACAGAAGTATATAAAAGTTTTGTAATATAGTGATCTAGAAATTCCTTTGACCAACGTTTCAAGAATCCAAGGACCCCATAGGCTTTATATACCGTTACAGAAATATGATCACGAAAGTTGAGCCTATGATCCAACAGTATGCCAAGATCCAATATGGTTAGAACTTTATTTAAAATAGCAGTATCAATATAATAAGAAGTCTCGATCGGATTGTGTCTGATAAATGACATGTGCTTGCATTTCAAGATATTTAACTCCAATAAATTAAAACTGCACCATTGATGAAAATTCCGAAAGTCGGCACTTAATAAAGCATGTCCATTAATATCGTTAAAAGATTTAAAATTTTTAACATCATCGGCGTACATCAGTACTTTAGAATGCAAAACAAAAGTAGGAAGATCATTGATGCATAAAGTGACACCAGAATGTACTTGAATGATTTTTGATGTAACATTCCCAAATTTGACCTGTTGAGTTCTTTGTGATAGATAAGAGCTTAACCAATTTAAAGCAGAGTGACTAAAGCCCATAAGTGATAATTTGTGCAATCAAAGATTGTGGTTAACTTTATCGAACGCCTTACTAAAATCTGTGTATATCACATCAGTTTGCATTTTTTTTGAAAAACCTTCATTGACAATAGTGGTAAATTCCAAAATATTAGTTGTAGTTGAGCGAGACTTACGAAAACCATGTTGACATGGTGATAGAAGGGAAGAAATTTGATGATATAGGTAATCAGTAAGAATTTTTTCAAGGAGTTTTGGAATTGCATTAATTTTAGCGATACATCTATAATTAGATACATCAGTTTTACTGCCGTTTTTGAATAAAGGAATTAAATACGATTTTTCCCACACTGATGGCAGATAACACGATTCAATAGATTTGTTATACAATGTAGTAAGAGACGCAGACAGTGATGCTGCACAGTTTCGAAGGATACAGCTTGGAATACCATCGGGACCTGGGCTAAACGAGTTTTTCAGCGACTTCAAGTTCGAAAGTACATTTTCAATATTTACAAGCGGAAAGAAATCCAACAAGAATTAGTTGTAGCATAAAGGATAAGTTGTTGTGGTATCATAAGACTTAGTAGAATAAGTTTTTGAAAAGAAGTCAACAAATATATTACTTATTGAAAGATCATCATCAGTAGTCAAGGAGGCATACTTCAAATGCTTTGGATAACCTGAAGAGCGACGCTTGGAATTTACAAATGTATAAAAAGATTTAGGGTTTCTTTTTAAATTGCTTTTAATGCGATTTATATAGTTTTTGTATGTAACTGTTGATTATTCCAAGGTGGTCCTTTATTACTATTGATTTTAATTTTAGGAACAGTAATACTAATGAAATTATGAAAAATATTATAAAAGCTCGATACAATATTATCAAAGTTATCATCAGCAAGTACAGAATCCTAATTAACATTGGATAACAAATTGTTAAGTTCAGTATAGTTAGTCCGTGTAAAACAGTAGGATTGAAAGGGCTTCAAATCTTGTGAATGGTGAATGTCCACAGGATGAGTCACAGGCAATGTATTACGAAGACAAAATTCCATAGGATAATTAACGAAAGCAAGATCCAAAAGATTACCACATGCATTTGTTATATGATTTAGTTGGAAAAACCCGCATCCATGTAGGGAATGTATAAAATCAGACATAATTGTTGGTAATATGTAATTAGAATTAAAGGATTTAACCCATTTTACGTTTGGAATGTTAAAATCTCCAAGAACAAGTAATATATCGGATGTGTTTGATTGATTCAAAACGAAGTTAATTGCGGAAAAATGTTTATTATAAATCAGAAAAGATCAGATAGGTGGTACATATGAACACGTGACAAATAAGTGTCTACAACCAACACGAATTTTAACGGCAATAAACTCAATTTCAGCGTTGTCATCAATTAAAAAGTTATTATTTATAAGTTCACATTGGAAAACATCGAGGACGGCTATTAGAACACCACCATCAATTTTTCGCATACGGTCCTTTCTAAATATTCGATATTTAGAACATAGAATTTCATTGTTATCACTCAGCCAAGTTTCAGTAAATACAATTATATGATATGAAAAATCAAAACTGTTTGCAAAAAGATTAGTTAATTTAGTTTTAAGACCTCTTACATTTTGATAAATAATATTAATGGGATTATCTGTCGATAGTTGTATTAGTTTTTTGAAGACAATAATTGCGGCAAATGACAATTGTCAGCTGTTGGAGTATTTTTGTACTCATATTAGCGAATAAGCGCATTAGGCGGCCAAAAATCTTGATTCACAATTGTATCAAAATAGTCTTGAAGAACGATTATTGTAACTGCTGGACTCAAACAGACTGGAAAAACAAAAGACCTTGCAAGGCGTGGCAGCTTCTGAAATGGTTCTTCTATCGCGAATATCGTGAATGTGCCTGCCGATGCCGATTAGCTCAAAACTTTGTTTTGAGACGGTGCAGGAGCACACACAGCATGAGCCACAATGGATATTGTGAAGAAATTTGATTTCAAAGATGTTCTATGCCTGAATATTTTTTAAGTCTCGTGATCTTAAATCGGATAAGTGGCTGTCGATTTCAAATTACTTAATTTTATTTCGATTAGTTTTTTTGGGGAAACTCTTAAAACTCTTAAAACAGCTTAAATAAATAATTTGATCTGCCCATTATTATATTTTATGATATAACTTGTTATTTTATAAGAAAATATTAATACAAACTGGAAACTTTCAAATACTCTTCTGCGTTGTTTATTTTATATTTCCTCTGATTTTCTATTTCTTTATAGTTGCAAGCGGATTTAGTTCTTTTATTTGTATCCGTAGATTTTCATTGCTTCCGCCAATAACGTCTCCTCAGGTGGACACATCTTTTCTTTTTATGTCCACTACTGTCAATATTTTGACCTTAAATTATTATTTATTATATTCATTATTCTATATGCTATTTTGAATTTAAAATATTTTGTTTGTTGACGGTTGAGCTGCTCTATATAAATGCACTTCATGGGTGCTTATGCCAAATCATCAGTTGGCCAATAAAGGCATGTACATGACCAGCTCAAAAACAAACAAGCCAAGATGAGGAAGACTATGAAATAAAATGTTTTTTTGTGACTTGAAAACACCGAAATGAAACTGAACAATTGGGTGATTTGCATAACAGCAAAAAATCACCTGCATGATTCTTAAATCGATCGTGGTGTGATATTATTGTGTTTTCAGAAAAAGAGCGACAATTACTTTTTATGTTTCGTGGTGAACTGAAGTTGTTGGTCAAGGAAAAACCCCTATAAAACTTTGGTACATTACATATAATTTAACATTTTCATTCCACTCATGTACACCTTACCAGCTTACACAATTAATGATTTATGGTTTTTATGGAAAAATATGTTATAAGCTAGGAATGAAACTCATTTATCACAAAAAAGTAGAAGACATTGGTATAAATATCCTCTTAGTTTAGGATTCGCTCCATTTTTATATAGATTTTATTAATACATGTGACAAAAAAAAACATTTTACTCACAGTCTCATTTGTTTTGAAATGACACTTTAATTCAGGAAGATTATTTTGTTAAGCCCGATAGAAATTTAAATTGTAAAAAAAACACAAATTATACAATAATACAAAAACTTATTGATGAAAAATATCAATATATGTCATTAACATTTGAAAATGATTTCAGGTATATGACTCTTGACGAAACGCATTCTGGACGTTCAATTTTTGGACACTGTTTCGAGCATTGCTGGCCGTATGCCGCAAATTACTTGAACAGTGTTGGTCTTTGATAAGTTAATTGCTCTTGACTTATCAGCGTAAGCCAGTGACTCGAAAATGATCGAGAGCTGCCAAGTCGCACTACTTTGGAGCCCAATTTACTTCTTCTTCCACACTTTGAAGTGTTAAATCTATTCACTTTTCGTCTGATGGTTTACTCATAAAAATGCCGAAGACATCTACAAGTTGCACAAATTTATTATAAATTAAAATTTTACTTCAATTCTTTTGCAACAGAACTGTTTTTTGTTTTCATTTTTCAAATAAAGAAAACAATATCAATTCACTTAAACGTTTGTTACCCCAGAACTGTAGAATTTATACATTTTGTTCTCCTTTTTAATCTTAAATTTACTAGTTGTTATTTCTATTTCCTCAACTTATTTATTTTCGCCCAATTTTTCTGGACTGGAGATTAAAATCAGAATATGCAATAGAAAGATATTTTTATAGTGTCATATCATTGTATGTTTTGCGGATAACTGCTATTATTTTAGTGATAGTAAAAACTTTATTTGATTGGATTTTATCATATTTGTCTTTGAATAAATACCTCGTGGATAAACATATTGAAATGGCCAAAATTTTGAGCACATATCCAATTTATGAGGACGAAGCTTTAAAAAAATACATTTGTGTGTTGATTTTAATACTTTAAAATCATTTATGTTTGCATATAAATAGAAACAATATGAAATATCGAGAGTTTATGTATTTAGTATCCATTATGAACCAGTAGACAATTTTTCAACGAAGACGATAAAACATCAATAACAATAATATACTGAAGTATTTTACGTTACAAAATTAAAGTATTTTTTGACTGATAAAAAGGTATTGCACTGCAAGTAAATGGTTAAATTTGCAAGTTTAGTAAAGTTGCATCACTCTTTTCAACGTTTTTAATTTTTCAAAACACAACACGTAAAGAACAAAGTAATCAAACCTAAGCAATTCGAAATGGACATTGCTAAACGTGTTGCTATTACTTTACCTTCATCTAAACTAAATTATAATTAATCCAATGATATTCTGGCAGTATAGCAGGCTTCAAGTTTTGTCGATGTTTCCATTTATTTTACTGAACTGAAAACGAAGTATTTAGAATGACAGATTTTTAAATGAATAGATAACTAATTAAATAATTAGTTAACTAATAGATAACTAATTAAATAATTATTTATCTATTCAATAACTTAAATAATTAGTTATCTATAAATATTCCGCTTATGTGCTATCTACTAAGGAAAAACTATAGCGGCGGTAGAGTGATAGATGTGTGAGTGTCGGTGTTAATTTTAGAGCAAAGTTACAGCCCTTATGGTGTCAACCAGGTCCATTGTTATACTTTACCCATTTTATTAAAACGCTAGCTTTCAGAATGCGAAAAACATGTACATATACATATGATAATGTTGAATAAATTTCGTATTAACAGTTGTACGAAACAACTTCGATTAATGAATTAATAATACACGTATAATAAGTCTATAGCATTGATGTGGTCTATGATTGGCAAAGCTGTAAATGAATCATTTATTTATGAATTAATTTGCAAATCATTCGTATAATGAATAAACAAATTTTTTTTCACGTGAAAAAATTAATTGAATGAAATTCGAACTAATTCAATCGAATTTGTGTCCAATTCATATAAATTTAATTTATTTTGAATTAATTCAAATGAATTAGAAAATAAAGAAGTAATTCATTATCAAGTCATTTAATTGCATTGATTGAAATTTGAATTGATTTTGAAAGTAAATATGCAGTAAGCATTACTGTCGTTTGGTTATTCAATTATTTTTTTATGTAAAAGACAGCAAGCTTTACTCTCGTTTTATATATCACTTACTATAGTACATATAGTACAAAGACAAAAAATTTTTAGATTTGGAATTCCCTTGAAATCGGCAGATTAGGGATTTAATTATTAGGTATTGGCGAAAATCCTATCAAAATGGGAAAATTTTATTTATGTACTGAAAGAAACTTATATTTTTATTTTTTTATCAAATAGTGTGAAAATATTATTAAATGTGTGTTTAACAATTATTTTTTGTTTATGTAATCTCATATTTGCATATTGTGGAGAATTCCTAAACGTGGATTTCTTTCAGATAATAATTTTGAAAAGTTATTGTTGTTGAAGGTGAATGATGCATTCTAAATAATTCTTAGGCTAATTAGTTAAGGCTAGTTTTTTAACTAAAATAATAGCGTATTTCTTGAAATTGATTGATTGTAGTTCATTTTTGATTTCATTCATTTGAATTGCAATTCATTGTTCTAATTCATATAAATTAATTCAAAATCAATTCAATTCAAATGAATTGGAAACGAATTGCAATTCATTTGAAAAACTCATTTGAATTAGGAAACGAATTGCAATTTATTTCGGCCTAATTCATTTGAATTGATTCTCGTTTCATTCAATTCTTTTTTGTTGTAAAAAGGATTAATTCAAAACTTACCTAATTCGTAGTGAGTTAAAATAAAAAATAATGATTTATTTACAGCTCTGATGGATGGTATTGCATTAAAAATTTATTTTGGTTGATAAAGAAATAATAACTATAAAAAAGTTCTAAGATACTTTTTTACTCGCCGAAATTTTTGTAATTACCCTTCATCAATTTCCAATAAAAAGTGATTTTAAAGATAAAAGTTCATGTACTCGTAGAGTATTGAATATTAGATCCCGGTATAGTCAAATTGTAAAACTGGTTTGATAAAGGTCGAGGTATATAGAATCCGTCGTACGTTATTCGTTGATTTTTTCAACTGACAACTAAGTTGAAATACAGGTTTTCTTATGATCTTTGTCACATTCGGTACGTCTCCGTCAACACAAAGTACTAAATTTGGTCAACTTTTAACGTACATACGTTGAGTACTTTAAAAAATAATTTATTTTTTTTGCTTTTTGTGTTATGTGGTGACAAAATTAAATTAAATAAAAATTAAAACTAAAAAAATAATATCCTCCCTCTAATTCTATTGAAAATGTGTACTCTTTAATCAAATGAAGCGATTTAATGTCCGTTAACAAAGTATTCATTGTATCAACCTCCACCGCCGATACTTTAATGTGAGTTAAAAAAGCAAAGTATAACGTTCGACGGATTCTATGTGCCTCGGCCTTAAAACTATTGATTTATTTTCACAAAAAATCTCAGAAGCAATGATATATAAAATATAAATCTAAAGAGCATTGAAAAGTAATAAAATATGAAACAAGTAAATATTTAACAGAGACATAAATTTCGAAATGAAAATTTTTTCCTGACAGATTTTTTAGAAAAAATTTCTGAAGTGTAGTGCAATGTTATTAATAAATCTCCAAACTTTTGACTTAAAATTGCTAACCCTTCTTAACATCTTTTTTCAATGCTATAACTTTTTCTGACATTTTTTTTTATTCGATTTAGATTCTCTTTTCAACAGAACCCGGCAACACTCAACGTGATACAGATATATTGCAATAACAAATTCTGCAAAATTAATGTCTTTTTGACACAATTCATATCGATTTCCTATTCACATTAATATATTTCTTGCAACTAAATATTTTGCAAAATAACACGCAATTACTCAATTGCGCAACAAATCCCTAAAGTAAATCTAGAATTTAAAAATATTACCATCCCTGAATCCATTTACTTTTTATTTATTTATTTTTTTTATTCATAGACAAAGCACTTGGAGAAAATAAAGTTTTTATTTACAAGAAAATTAAAATACAGTCTTCTTTTTGGAAGCCTTTATATCATTTTATTAATCATTAAATTTAAAATATAAAACGGAAAATATCATAAAAATTGGAAAAAAATATCATCTAAAAGGCGGATTTCTATTTTAGCATATCATTAAAAAGTACATAATTCTGAAAACGAGCAGAAATGGAAGAATAATAAGGAAACACAATGCGATGTTTGTTTAACATTTTAGGGGTTAGTCTGTTTTTCCTTTTTTTTTGAGAGTAATTCGACTCAATTTACTAACTACTATTTTATGTCTATTGGTACGAAATGCCTAAAATATTGCTGTACCTAGAAAATTATATGCGAGCGGAAGCACTCGAATCATTAAATACCGAATTAAAATTCAGTTATTAAATTTTTGTAGAGAAAACTTTTAATGAATTCCAAAAGTTTCCTTATATTATGACCAGAGCAAGTTTAATTAATAACACACTGTATTCAAGTATCCTTATTGTAACGTTTCGAGTTATTTAAAGGTTTGCATGTGAATTAGTTTTAAAATATTGTAAAATGCTAATGATTTCAAAGAAGTTGTTAAAATTAATTTTATTATACAATTTATATGTTAATTTAAGAAACGAAAAATTTTTGATTGTTAAGATCCAAAAGGACTTGTCAGAATTTAAAAATAATATATAGTAAAAAATTAAGAGAACTGAAATATCATTGAAATTTAATTTTTTATTGCAGAGAATTGCAGCTGTTGGTATACGTATTAACTGCAATTCTTTGACCGCACGAAGTATATAAAGAAATAATTGTTTGGATTGAGGCCTGAAAAATAAAAACTTTTTTTAAATTTTTATTTTATTAATTTATTTTCTGTGATATTTCCTAAAAAACTAATAAAATAAAAACTT